>JAJPUD010002453.1:197960-258234 GCA_023553655.1 Myrmecobius fasciatus | reverse complement strand
TATCTATCTATCTATCTATCTATCTATCTATCTATCTATCTATCTATCTATCTATCCAGGCTGTCTGTTTGTCTATCTATTTATCTAATCTATCTATCCAGGCTATCTGTCTGTCTTCTCTCTATCTGTCTGTATTATCCAGGCTGTCTATCAGTAGGTCTGTCTGTCTATTTATCCAGTCTGTCTATCTGTCTGTCTGTCTATTATCTATCTACCTAGATATGTGTGTGTACAAATACACACACATATATATGCAAATGTACAGACACACACATACATATATATGAATTGTTATGAGGATGACTCAAAGTAGATTAGAACATAGTTCCAAAGAGAAATTGAAAGACAAAAATTTTGGGCTGGAAGGGATCAAAGAGAATATCTATTCCAATCTAATTTTTTCACTACAGTTGAGGAAACTGAGACCCCAAAAAGAGTAAGTGACATTTCCAAATCAAATAGGATAGAGCTGGAAAGGTTAGAATTTGACCTTAGCTTTCTGACCCGAATCTAGGGCACTTTTCAGTATACTATATCAGTGATATGTAAGAATGGAAAAAGGAACTAAGCCAGTCATAAGGGAAACACAAGGGATAAGACAGGCAGTAACAATGTGGCCTAGCTATTCATGAAATATTCAAACCAGCTGAAGGCCTTCAGCATGTTAAGTACATCTTCAGTGGAAAACTTTCAGAAAGAGTCTCAAGATAAGAAGGGTGGGTGAGATGAGTTAAGATCTACACTAGTAGAGATACTTCATCAGTGAGATTAGGGATCCATGGAAATATTATAATTAATATATTTTATTATAGGTAATGTGGCAGCTAAGTGGCCCAGTGGATAGAGTGCCAGATCTAGAGACAAAAAGAGAACACTTTCTAAGTTCAGATTTGACCTCAAACACTTTCTGGCTGTGTGACCCTGACCTAGTAAATCACTTAATCCTATTTGTTTTAATTTCCTCATATGTAAAATGACCACTCTAATATCTCTGTCAAGAAAACCCTAAATGGAGTGGTGAAGAATCAGACATGACAGAAATGGCTGAACAACAATAAAAAAGAGAGAGACAATATTGCAGAGTGGATAGAGAGCTGAGCTCATAGGAGTGTTTGGGTTCAAATCCTGCCTTTGAAATATACTGTGAGATACTGGACAAATCACTTAATTTCTTAATATTCTACATAGCTTTCTAAGATCATTTCATTGCAAGGAAATTGCTGCTGACTTGCATGGTAGAGGAAGCTCCCTACAATAATGAAATTATAAGATCTTTATTCCTATTATCTGAAAGTTTGCAACTTTTCTATAAGAACCTTTGCCTCATAGAGCTATAGAGAAGTGATGGGCAGGACAGTAAAGTTGTTTATTTTTAACTTTCCCCCTTCTTTCTGCTCTTCAAATCAGTTTTCTAAAGGCCAACAAATCACATCAGGTTTAGTTTCAGATTTGAAATCCCCTTTTCTGTACTTTTTCCCGAATATTTTTGAGACTTTTTTTTTTAAATCAAAATACAAGTCCTGCATCCTTTTAGAATTTAAAAAAAAAAAAAAGTTGAGGAAAAATATCCATTGCAAAAAAAATTTCCCCTTAATTTCTTCACCATTGAAAATACTTAGGAAGTATGTCCTCTAAAAGGTTCTTTGTAAGCCAAGCAACTTTTTGGGAACCTATCCCACCCATCTCCCCAGCCTGCTTGGCCAAAATTCTGTACTTTGTGAGCTAGGCCCTCTGGGATCCTGCTAATTCTCTAGCAAGTAGCCTCAGTAGAGGCCTGGAATCTACTTAACAGCCTCTTCTCCTCCACTTTCTATTTCTGTTGACAACATTTTCATGAAATTGCTGGGTTGGAAGCCAAGCTCAAAAGCAAACAGGAAAAGATTTAGGTACTCTAAGTGCACCTTTTGCCAACAAGTCTTTCTCTATTTAGTCAGCTTTCTGCCTGGAGCTAGAACATTATTTTCCCATTATCACCTAGTTATCTGGTGGTTTAACTTCCTGTGAAAGGGGGAGAAATCGTTCCCTCTTCTGAGGAAGCAGCAAGGCCATCCTGGCAGGGCTTGAGCAATTTTGGTGCATGTTGGAGGTTGTGAGCATCATAGCAGCCAAAGCTTAAGACTGTTTCAGCCATATCAGATTCTACATGACCCCATTTGGGATTTTCTTGGCAAAGATACTGGAGTGATTTGCTACTTCCTTCTCCAGTTCATTTTAGAGAGGAGGAAATTGAGGCAAAGAGTTAAGTGACTTGCCCAAAGTCATATAGCTAGTGAGTGTCTGAAGCCAAATAGGAACTCAAGTCTTCTTCATTCTAGACCTAGTGCTCTATTACACCGTGCCATCTAGCTGCCCCCAAGCTTTAGACCAGGAGCTGTTGCTATTTTTGTTTTTAATGTTTTTTTGAAAGAGAGTCTTTCTAGTGAGAGGGCTCAGTTTTCTTCCTGGAGTAAAGTTCAGTTCCAAGCAAAAGTATGTCCTGTTGTCTTTTCAGCTTTAACAACCTCCACCCCTTGATACTCTATCCCACTTCTTAATCTTTCCTCCATCTACATTGCTTCATCATCCACTCATTCCACAACCCATTGCAACATGATTTCCACCACTTCCAAATACCACTTTCAAAAACTGTAATCTCTAAGGTAGAAATTCTTTTTCCTCTTTTCTTTTTTTTTAATTAATAGCTTTTTATCTTCAAAATACATGCAAGGATTTTTTTAAATAAAAGTTTTTTAATTTTATTTTTTAGGTATTTATTTTCAAAATACATGCAAAGATAGTTTTCAACATTCACCTTTGCAAAACCTCATGTTCCAAATTCTTTCTCTGTCCCCTCCCATAGACAGCAAATCATCCATTGTATGTTAAACATGTGCAATTCTTTTATATATATTTCTATAATTATCATGCTGCACAAGAAAAATCAAATCAAGGGAAAAGAAATGAGCATGAGCAAAAATATTTGAAGCACCCCTTTTTGTAGTGATAAGGAACTGAAAACTGAGTGGATGTCCATGAGTTGGAAAATGGCTGGAAAAGTTTTTTCTTTTTTGATCTGATTTTTCTTGTGCAGCATGATAATTGTGGATATATATATCAGAATTGTACATATTTAACATATATTGAATTACTTGCCATCTAGGGGAGGGGAGGGGGAAGGAAGGGAGAAAAAAATTGCAACAAAAGATTTTGCAAGGGTGAAAAGTTTGCAAAAATAAAATAAAATAAATAAATAAAGCTTGAAATAAATAAAAAGGCTTGAAAAAAAGAAGTCAGATAAAAAAGGAAAGAAAATGAGAAAGAAAATAAAAAGCAAGCAAACAACAAAATAGGTGAAAATACTATGTTGTGATCCACATTCAGTCCCCACACCTTCTTTCTGGATGAAGATGGCTCTCTCCATCACAAGTCTATTAGAAATGGCCTAAATCACTTCATTGTTGAAAAGAGCCATGTCCATCAGAATTGATCACTACATAATCTTGTTATTGCTGGGTACAATGTTCTCTTGGTTCTACTCACTTCACATAAGTCTCTCCAGGCCTTTCTGAAATCATGCTGCTGATTATTTCTTGTAGGACAATAATATTCCATATCTTTCATAGACCATAACTTATTCAGCCATTTCCCTGATGGGCATTCACTCAATTTCCAGTTCCTTGCCACCACAAAAAGGGCTGCTACAAGCATTTTTGCACAAATTTTGGGCCTCCTTCCCTTTTTTATGATCTCTTTGGGATACAGACCCAATAGAGACACTGCTGCCTCAAAGGGTATGCACAGTTTGATAGCTCTTTGAGCATAGTTCCAAATTGCTCTGCAGAATAGTTGAATCCATTCATAAGGTAGACTTTTTTTGGGGGGGCTGAGGCAATTGGGGTTAAGTGACTTGCCCAGGGTCACACAGCCAGGAAGTGTTAAGTGTCTGAAGCCAAATTTGAACTCAGGTCCTCCTGACTTTAGGGCTGGTGCCCTATCCACTGCCCCACCTAGTTGCCCCAAGGTAGAAATTCTTAAAAATATTTTTTCAAATTTTTTTTGATTTTTCATGTATATTCATTTCTTACATATTTCCATATGAGTCATGTTGGGAGAGAAAAATAAGAACAAAAGGAAAAACCACGAGAAAGAAAAAAAAAAAAAAAGGTGAAAGTATGTTTCCATCCATATTCAGTCTCCATAATTCGTTTCTTTGGATGGAATGGCATTTCCTATCCAAAGTTTATTGAAATTGCCTTGGACCACTAAATTGTTGAGAAGAGCTAAATCTATCATAGTCAATCATCACACAATTGCACTGTTGTGTGTACAATGTTTTCCTGGTTCTGTTCACTTCACTCAGCATCAGTTTATGTACGTTTTTCAGGCTTTTCTGAAATCAGCCTGTTTATCATTTCTTTCCTTTAACTGTAGGTTAATTCTTAATAGTATTTTATTTTTTGAAATACATTTAAAGATAGTTTTCAACATTCACCTTTGCAAACGGTTATGTTGGTCCAAATTTTTCTCCCTCTCCTCCCTCCTCCCCCCTCCCCAAGGCAGCAAGCAGTCAGATATATAGGCTAAACGTGTCCAATTTTTCTAAACATATTTCCATATTCATCATGCTGCACAAGAAAAATCAGATCAAAAAGGAAAAATCACAAGAAAGAAAAAACCAAGCAAACAAACAACAACAACCAAAAAATAGTGAAAATACTGTGCTTTGATTCGTATTCAATCTCCATAGTTCTCTTTCTGGATGTGGTTGGCACTTTCCATCCCAAGTCCACAGGAATTACCTTGAATCCCTGCATTGTTAAGAAGAGCCACGTCCATCATAGTTGATGATCACATAATCTTGTTGCTGTGTGCAAGGTTCTCTTGGTTGTGCTTGCTTCACTCAGCATCAGTTCATGTCAGTCTTCCCAGGCTTTTCTGAAATCAGCCTGCTGATCATTTCTTACAGAACAATAATATTCCATTATATAAATATATGTAAGGTGGGAATTCTTAGTCTGGCTAATTACTTATGTCACTATAAACAGATATGTTTGTGTGTTTATACACACATGTGTATCCATGTAATATGGGTGACTATCTCCATATAACTAGTTCCCCTTGTAATCTGTTATTGGTATTTTGTGTGTAACCCCTGTACCAAAGTCCATTGCTATGGGACTCTCCCCTTATTGGTGGGGATGAATATCCTGCCCATTGTGAGTTGGCAAGAAGGAAGAGTGCCAACTTTCCCTGGTCTTCTTTTGGGATTCTTCAGAGGACCAAGGGAGAAGTGACTTCCACTTCCAAGGAAGAAGGTTCAAGTTACTGAAGGAAAAGGATCTGGGAAGATTTGAGAGGAGCAGGCAGTCTTCATCACATCCCTATTCCCAACTTGCTACTCTGGAGCCAAAGTAAGCTTGCCAAAAAAATTACTTTATGGAGCACTGATACAGGGCAAGCACCCACAAGGTGGTCAGAAAAGGTCTCTCTTAAGAACTTTAGAATTGATTGTGTAAGCTGGGAGACCCTGGCCCAGGACCCCCAGCTCGGAGTGCCCTCATCAGAGAAGGTGCCGTGCTCTATGAGCAAAGCAGAATTGGATCAGCCCCAAGGAAACACAAAATATGCCAAATTAAGAGCGCGCCCCAAATGTCCCTAGGGACTCCTTGTGTCCCACCTGTGGCAGAGTACTCGGAGGCCCTGTTGGTCTGATCTGCCACAGCTAGATACATTGTAACTCGGCTCTAACATAAGGATATCATTTGGGCTCTTCTCCAGAACGAAGCCACAGCCACCAACCAAGCCTAGAGTTTGAGGGAAGACAGCCCAGTGTCTGTCCTCAGCTTTAGCGATGCATTTTCAAGTGCACGCTAGATGTGTCTGCCTTGATGACCCTCTGGCACCTCAAACTCAACAAAATGGAATGAGAACTAAAGTCCCCTAGTTCTGTGGGTGGTCCCAGCCCTACAGGGCAGAAACCTGGCTCCTGGAGAGCAGAGAGGGGCATCCGGGCTCCTGGGGCAGTCCCTGACACAAAGAAGTGCTCATTAAAGGCCCAGTGAGAGCTCTTTGGCTCTGATCTCCCCCTCCCTCCTCCCTTCCATCCCACAAACTACCAAGTTGTGCCGAGGACAATGAGCAGTATCTCTGAGCTCCTCCTGCTCACTCTTACTGCTCTTTGTCTCTCAGGCCCTGGTCCATTCTCTCCTGATCTTTTAGCTTCTCCATTGGTCTCCTTGTCTCCTGTCTCTCCTCCTTCCAATCCAGGTTTTCACGTAGTTGATAAAGAAGCCTCCCTAATGTAAAAGTCTGGTCATAATACCCCCATGCTCAAAAACCTTCCATGGCTATCCAATGCATTAGTAGGTGGATAGAGCATTGCACTTAAAATCAGGAAAATGGGGTCAAATCTTACTTCAGTAGTTTCTTTACCTGTAAAATTGAGGAGCAAAGTGAGTTGATGGCCTCTAAGGTCCCTTCTGGCTCTCAGTCTATGCTATAAAAGGCTTCAAAGTTCGGCTTCTTCGGACCTTTCACAGCATCATTTATCTATTTTGAGGCAATTGGTATTATCTGATTTGCCCAGTCACACAGATAGTGTCTGAGGTCAAATTTGAACTCAGATCTGCCTAAGGGCCAATGCTCCATCCATTGAACTGCCTAGCGGCCCTACTATTTATTAACTCTTTACATGCTGTATTTTCCAATTCAAATTGCATTTGTTCCCTGCTTTTTCCTGCTTCTTTTCAGGCTTATTTTACATCTGGCTATATCTCTGTCTATAGAAAATGTTCTCTTCAAAGTCCAATTGAAATGTCACTTTCTGCTAGAAGCCAATTCTGATCTCCTGGACTAAAAATGACCTACTCTTCCTTAAATTTCTTATTAACACTTTATTTGGACCTCTGTTGAATATTTATAAGATCCTACCTGGCATTATTCCAGTTGTATACATGTCTTGCCTCTTATCCCTTTTTAATTGAATCTGTAAGCTCTGCTGGATGTACCAGGAATACAAAAAACATTTTCCAAAGTTTTTCTGTCCTCAAGGAGATTGCATTCTACCTTAAATTTGTGGAGATGGCACTCTACATAAACACAGATAAATATAATACAAGGTGTGGAATGATAAGGGCAAAGGAGAGATCTAAAAAAGTGTTCTAGAAAAAAATTTGAGCACAGGAAGAACACTTTCAACTGGGGAATAGGAACAGTTTCACAAGAAAGTGACACGTGAGCTGAGTCTGGAAGGAAAATAAAAGAAATGCAAATTAAAAGAACTCACACCCCGCAAACTGTCAAAGATGAGAAAAAAAAAAGTTTAGTGTTAAAAGGGTAGAGGAAAACAGGAACACTGATATACTTTGGTGGAATCTTGAATTGACTCAAGCATTCTAAAAATCATTTTGGAATCACAAAAAAAGTAGCTAAGGGACCTATAATTTCTGAACTGGAGATCCCACCACTAATCATGCCCCTAAGGAAGTCAGAGACAAAAGCCATATATGTCAGAATATTCATAGTAGCATACTCTTTGTCATATTAAAGAATGAGAAGAAACAAAATGAATTCTCATCAACTAAGGGTTGAAAAAATGCCATATAAATCTATGGTATTCAACATTATGCTTAAGAAATAGTGAACAAAAATGAAAAAAAAAATTTAAATACTGGCTCTAAAATCAGAAGTTGTTCAATCTTCATGACCCCATTTAGGGTTTCCTTGGAAAAGATACTGGAGTAATTTGCCATTTCCTCCTCTAGCTTATTTTACAGATAAGGAAACTAAGGCAAATGGGGTTAAGTACTTGCCCAAGGTCATAGCCAAGAAGAGTCTGACAGATTTGGACTCAGGAAGAAGATGAGTCTTCCTGACTCCAGAGTCCTGTACTCTGTCCACTATGTTCCTACCTACCTGATCCTGAAGATGTGAATTTAAAACTCACTTTGGATCTTTAGTTCTTATGTGACCTTGAGCAAGTCTCTTAATCCACTGGCCTCAGTTTCCACATCTGTAAAATAAACTTCCCTTCCAACTACAGCTCCATGATTCTAATTTGTGTCCATAGAGAAGAGAGTAAAGGAAGCCAAAACAAGAGAACAGTATATACACAGACAACAGAATTGTAAATAACACTGGTTGGCAGTTCTTCGATTTCAAAGAGGATTGAAATTATGTTACTATGCTGACTGTGATTGTTTGGACCAATAGGAGCTCAAGCTCCACCACAGATTGGACACAAATAGCCCATTTGAACAAATAACACTATTATTATTATTATTATTTGCTGAGGCAATTGGGGTTAAGTGACTTGCCCAGGGTCACACAACTAGGAAGTGTTAAGTGTCTGAGACCAGATTTGAACTCAGGTCCTCCTGACTTCAGAGTGACATCTAGCAACCCCCAATAACACTATTTAAAAAAAAAAAACAGTTTAAAATAAGTCAAAATAAACCTCAGTGAACAGTGTTGGTCTCAGTGAACTGATAAAGAAGCACAATTTACTCTCAGTGGAGAGATGGGGATTAGGGACATGGAATGCAGAATATGCCATCAGACACAGTTACTGTGAGCATTGGTTTTGCTTAAATGTTTTTCTGGCTATAAGGAAGAGTTCAGTAAGGGGTGAGTGAGTTAAATAGGTGCTGCATTGTAACTGCCAAATAAACAAAAAAGAAAAGAAAAGAAAAAAAGAAAAAACAAACCTTCCACCTCCATGTTCTAAATGAGGAGATTAATCCTTAACAGAGGGTAAGAGACAACCATGATGTAACTAGGAAATAGAGAACCTGGAACTCAAACCCTAATTCTTTGCATGATACCATCCGTGAATGGTTTCAAGGGCAAACAGGTAGAAAGGTGAGGTGCTCAGTGTTACTGCCCCTCCTTTTTTAACTCTCTTTCTGTCTGGATTTTTGGCTCTCAGAACCAGGAAAAGAGCACAGAGAAGCAAATTTCTCACCAGATAGCCTTACTACAAATAGTTTATTCATTGTATTTCAAAATTAAGGAAAAGCTGGAATCTTATGGAGGGATCTAGATAGACAGGTGCTGCCCAAGGGCAGGGAATATTTCTCTTGGGGCCCATAACTTACTGGGAGCAGCAATGGGCCAGGGCCAGGAGGACTCAGGATTCAGAAGAGATTAACACCTTGCTGATGGAGAAGAATACTGTTTCTGGTGAAGAAGGTGGCTGACTGTAATTTCACCAATGCTTCTTTGTTTCCAGTGCCTTCTCTCCTCTGCTCTTCCTGACCTACTTTCTCCCACCTTCTGATAAGGGCTTTGAATTCCTTCAGAACTCATAGTCCCTTGAACTCATCTACCCCGTGACTTTTAAATGGACTAGGAACAACATTCAGTTTATCCTCTTAGGATTTGGCTTGTGCCTTCCTTCCTCCCCTTCTCCCTCCAGGATAGTTCTTTTCTTTGGGTACTATTATCATTGCCCTTTGGGATCTATTGAAAGCAATACTATACATTCTCTCTTGTCCATCCTTACTAATTAAGAAAATACCACCAAATTTCATAATATAAACTCATTAAAGTGAAATTATATGTAGATGTATATATCCACATTATCCATATACCACAAACTAAAAACCAAAAGTAAATACAATATCAATGTGATAATTAAAGTGTGTGAAGGAGATAACATATACATCTTCTAAAAAAAAAACCCTAACAAAAAAATAAATACAATATCAATGTGATAATTAAGGTGTGTGAAGGAGATAACATATACATCTTCTAAAAAAAAAACCTAACAAAAAATAAATATTATATCAATGTGATAATTAAGTCACATTGAGGAGATAATATATGCATTTTTTCCTGTCATGGAAGAGAAGGCTAGACAGTTTCAGAAAAGAACTTCTAACAAATCCTGAGACAGAAATGGGATGACCTTAAAAAAGCTGAAGGATTCAAATGATAATCATTTTTCTGCCACCTAGTATGTATCTGGAACTGTAATTTACAATGCTGGAGATATAAAGAGATGAAAAACATTTCCTTCCCTCAAGGAGCTTAGAATTAGTTATGGGAATCCAACATTTACACAGTAGAAAATGCTCAACAGTTGGGGCATTAGGAAAGATTGACAGAGCCAGAAGAGGCAATCACCAACTGGGAAAGAGGGATCTTGGAGAGGAAGTTCCAGAAATAATAGCATTAAAACATTCAGGAAATTGTCTCTGACATAGGTAGCATGGCTGTATGGTGAGAAAATGGCCAGCAAGTAGGAAATGGGATTATGGGATCATGGAGTTAAAGCTAGAAGAAACCTTACAGGTTTTTATGTTCAATAATCAACTTTTACAGATCAGAAACTGAGGCTCAGAGAGGTAGAGCTGACCAAAGTTACACAGCTAAGAAATATCTGGGAGGTAGAATTAGAATTCAAATCTTCTTGATTTTTTATTTTGGTTTTAGTTTGTCGTTTGGGGTTTTTGTGGTTGTTTTGTTTGTTTTTGAGAAATTTAGGATTAAGAGGCTTGCCCTGGTTCACATAATTAGTAAGTGTCTAAGGTCAGATTTGAATCTGGATTGAACCTGACTCCAGGGAAGGTACTCTATTCACTGTACCACCAAGTTGTCCTAATATAGTATTTTAAGGTTTGCAAAGCATTGCATACACACACACACATATATACAAAGAGTCCAGGGCTCTACCCACTATCCTATAGTACAGTTTATAATTATTTAAATGCAAAAATTAATGTAAATATAAAAATGTAAAAAACATTCTTAACTCACAGGAGGCAAGGCAGGATCTGGACTATAAGCAGTAGTATATGAGACTAAATATACTATGTTTCAGAGAAGCTGAAATTGAAGAGGATGCCTAAACTTCAAATTTAGTTTAAAAAAAAAAAAAGATTGGTATTACACTAAGCAGAAATAGGAATGTTTGGAGGAGGAGCCAGGCTTGGTCAGGGGAAGAGAGAGAATGGGAGACCTCCCATGGTAGAGATTCCCAACAAATGATAGACTGGAGCTCTAGAGATAGATAAGGAATGACTGGATAGATAGAGATTTAGAATTAACTTGCTTACAGATGATTACTAAGCCCAAGTAAGCTGAAGATTCCCCCAAGATATAGAGAAAGAACAAAAGAAGACCCATTGAGAACCATCTACAGTTGGAGTAAGACCAGGGGAAAGGGAAACAAGTACTTATTTGAGGACCCATTGTGTTCCAGACACTGTGTAAGAGTGTTACAAACAGGGACAGCTACGTGGCACAGTGGATAGAGCACCAGCTCTGAAGTCAGGAGGATCTGAGTTCAAATCTGGTCTCAGACACTTAACATTCCCTAGCTGTGTGACCCTGGGCAAGTCACCTAACCCCAATTGCCTCAGCAAAAAGCAAAAAAAAAAAAAAAAAAAAGAGAGTGTTACAAACATTATCTCATTTAATCTCCACAATATTCCTGCAAAACAGGTGCTATTCTATATATAATATATATACAAAACATATATATATATAATATCCCATTTTACAGTTGAGGAAACTAAGTTTCTGCCTAAGTGGCTTGCCCAAGTATGAAGTGTTTGAAACTGGAGAGCTCTATCCGCTATACCAGTTTTCTCTGAATGAGAGGGTTAGGTCCCAAAATCCAGAGAGGCTTTCATAGCATCCTTCAACTTCCAGATCCCATGCCACTTTTCCCAGAATGCCTTCTATAATCACTCTGCCAGGATTTCTTTTCCTTTCTTTCAGTAATGTGATAACACTTTGAATACAGTTTTGACCTCTGGGGACCCAAGAGAACAATCCTAATCTCTCTAACATGTAATAGCCTTTCAAAATTGAAGTCAGCTTTATAATCCTTAAACTATTATCAATTGTTATTATATCCCACCCTAAATCTTTTCTCCTACAGGTTTAACATTTCTAGTTCCCTCAACTGATCCCCTTGTGGCAAGCCTATCCCCAACTTCATCGCCTCTTCTGAATGCTGAATGTTTTTCCTAAAATATGGTACCCAGACCTGAATGCATTACTCTAGTTATAATCTGACCACAACAGTATGATAATTATTATTAGATAATCTAATTATAGTGCCAGCATTTGCAAATGAACTTGATTTAATTTGTAACTTCTACTGCCAAACCAGAGAATAATAATAACTCATTTGTAGTACTACAAGGTTTACAAAGCACTTTCTTAACCCAATGAGGACGGCAGTAAAATTATGAACGTTCCAATTTTATTTATTTTTAAATAGCTTTTTATTTTTCAAAAATACAAAGAAAGATAGTTTTCAACATTCACCTCTGCAAAATCTTGGTACCAAATTTTTTCTCCTTCCTACTTTCCTTCTCCCTTCCCCTAATCCAATACAGGATTTGCAATTCTTCTAAACATATTTTCTTATTTGTCATGCTCCATAAGAAACATCAGAATAAAAGAGGAAAAAAAAGCATGAAGAAGAAAAAAAAAGCAAGCAAATAAATAAGAAGATGAAAATACTATGCTTTGATCCATATTCAGGCTCCATAGCTTTCTCTCTGGATTCAGATGCCTCTCTCCATCACAAGTCTATTGGAATTGCCTTGAATCACCTCATTGTTGAAAAGAGCCAAGTCCATCAGAATTGATCATCATTATGTCTTGATGTTGCCGGGTATAATGACCTCCTGATTCTGCTCATTTCACTCAGCATCAGTTCATATCAGTCTCTCCAGGTCTTTCTAAAATCATTCTCCTGATCATTTCTTAGAGAACAATAATATTCCATTGCATTCATAAAATCTAACTTATTCAGCTATTCCCCAACTGAGGAGCATCCACTCAATTTCCAGTTCCTTGTCATTATAAAAAGGGCTGCCACAAACATTTTTGCACAAGTGAATCCTTTTCTCTTTTTTATGATCTCTTTGGGACAAAGACCTAGTTAGAGACACTGCTGGATAAAAGGGTATGCACAGTTTTAAAGCCTTTTGGGCATAGTTTCAAATGCTCTCCAGAATGGTTGGATCAGTTCATAATTCCACTAACAATGTATGAATGTCCCAGTTTTCCCACATCCCTTCTAACATTTATCACTATTTTTTTTTCTCTCATCTTAGCCAAGATGTGAGGTGTGAAGTTGTCTTAATTTGCATACAACTCAATTTTATGAATAAGCCAATTGGAACTCAGAGAATAGTTATACTCCCAAGAATTGGACCCAAGTTTCTTAACTCAAAATTCATCACTCTTTCCACTGTACCAAAATCTTCTGGCAATGTGAAGAGAGAGATCCTACTTTACCTTAGTTAACATACTGATTTGATCCCTTATCTCCAATGTAAGAAATGATCCTTGGAAAATCTTTTGTTCTATTCCTTTTATCACTGAGTGAGATATATCTTATCTTGGTAGATCCTAAGGTCCTTGGGACTATATTGTTTTTTATCTTTTTATGCCAAGCACTTAGCTCAATGTTTTGTTGATAATAGACTAGTAATGATAATTTATTGAATGAATGATTGATTACTAGACCTATTGGTAACCCACATAATTTCAAAGTTGAAAGAGACTTCTTGTCAAACTGCCGGTGCGTTGGGGGCAGACTTTCCTCCCGGGGATTTGTGGTAACGGCCGCGAAGGCAGCGGAAGCAGGAACCCCCCCCCTGTGCCACGGCCAGTTCTTCTGCCCTTTGTCCTGCCGCTGTACTTTGATAACTCGGAAGAGAGCGAGCCTCCGTGCGAATGCCTCACCTAAAGCGAGTGCACAAGCAGGAGAAGAGAGGACCCACCGAGGCTGTCCCGGACCCTCTTCTCCGTCTTTTGTCTGGAGACCTCATCACTAAATCTCTGCACTCCAATCGGTCCTCGACGTGGCTGTCTAAGGGATTTCCTTGACCATTATGGTATCAGAAGTGATAAAGGAAATGGTTTCAAATTCAGACGAAGTGACGCAGGATGAAATGAGCCGAACAAATTATCCCAGACAATAGTAACATTATGGAGACAAGTACCTCTGAAAACCTTAGGCACTCTGACCAACCATGATTTCCGAAGACTCATGATGAAACATGCTGCCGACCTCTGACAGACACATGACTAACTCAGAAGGCAGACTGGGACCTAATTTTTTTGGACGTGACCAATGTGGAATTTATTTTGCTTGACCATACATGTTAGTTGCAAGGGCTTGGTTTTCTTTCTTTTTCACTGTTGGGTGGGGAAGTGGGGCAGAGAAGGTAGATTTTTATTAATTTAAAAAATGTAATTTTTAAAAAATGAAATGATTTACCTGAATTATAGATTTGATCATGTCACTTACCTACTCATTAAATGTTAATGGTTTCCTATCACCTCCAGAATCAAATATTAACTTCTCTGTTTGTAATTTAACTCTTTACAACCTGGAGGTATCCCACCTTTTCAAACTTACTACACACTATTCTCCTGAACACATTGATTTTCATTATACTGGCTTTGCTGTTCCCTATATATTTTGTCTCTTTGCTTTTATACTGGGAGTTTTCCCATGAGTGCAATGATTTTCCTCCCCTTCTCAGCCTCTTGGAGTCCCTGGTCTCCTTGAGTCAGTTTAAGCACCATTTTTTATATCGGGCCTTTCCTGGTAGCTAGAGAGGTAGGCCTCTCCCTCTTATATAGGCTGCATCTAGACATGGTTACATGTATATGCATAAATATATGCATGTTGTTCTCCCTTATAAAAATATAAGCTCTTACACTTTGGAAATATGCTCAAAAAGTTATCAAACTGTGCATACCCTTTGACCCAGCAGTGTTTCTATTGGACTTATATCCCAAAGAGATCTTAAAGGAAGGAAAGGGACCCACATGTGCAAGAATGTGGCAGCTCTTTTTGTAGTGGCTAGAAACTGGAAATGAATGGATGCCCATCAATTGGAGAGTGGCTGAATAAATTATGGTATATGAATGTTATGGAATATTATTGCTCTGTGAGAAACGACCAACAGGAGGATTTCAGAGAGGCCTGGAGGGACTTGCATGAACTGATGCTGAGTGAAACAAGCAGAACTAGGAGATCATTATACACGGCAACAATAAGATTATACAACGATCAATTCTGATAGATGTGGCTCTCTTCAACAATGAGGTGATTCAAGTCAATTCCAATAATTGTAATAGAGAAAGCCATCTGCATTCAGAGAGAAGACTATAGTTACTAAATGTGGAGCACAACATAGTAATTTTTGTCATTTTTCTGCTTGCTTTTTCCCCCCTCATTTTTTCCCTTTTTTAATCTGATTTTTCTTTTGCAGCATGATAAATGTGGAAATATGTTTAGAAGAACTGCACATGTTTAACTTGGATTATTTGCTGTCTAGGAGGGGGGAGCAGGGGAAGAGTGCAGAAAAATTTGGAACACAAGGTTTTGCAGGGGTAAGTGTTGAAAATCTTTGCATGTATTTTGAAAAATAAATAAAAAATGAACTAAAAAAATAAGCTCTTGGAGGGCTATGACTGTTTTGCTTTGGTCTTTGTATTTCTAATGCACATAGTAGGTGATAAATGCTTGATTTATTGATTAAATAAATAGATGATAACATGTTTAATATATATTGGATTACTTGCCCCTCTAGGCTGGGGGGTGGGGAAAAGGGAGGGGGAAAAATTTGGAACTCAAGGTTTTGCAAGGGTGAATGTTGAAAATTATCTATGCATATATTTTGAAAATAAAAAGCTTTAACAAAAAAATAAAAATAAAATGTATAACAACAAAAACAAAAAAAGAAATGGCTGATAATCTGATATAGGATACTCAATATGAAATTATAATTCCAAAAGAAGCAACATGTTTTTGTAGCATGATCTTCAAGTTTCAGAAAACTGATTGGTAATTTGGCATACATTTAAAATAGGTAAGTAGCACTTAAAAGAAGCTTCTCTTTAGACAGTAAAGAAAATAAAAATAATATGCACACTGACTAAAACCATGTAAACAAAAATAAGAGTAAATAGTAACAAAGCTTAGGTTTAACAAAATGGACTGATTAGTCAATAACAGTAGTACCTGGCTTGATCTCTTTTTAACAAATTATATATTAGTAGCCAAGTCAACAAGCAATTACTAGGCTAAGCTATGGGCATACAAAGAAAAGCACAAAGTCCCTATGCAAGTTACTCACAGTCTAATGGAAGAAAAAACAGACAAACAATTCTATATAAACAAGATATGTAATAATAATCATAGCTAATGTTTAAACAGTGCTTACTATGTGTCAGACACTTTGCAAAGCATTTTATAATTATTAACTTAATAGATCTCACAACAACTCTAAGAAATAGATGCTATTATCATCCCCATTTAAAAGATTAGAAAACTGAGGCAAACAGGTTAAGTGACTTATGAAGAGTCACATAGCTAGTAAGTGTTTGAGGTCAGATTTGAACTCAAATTTTCAATTGGAGATAATCAACAGAAGGAAGGCAATAGCATTAAAAGAGGTAGGAAAAAAGCTTCTTTCAAAAGGTGAGATTTTAGCTGACACTTGAAAGAAGCCAGGGAAGACAAGAGACAGAGATGACAAGGGAGATAATTTCAGGCAAGGGGAAATGAACTGATATGTACAAGGAAGAACAAGGAGGCTAATGTCACTGAATCCCAGAGTATGTGGAGAGGATTAAGGTGTAAGAAGACTGAAAGGCTTTATAAAAGGCTTTGAAAGTCAAGGATTTTATATTTCATTCTGGAGGTAATAGGGAACCAATGAAGTTTTTTGTTTTTGTTTTTTTAAATAATAGCTTTTTATTTTCAAAATATCTGCAAAGATAGTTTTCAACATTCACCTTTGCTAAACCTTATGTTCCAAATTTTCCTTCCTCTCTTCCCCAATTCTCTCCCCTAGACAGCAAGTAATCTATGTTAAACATGTGCAATTCTTCTATATATAATTCCACAATTATCATGCTACACAAGAACAATCAGATCAAAAAAGGAAAAAATGAGAAAGAAAACAAAAAGCAAGCAACAAAAAATAATGAAAATACTATGTTGTGATCCATACTCAGTCCCCATTTGGTTGTAGATGGTTCTTTCCATTACAACTCTGACCTGAATCTCCTTTTTTTTTTTTTTTTTAATTAAAGCTTTTTATTTACAAAACATATGCATAGGTAATTTTTCAACATTGACCTTGCAAAGCTTTCTGTTACAAATTTTTCCCTCCTATCCCCCAGCCCCTCCCCTAGATGGCAGCAAGTCTAATACATGTTAATTATGTTAAAATATTTGACAGATTGAATATGTATATACATATTTATAGTTATCTTGCTATATAGGAAAAAAAATCTGAGAAGGAAAACAAAATGCCAGCAAATATCAATAGAGAGCGTGAAAATGCTATGTTGTGGTCCACACTCAGATCCCACAGGCCTGTCTCTGGGTATATATGGCTTTCTTCACTGAACAATTGGAACTGGTTTGAAACATTTCTTTGTTGAAGAGAGCCATGTCCATCAAAACTGATCATCATATAGTCTTGTTGTTGCCGTGTATAATGATCTCCTGGTTCTGCTCATTTCACTTAGCATCAGTTCATCCAAGTCTCTCCAGGCCTCTCTGAAATCATCCTGCTGGTCGTTTCTTACAGAACAATAATATTCCATGACATTCATATACCATAATTTATTCAGCCACTCTCCAATTGATGGGCATCCATTCAGTTTCCAGTTTCTAGCCACTACAAAAAGGGCTGCCACAAACATTCTTGCACATGTGGGTCCCTTTCCTTCCTTTAAGATCTCTGGGATATGGGCCCAGTAGAAACACTGCTGGATCAAAGGGTATGCACAGTTTGATAACCATTTTGGTAGAGTTCCAAATTCATGCATATGTTTTCAAAATAAAAAAAACTTTAATTAAAAAAACTTAAAAAAAATTGAGTTCCTTGAGGGTTGGGACTTTTGAAGAAAAATTTCCATATATATCTTACCTTCACATGCTACCTCCCTCATAAGTGGTTGTGTGTGATTAAGTAATGAGAATAGAGATTTCACTTCACATTCTCTAAAATAGTGAAGATACAAAAGACTGACACAGTCATTATTTTGCTACTGGATGACAGGCACACTAATATACTGTTAGTGAGATGTGGATAGGTCTAATTCCTGGAAAACAGTTTACAACTATATTAGAAAAGAGCCAACTACATGCCCAAAGAAATCAAAGAAGGAGAAAAAAAGATCTATATGTATATGTACAAAAATATTTATTGCATCTCTTTGTGTGTTAGCCCCAAAAAATGAAAAAATAGGAGAATGTCCTTTTGGAGAATGGCTAAATGGAATATTAACATGACATAAAGGAATGACAAAATGGCCTATTTCAGAGGAAAATAACAAGAACAAGTTATATAACATTACAACATAATAAAGAAAAACATCTTTGAAAGACTTTAAGACTGATCAATAAGATGATAAATAAAAGAATGAGGATGAAACACGCCACTAATTTACTGGCAGAAAGGTGATTGAATTCAAGACAAAGATATATATATGGATACAGTCAATTATCATTCATTCAAACTTTGTGGGAATTTGTTTGCCAGTATTTTTTTTTCAAATTGATTTTATTTAAAGAAACAGAATAAGAAAAACAGAAAAGAAATATAAAACAAAATAGAACATTGTTATGTGCCCAGGAGAACATCAGGGAGGATTCAAAATATATAACAACAAATTACCAGATCAAGAAAGTATATATATTAGTAGAAGAAATTATATTCATGATTGTTCATCTTTTCTTTACTTCTGGTAAATTGTTCTTTTATTCTCTGCTGTGTACCTTTTTTTTACTTTATTATTTTTTTCCTCTTTATCTCCCCTCCCCCCAGCAGGTTATAGTTAGAAAAGATATATTTATATATACATATGTAGATGTGCGCACACACTCATATCTTTCCTATCCCTGCTGACTCTGCTTTAATTCTGCTCCTTGACTTGCTTTGCTATTACTTAATCTCCTCCCACCCATGGATTCCTCCCTTATCTTCTTCCTTCATCCTTTCCTTACCTTGTCCGCCCATCCCTCCTTCCTTATTTCTTTATAGATTTTGGAGGGTGCTCTACCTTTTGTGGTATATATGTAGTGATGCCTATTTAATCCATTCCTGATGTGAGTAGGATTTCAGAATTATGAGACCTCCTCTCCTGTGTAATGCCTCTGTGTTTAGTCTTCCTCTGTACTTCATATGTATGACATAATTACTATTTTTACTTTAACTCTGTCCCAATCTTTCTTTTGAGCTGTGGTATTGTTGATGTCAATCTTAAACATATGCTATAAATTTCTCATGTAAAAAACCCCCAACAATTTATCCATGTTGAGTTCCTTGACATTGATCTTTGATATTAGCTGTTACATGTTAAATTTTCTATTGTTTGGGTTTGATTGATAGAAAGTCCTGAAAATCTGCAAGTTCATTGAATGCCTTTTTTTTGTTCAATATTATAGATAATTTTGCTGGATATGATATTTTTGACTGTAGATTTAGTTCTTTTGATTGTCAGTAGTTATGATTCCAGGACCTATGGTCTTTTATTGTGGCAGCTGAAAAGTCCTGTACAATTCTAATTGTGGCTCCAGCATATTTAAATTATTTTTTTTCTTATTTCTTGTAAAATATTTTCTTTGAATTGGGAGTTTCGAAATTTGACAATAATGTTCCTGCGTGCTTTCCATAGAGGATCTCGCTGAGGTGGTGATCAGTGGATTTTTTTTTTTTCTTCTATTTCTACTTTTTCGTCAGGTTCTATCACTCCAGGACAATTTTCTTGGGTGATTTCTTGCATTATTGTGTCAAAGTCCTTTTTTTTTTTGGTCACAACTTTCTGGCAGTCCAATTATCTTATGTTTTCTCTTCTTGATCTGTTCTCCAAATCTGTCATTTTTCTTCTGTTTCACACGCTATTCTAATTTTTCATTCTTTATAATCTGTTTTGTTATTTCTTGGTGGCTCATAGCTTCCTTGGTTTCCCCTTGTCCCATTCTAATTTTGAAAGAATTTTTGTTTTTGAGACGCTGTATCTTTCTTTCTAGTTCTTGTTTTTCTTGGATTTTTTTTTAATTTCCCCAATGTCACTTAATTTTATTTTATTTTTATTTTTTTAAATTTTATTTTATTTGTATAACATATGTGTGGGTAATTCCTCAACATTAACCCTTACAAAGCTTTCTGTTGCAAATTTTTTTCCCCCAACTCCCCACCCCTCCCCTAGATGGCAGGAAGTCCACTACATGTTAATTATGTTAAAATACTTGACAAATAGAATATATGTATACACATTTCCACACTTATCATTGTTGTGCAAGAAAAACTGTATCTACACGAAAGACATATCATATAAAGGAAACACAATGTAAGCAAACATCAATCAAGAGTATGAGAATGTTATGTTGTGATCCACATTTCACACCCCTCTCTCTGGGTGTATATGGCTTTCTTCACTGAACAATTGGAACTGGTTTGAAACATTTCATTGTTGAAGAGAGCCATGTCCATCAGAATTGATCATCATATAGTATTGTTGTTGCCATGTACATTGATCTCCTTGTTCTACTCGTTTCGCTCAGCATCAGTTCATGGAAGTCTCTCCAGGCCTCTCTGAAATCATCCTGCTGGTTATTTCTTACAGAACAATAATATTCCATAACATTCATATACCATAATTTATTCAGCCACTCTCCAATTGATGGGCATCCATTCAGTTTCCAGTTTCTAGTCACTACAAAAAGGGCTGCCACAAACATTCTTGCACATGTGGGGCCCTTTCCTTTCTTTTAAGATTTCTTTGGGATATAAGCCCAATAGAAACACTGCTAGGTCAAAGGGTATGCACAGTTTGATAACTTTTTGAGCATAGCTCCAAATTGCTCTCCAGAATGGTTGGATCTGTTCACAGCTCCACCAACAATGCATCAGTGTCCCAGCCTTCCCACATCCCCTCCAACATTCATCATTAACTTTTCCTGTCATTTTAGTCAATCTGACAGATGAGTAGTGGTACCTCAGGGTTGTCTTGATTTGCATTTCTCTGATCAATAGTGATTTGGAGCAACTTTTCATATGATTACAAATAGTTTTAATTTCATCCTCTGAAAATTGTTCATATCCTTTGAATGTCACTTAATTTTAAAATTCTTCTTTGAGTTCTATAAATTCTCTCTGGGCAGAGGGCCATATCACATTACTCTTTACTTATGTGCCCTTTTCTGAAGATGAACCCGGGTCTTCCCTGTTCCCATAGTATGTTTCTATCATGGGGTTCATTTTTTTAAATAAGAGGTATTCAAGTAAGCCACTCTAATCCTGGGGGGATGCTGTCTCTGGCTTCCCTTCAGCTCTCCCCTCTGACCAGGAGCCTCAAACCAAGAGCTCCACCCTTCTTACCTGCAGGCGGGCTTTCCAGCCCCAGAGTCTCTGCACTCTGGGAGGGGCTGGTTCCCCCGGGGCACAGCTGGGCCGGGGTTCCTAATTAGCCTAGGTTCCCTCGGTCTTCCTGGATTCACACCTGGATTCCACAAACAGTGCTGGAGGTGAAAGTTTCTGTAATTCTTGCGGGGCTCCAGCCACACTGGGCTGCCCCCAGCGCTCCCCATTCGGTGTTTCTGGGGAGCAGGCCCAGAGGTGCTTACACTTCACTAGGGTTAATCCTCGGCCTGGGGCCTTTCTTCAGATCTTCTGGAGTACCCTGGTGCTGCCTCTGTTTTCACCAGTCTGTGTTCGCCCTGAGGCACAAATTTATTCCATTTGGAAGAGAAATTGGGAGAGCTTGAAATTTACCAACCTACAGAACCATCTTCCCAGAATCCTCCGGTTTGCCTGTAGTGAAAGGCTAAATTTTTTAACATGTGCTTATTATGCTAATCTGAGTTCCCAGGCCTTTTAATGTTGTTTGTGTAGATTTTGTCAATGTGCAGGTTGTTCTCCTTGTCCTACTCATTCCATTCAATCTATATTAGTTCCCAAAGTCTGTGAAAGCCATAATTCTAGAAGACTCATGATGAAATTTATCACCCGTTTTCTGATTAGAGAAATAAAGGACTCACACTGCAAAATGAGACATTTTTAGAAATTAATTTAGACTATTCACTAGAAGGCCAAATACTGAAGTTGAAGCTTAAACTTAAACACTTAAGCCACATAATGAGAAGATAGGACTTATGGGAAAATATTTTGATGTTAGGAAAGATTGAAGGCAAAAGGAAAAGGGCTCACCAAAAGATGAGATGGATGGATGGATGGTAACATGAAATTTGAACAGACTGAGAGATCATGGAATATAGAGGAGCCTGGCATGGTATTGTCCATAGAGTCATAGAGCTGGATACCACTAAAAGACTGAACAACAACAACAAAACATTTGGTAATGCTCAATTTAATATATATTCTTTGCAATATCCTCTAAAAGTTTCCTATGTATGACTTTTATATCCTTCAACAAGACTGTAAGCTTCTTGAGGGCAGGAACCTTTCCAATAATTGCCCTATCATTCCA
The DNA here is from genome assembly GCA_023553655.1 of Myrmecobius fasciatus. NCBI lineage: Eukaryota > Metazoa > Chordata > Mammalia > Dasyuromorphia > Myrmecobiidae > Myrmecobius > Myrmecobius fasciatus. Next base: position 235,767 of record JAJPUD010002453.1, on the reverse strand, counting down.
CCTCCTAAAGCATCAAGAAGCATAAACCCTTCTCTGTTTCCTTTACAGGCTGTGAATATGGTACTCCAGTTTTGTAGTCTTTAAAATCTGTAGAATAGACTACTCATTTTGTGACCTTTCAAGACTCATGTCCTTTACAAAATTCAAAAGCTTTGAATTTGAAGCTGCTATACCCTTTCCAAGGTTCAAATTCTATTGACCAAATTTGTTCCTGTTACTTGTGATTTACATTCTGCATACTTAGCAAGTGAGTTGGGGGAAAAGAGAAGCAAAGAACAGGAATTTATTTAGTGACTACTATGTCCCAGGCATTGTGCCAAGTGCTTTACAAATATATCACATATGATGTTCCTAACAACCCTGTGAGGTAGGTGCAGTTGTGATCCCAAATTATAGTATAGAGGCAGAAAAAATTTAAGTAACTTACCCAAGCCTTCCTGACTCAGAGCCCAGCCCTCTATTTACTGCCTCACCACCAATACTTAACAGTGTACTCTTCATACAGTAGGTATTAGATCCAATTGATTTGGCATTGCTGTCCAGGGAAAAGTTTTCTGGATTTAGTAGCTTCTCGATATCCATGTCACTTGGAGTAAAACTACTTAACCTCTGTGAGCCTTAGTTTCCTCATCTAAAAAATGAGGTTGGACCATATTGTCCCTAAAGTTCCTTTTAGCCTTAAACATATGTTCTTATAACTCTTCTTCTCATTACACTTTGTATACATTTTGTATGTACCTTGTATATTTGCATATACCTGTGTGCATTTTTTCTCCTAATAAGAATTGGAAATTCCTTGAGAGCTGGGACTACTTAAGATTTTTTTTCCCCCAATAGTATTTTATTTTTCCAAATACATGTAAAGATAGTTTCCAACATTCATTTTTGTAAGTCTTTGTTACACATTTTTCTGCCACCCTCCTTTATCTTCCCGCCATCCCAAGATGGCAAGCAATCTGGTATAGTTTCTATTTATATGATTCCCTTAAACATTTCCATATTTGTCATATTGTGCAAGAAAAATCAGACCAAAAGGAAAAAATAAAGAAAACCACGAGAAAGAAAACAAAAAGGTGAAAATACTACATACTAGTTGATCACATAATCTTGTTGTTACTGGTTACCATGTTCTCTTAGTTCTCTCAGCATCAGTTCATGTAGGTCTTTCCAGGCTTTTCTGAAACCAGCTTGCTCATTTTTTCTTACAGAACAATAATCTTCCATTATCTTCATAGACCATAACTTTTTCAGCCATTCTCCAATTTTTGGGTATCCACTTAAATTTTCAGTTGCTTGCCTATAATGTCAGATTTTTAGGAGGTACTGTTTTTTGATTTGAATTGAAAATGATAATGGATAACTGAAAGCAGGTTAGCATAAAATAAAATTGTTCTTAAATGACTCCGAATGTTCTGTAAGTGTCCTCTTATACATGATTCCACATATAATATTAATAGCTTTTTTTTCTTCTAGGATGAAAGAATAGTTTTTTCAGTTCAAATCTTGACACTACCCCATTAATGTATCTTCCAAAGCAGTGCCAATCTTCATATTCACTCTGATGGCATTTTTTTGTGACAAATGGAAACAAGTGAGAAAGATGAAGTGTTTGTTTTGTCTTCCCAAGATGGATCATTGACCTAGAATTTTTTTTTTTTTGAGAATTCCTACTCTGATGGGAAGAATACTTGTCTATAATTCAGAAGATATGGGGGAAAATCTGGGCTACTGATCAGAAGATCTGGCAAGAGAACTTTCTCTAGGCTCTTTCTCCAAGTGTAAAATGGGTATAATAATTGCTCTACTAACTTCTGGAATACTTAAAGTATAAAATACCAATTTAAAAAAATTAGTTTAATTTAAAAAAGTTGTATGTGTACATTTATTTTTAACACATTTCCTTATGAGTTATGTTGGGGAAGAAAAATCAGAAAAAAAAGGGAAAAACCATGAGAAAGAAAAAACAAAAGAAAGAAAAGGTGAAAATAGTATGCTTCGATCTGCATTCAATCTCCATAGCTTCCTCTCTGGATTCGGATGACATTTTCTATCCAAAGTTTTTTGGAATTATTTTGGATCACTGAATTGCTGAGAAGAGCTAATCTATCATTGTTAATTATCACACAATCTTCTTGCAGCTGTATACAATGTTTTCCTGGTTCTGCTTGCTTCATTATGCATCAGCTCATGGAAATCTCTCCAAGCTTTTTTTGAAATCAGCATGTTCATGATTTCTTACAGAACAATAGTATTCCATTACATTCACATATCATATCTTATTTCGGCATCTTGTAACTGATGGGCATCTATTTATTTTCCAATTCTTTGTCACCATAAAAAGAGCAGCTACAAACATTTTTGTACCCTTGTGTCCTTTCCCCTTTTTATGATCTTTGATACTTGAATTTTTAAAATTGCTAAATAGAATATAAATCCTTCAAGTCAAAGTATTTTATCATATTTAATTAAACAGAGGAAATTTTACTTTTTTGCTCACAACAAAGTGACATTATTTTGTTATTCAATCTTTATGGATCATACTTATAGCTGTGGATCATTTGTAAATAATAGAAAAAAGGAAAAGCTTAAGTCTCAGTACCATTACCAACAACTATAACATACTAATTGGGGGCAGGACATGATAAAATGAGAGAAGAAAACAAACATACCTCCCAAATTCCAGAATTAGAATAGAAGGAAATCAGTATAGTGAAAAGAAAATGAATCAGTTAAGACTCCTGGCACTTGTTTAACCCTGTTTGATCATGACAAATTAGTTCTCTTAGTTTCAGTTCTCTCAGCTATAAAATGGAAATAATGTGTACCCTGCATGCTCCACAGGATTGTTGCAAAAAAAAAATCACTTAGTAAACACTGAAGTACCAAAGAAATGTGCTTTTACTCTTATTGATATTAGCTGACCTTATAAATGAAAATGATTCTCATATTTAGAGGTTAAGGCAGAGATTGCATTTTTTCTACTGATAATCACTAAAGGAGATTTTTAACTCCTCATATAACAATAAACTTCACTTAGCTATTAAAAAGTTTTATTATAATTAGTGTTTTAGTCCTCACATAACGAGTAATTTGATGAAAGTATTATTGTTAAAGACTCTAAAGAAAATTCTTTTTCATCTCTACATGCTATTGTATGGTTAAAGAAAAAATAAGCAATGTACAGAAGAGATTACTAGAAGCCTTCAATAATATACTAACATAACCATGTAAAATTTTAAATCAATAGGTCTTATCCCTGAATCAAGTTTTGTGGGCACAGTGTTGCAAGCCTGTTGGTTTTTCTTATTGTTTTTTCTTTGTTATGAAGTATGCTCATTTGCGTGTTAGCAACTTCTGTTATTTTGAAATAAATTTTAATATATATTTTTGCATCACCTAAATTTTCCATTCTTCCATATCATTTATATGTTCTTTTTCTCTCTACTCTACATCTTCACTCTCTACACTAAGTTCACTCCTTTATCTTTGAACTGTTGCAATAGCCTCTTAATTATCTCATATTAGAGTTTTCACCTCTAATTCATCTTTCATTACCTTATCCAATAATTTCCCTTACCCCTATTGATTCTAGAATCAAATGTCATTTCCTCTTTATCTTATGATTTAAAATTTTATATTTTTTTACATAATTATTGACAAGTATAATTTATAAATTAGTACAAATATTATGGGTGCATGCTCAACATTCCCCCATCCCCATAAATGATCCAAAAAGTTTGGAGGACATGATTACTTTTAAATCTCCAAAGTGGAAGCTGTGCCATGACCCCAAATGGTATTTAATCAACCAATCTGAGGTGGGAAGATGGCTTGTTTCCCATACTTCCTTTGCTAGCCAATCCAATCTTAGAGCACATCACTAACAGAGCCACACCTACTTCAACTTTCTCCCATCCAATTGTCTCTCTGTTATGGAAGCCCCTAACTTTCCCCATTCTGAGCCTGGAGTTGCTTAGTACCTCTTAGCAATTACGACCATTACTGGGCACCCACAGCTGAATCTGTGCAGGTATCACTGGGAAAATTCCTGCCTCTATTTCCAGCATGCTCACTCCTTGCTTCCCATGTCATTTCATGGCTTCAGCATGAATCCTTAAGAGATCAGTGGCTGGTAAGTTAAGATCCCCATCCCTCCCACTTCTCCTTTTCTTTTAAAATGTGGCAGAAAAAGTTGCATAGGAGTATAAGGCATGGATGAACTACAATTTGTTTTGAGGATCTCTTTACCTGTTCCCAAATTCAACTCTATTCAATTAATCAACAAACATTTACCAAGTAATTCATCTGTGCCAGGTATTGTGCTAAACTTTGGGAACAAAACTGGTTTTGCCTTTAAGGAACTGACAACCCAAGAGGATGAGACAACATGCAAAAAAAAAAAGCATACAAACAATATATATATATATGTTTATATATATATATGACAAATAAATTGGAGGTTATATGAGAGGGAAGGCAAGAGCATTAAAGACTTATTGTAGGAGGTAGGATTTTTAGTTATAATTTAAAGGAAGTCCTGAGGCTTTCTTGGCATTACTAACTACTAGTGAAAATGCAATCAGAAGGGAAGGGAAGAATAATAGCTAAGAAGACTGGAAAAGTAAGAAGGGGCTGGGTTATAAAGTTTTTTTATTTTTTATAAAGCTTTTTATTTTCAAGACATGCAGTTAGTTTTCAACATTCATCCTTGCAAAACCTTGTGTTTTAATTTTTTTCTCCCTCCTTTCCCTGCATCCCCATCCTTAAGACAGCAAGTAATCCAATATGTTAAATATGTGCAATTCTTCTACACATATTTTCACAATTATGCTGCACAAGAAAATCAGATGAAAAAGGAAAATAAGAAAACAAAATGCAAACAATAAAAGTGATCCATACTCAATCTCCACAGTCCTCTCTCTGGGTGCAGATGGCTCTCTTTATCACAAGACCACTGGAACTGGCCTGAATCACCTGGACGTATAAAAGTCTTTAAAAGCCAAACAATTTTTAAAAATTTGATCCTGGAGGCAATAAGGAGCCATTGAAGTATGTGTGGGAAGGAGAGATGAAGAGGAAAAAGGGAGAGAGATTGTTTGGATCACTTTTTTGAGCTTCCCTATTACTCTCCAGGGCACCTCCTTCCCTCCAGTCACACAAGTTCACAATTTCATTCTCCCTCACTCTCTATGTTCACATGTCCAAAAAATTGTCAAATACTGTCATTTTTGCCTTGAGTATCTCTAGCATTTATCCTCTTTTCCCTACTCATAGGGTCAACACTCTAGTTCTCTCTTCGGGACTACTGCAATAGCCTCTTAATTGGTCTTCCTGTCCCCAGGCTTTCCTTTCTCCAGTACATTCTGTACACAATTGCAATAATGATGTCCCTAAATTGAAGGTCTGATTATGGTCATTCATTTTATCCTTTTAAAATTTAAGTTTAATAATATATTTTATTATCAGTCTAGTGCAGGTGAATTTTGCAAATAAGTATGGTTTAGCATGAAAACTGTAAAATAATGTAACTTTGTACATTAGTACCTAAATAGTTCGTTAAGAAAAACTTATGGGGGGCGGGAGGGGGGAGAGAGGAGAGATTTCGCCAGTAGAGCGCAAAAAAAAAAAAAAAAAAAAAAAAAAAAATACCACCAGGATCTAAACGACCAAAACCGGGAGGCGGCGGAGGAGAGCAGAGAAGCGGAGAGCCCAGTGGGATTTTCCCTCCTGAGCAACGGTGAGGGCAAAGAGGTCAATGACAGAAAGAGGTTAACTTAAATGGTTAAAAGGTTAACTCAATGGAAGGCTCTCCCATCACCAGGAAGGGTATTTTTTGCGGCGTAAAAGTTTTGTGATTCTAACAGGAGGCTTCAAAGAAAACTAAAGCCTTGTGCCCTCAAATGCTCCCCTCCCCCACTGTAGTCTGAAATTCCAGTTCCCAATTCCTTCTTTAGTATCTGGAGGCTTTAGAGATGGGCCCGAGGATTTCAAGACTTTAAAAGTTTGAATGGACTCCTCCGTCTAGTAAAATGTAAGCTCCAAGTAGGCCAAGGCTCCGTTTTTCTCCTTTATAACCTTAGGCAATCACAGTGCTTATAAGGCACCTTGTTGGCACTGGGATGTTTGCTGAATGCAATGGAATTGCTTTCCTCCGCCGGTCCAATATAGATTGTGGACCCTCGGGGATGGCGGTGGGGCGAAGGTAAACTTCACCTCTTTCACCGTTTTCTCCGAGGGCGTCCCGGGCCCCAGACCTCGAGAATAGAAGACTGCAGGGCTTTGGGGAAGCTGAATTTTCTGTGAGACAACTCAGGCAGAGGAAACCCTGTCCCGCCCATTGAAGAGAGGCGTCCACTGATTGGCTTCAGGGGTAAACGAAGCCTTCCACCATCACCAACTCGGTCCTCGATTGGCTCTTCCAATTACCGCAGAACCCAGAATAAAGAAGCCTTTGGTCATTGGGCTGCTCTGTGACTGTTTATTTGGCTTCTCCGCTGATTGAAATTAGCTATCTTAGGAACTTCGCTATGACTGTTAAATCCGGCTCCATCTGTTTGGCCCAGGAGTACCCGTCTCAAGGCCTTGCTGGGGGTTTACACAGTTCAGCCAATCACATAACACCTATCCCAGGTTGCCAGGCAGAGTATGCTAATGAGCCCCCGCCCGGTCTGCAGCTCCCACTCTGCGGCGGGAAGAACCACCTGGAGGCGGCGGGGGGGTTTGATTTCCATCACCCCTGGGGAGAACGGATCGGGGACCCACTGGCTAGTTGGCTCCCCTCACCCCACATCGTGTAAGTACCCAGGGGACCAAGGGAACGGGCTAACTCGGGGCTCAGAGCACCTTGTGGCCAGGGAGGGTGTTTAGCCTCCGCTTAGTCCCACCCAAAATGGCGCCGAGCTCGTTCCGCGTCTCATAGCCCAGCCGGGGCCAACCGACCGCGGACCCGGGTGGGGGGGGGGGATTAATAGTAGGGGGGGAGAAATCCCGGCGGCACCGCCCGATGGTACAGTCCAGCCGGGGCTGGGACGAGGCACCTCACTCGGGGTGGGGGGTCAAACCAACTGCACCTTCTAGGGGGAAAGGGGGTAGGATCCCCGAAGGATCCCAGCCCCGGGGCGCCGCTCAGCTGGGGCCTGCGGCGCCCCTTCGCCCGTCGTTCTGCTGAATCACACCCTTCCCTTTGGCGACCACCGAGTCCCAGGCTCGTTCCTCCAGCCGCGCGCACCTCTCCTCCCCCTGCCCCGCATTGGTTGGGCCGGGACGGCGGTTGAGCGCCCGGCCCAGACTGAGCTGTGGCGGTTGGGCGGGTGCGCAGTGGGACTCTGCTGGCGGCGGCTCGGGCCGCTCTGCTTCGCTCAGTTCTCCTTCAGTGTGGCGAGACCTGGGGAGACGGGGGCGGCGTGGGGGGTGGGAGGCAAAGCCTTTCCCTCCTGCCCGCCCGCCGTGGGCTTCGTTCGCTGGGCAGTCAGTTCGGTGGAGGCGGCTCTCCCATTTTGGCCGGTGTTAGGCGGCCGCGGCCTCCCTTTCGCCGCTTGCTGCCATGCCCTAACGGTCTGGCTTCCCAAGGGCTGGTAGCGGTTGCCCTGCCGGAGGTTAGGATAGCCTTTAGCGTTGTAGGTAGCGGCTGTTTCGGAGGAGTTGGGGGTGGGGGGGTCCAGAGAGGGTGGGTGGGGTTTAGGTGGTGTGTGGCGTGGGGTGGAACGAGCGTGGGAGGGATGGTTTTGCTGGAAGCCAAGTTTCTAATGCGATTGGAATTCCCTGCGGTGCAAAGTGCAAAACTGGGAGCCCGAGGCCCTCAACTGCAGTATATCATTGAATTATTGCTCGTGTAGAGGATGGGTTCTCTCCTTCCGAAATATGTATGCCATTCTAGGCGGAGGGAAGTACATTAAGCATCTCCGTTTCTATTGCCTCGTACCGGGTACTGGACAAAGCAAATAGAATCGACGCCGGTCTTGAAACATTTAAGGGCTCTGGTGTGGTGGAATGATTGTGGGATTTGGGGACGGTTTGAGTTTTAATTAATCTTGTGGGCATCACGAGTACCAGTATGTATGTATACCCTGGAATTTTAGTGTCTCATTTATCCTCATAGTTTATTAAAATGTCATACAGATTGGAAGAGCCATATCCTGTAATCTCATTTAAGTCCTCTTTCCCTGTTTACCTCAGTTTGACTTAATATCTTCCTCTCCTGGTCTCCCGTAGTATTTTAAGATGTACCTTATTTTATCTAAATCTATCATCCATCTATAAATCTAACTCTAAATTTACCTAAATCATTTTATATTTAATTTTAATACTTTTTGTGACATCTTGTCTGCCTTTGTCTTGAACTGTTTGTTAGTCTTTTCACATGTTCGTCTTGTGTGTCTAATGAGCTGTTTAGATTCACAGTTGTTGGGTTTTGCATTTTCTAGGGCACCTATCTATCTGGCTACTTTACTATTAAGTGTTCAGTGAGATGAATTTAATGTTTGGCACCAGGCATATTGAAAAGCTTCATGAATTGTATGGATGTTGTTTAAATATTTACTCTCCCCTAGTGCTCCACATGGTGCACTCTGTTCCTTAAGGTGTTAATAAATATTGAAATGAACAAAATATTTGGTATAGTGTTAATTATATAAAGTGATCTGCCTGTGACATTCTCTGGCTGTGTGGCCTTGGGCAAGTCACTTAATTCTAAGCTTAATACTAAATCTATCAGATGAGAATAACACTTGTTTACCTTTTACATAGTAGCATTTTAAGGCAAAGCATTTTTAAATATCTGTTTTTATCCTTACAATAAATCTGGGAGGCATGTGCTATTATTATCCCAATTTTCCAGAGAAACTGAACTAAACAGATTTGAATTAAAATCTTTCTGATTTCCAGTCTAGCTAGGTTATTATTCATTGTACTACCCAGCTGCCTCAGAGCAAAATACCATGTAAACTTTAACATCCTGTATACTTATAGACTTTAAAGTTCATGTTTTTCTAATCTTGTGGGTTTAAAAAATTTTATTTAGCTAGTGACATACTCCGTAGGCTTTATCCACTTTATATTTAGACTTGCCTGGTTTTAAACCATTTAACATTTAATATTCGTTGAGACACTGAAAGGTACCTGGGAATTTAGTAATTATACCAGTATTATAGAATATGCATAGTCCCTATTTTTAAAGAACTTAAGATGTTACTCACTTTTTAAAAAATGGAGACCAAATTGATCTATAGATCAGTAAAAGCTTTTTGTTTTTTAATTGACTGACACTGTATCTCAGCCTCCTACTTACCATTTAACTTCCCTGGTGTGTTCTTTGTTTGATAGCAATTTCATACAACATTGATTTGTAAAATCAGGAGATGCTCTATTTCTAAGGGTGGCACGAAAGACTTAAATTTTTTTTTTAAAGCACAGTGACTTAATTCAGCTTAATAACATTATTGTTATGTTTTGAAAATAAAAAGCTTCAATTAAATGTTATTGTTAGTGGAAATGTAGATGGAGTTATGTGTGTCAAACATTCAAAAAAAATTTGAGGGTTAAAATTAATAAAACTTGTGAATTATGGATTAAAACTTTTTTCTACTCTGAAAGAGTTTATAATTTAATGGAAGGTGACTAAAGTACATTGATTTAGACTTTTTATTATGTTTTCAGTTTACCTTTCTAAGCCGATTTTGCATTTGCTGTTCTTTATGAATTGTACCTTTTGGCCAGAAAGGCCTACTAGCTATTTCTTGATCGTGATCCTGCATTCTTCTGCTTCTCTGTTTTGGTGCAGACAGTCCTGCATGCTTTCTGTATGTCATATGGTACTTCAGATTTTTCTATTCCTTCAAGGACCAGATTCACATGTCATTTTCTTCATGAAATCTTTCACTTTCAATTGAAAGTGAACTAGCTTTATTGTTATTAGATTGTAAGCACTAACAAGAACTGTTATTTTTGTCATTATAACTAGTGTCTCATTAAAGGCATTTAATAAATGTTTAATTGAAAGCTGTCAATATTGTGATTGTGATGTTTGAATTGTGCTAGTCATTAAAAATGTGTACAAGTCCAGCCTATTCCAATTTAAATAAACTTAGTATTTCTGACTTTCTTGGATGAAGACACCTAATTTATTGAAGGTCTGTTAGCTGTTTTCAGGACATTCATATTGATACATTTCTCTAGGGGCATAATAAAGTTGTCTGGTGAATAAGTATCTAATCTATATTTAGAAGCAGTTGTGAAATAAAAAAGCTTTGGGTCACAAGTATCAAATCTTTAATGGGATTTGATATTAATGGTAGCAACTCAGAATTTCCTCCTTTCCCAAACTAAAATTCTTTTCAAGTTTTTTATTTCTATTAAGGATCTCTCTGACCATTCTCACAAAATGACAAAATTTGAATTGGAAGGGACCTCAGATTATCTAGTCCAAACCATACCTAAATGTTTTTTTTTTTTACTTTAATAGCTGAAAAGTCCAATCCAACCAATATCCAATCCCTTAAGTTCTGTTGATTATACTTCTGCAACATTTACATTTGTCATCCTATTGTAGACTCTCATTGACCCATTCCTGAATATCAGTAACCTTTTGGTTGGCCTCCCTGATTAAAGTCTTTTCCTCACTTCAGTATATCATCCACTAAGAAATGATCTTTGTAAACTGCAAATCAGACCATCTTACTCCCTATTTAATAAACTAGTGCTTCCCTTTTACCCCAGCATCAAATATAAAATCCTCTGTTTTTTTAAGCCTTTTATAAGCTGACTCCTTGTCTATTAAGTCATATTACATCATACTCTTTACAGGACATTCCATTTATACCAACTCTGCATTTTTGCTTCCTTTCCCTCATACCTGGAATTTTTCCTCACTTATTCCTGGCTTCTCTGGCTTTGTTTCATCTGGAATTTCACTTTTCACTATCATGGTCTTTAATTTTAGTGCCCTCTAAAATTATTTCAAATTTATCTTCTGTAGATCTTATTTTTACCTGTTTGCATCTTTTCTCCTAAATTGTCAGATCTTTGAGGGGCAGGGTCTATTTTTGCCTTTGTCTCCTCATCAGTGCTTAACTTGATCCCTGGCTCATTGGCACTTAATAAATTCTTGTTGAATTTACTTATTGACAAGCCTTTCCTTGAAGACTTACTTGAGAAGGAACCCATTACTTAAATTTTCTTTGAAATTTCCTTCTATTGCTCTGTTATATCCTTTGTAACTTGTTTAGCCATTTACAGTTGTTCAGTCATCAACTATTGGCAAAGATAACTGGCAAAGATAACTGGAGTGATTTGCCATTTACTTTTCCAGCTCATTTACAGATGATTAAACTTAAGGCAAACAAGATTTGCCCAGGTTCATATAGCTAGTATCTCTCTCAGGTCAAATTTGAACTCAGATTTTTCTGGTTCCGAGGCTGACCCGCCATCCAGTATACCATTTAGCTATCCTATGTCCTCTAGAGCCAACCAAAACAAATCTTATCCCTCTTTCACCTTTTTAAATACTTGAAAGCCATTCAGCTTTTTTCAAGTTTTTTGTAGCCTAAACATCTGCAGTTCTTAGTCATCTTTAATGCTTTCCTTTCAGACTCATCATCATAGACAAACACCAAGTTATGGTAGGTAGAATTTTCCTTAATGTTTCTTTTGTTTTTAAATTTTCACTGCTAGGCTCTGAATTTTTCCAATAGCATTCCATCTCAACTTGCTGTTTTGGTCTCCAGGCCCTTCCTTTTCCTTCCATTTTTATATATAACAAGGTTACTAGGTTAATTTTATTTTATTTTATTTTATTTTTTTAATATTTTATTTTATTTTATTTTTTTTGTTGTGAGGAAAGTATTTTTTTTTTATATTAAAGCTTTTTATTTGTATAACATATGTATGGGTAGTTCCCCAACATTGATCTTTACAAAGCTTTCCATTACAGATTTTACCCCCAGTCCCCTCCCCTCCCCTAGATGGCAGGAAGTCCACTACATGTTAATAATGTTGAAATGCTTGAGAAGTTATGCAAGAAAAATCCTATCTACAAGAAAAAAAAAAAGAATCACAGAAAGGCAACACAATGCAAGTAAATGTCAATAGAGATCATGAAAATGTTACGTTGTGGTCCATATTTCATTTCCCTCTCTCTGGGTGTATATCGTTTTCTTCAGTGAACAATTGGAACTGGTTTGAGACAATTCTTTGTTGCAGAGAGCCATGTCCATCAGAATTGATCATCATGTAATACTGTTGTTGCTGTGTATGATGATCTCCTGATTCTGCTCGTTTCACTCAGCATCAGTTCATGCAAGTCTCTCCAGGCCTCTCTGAAATCGTCCTGCTGGTCGTTTCTTACAGAGCAATAATATTCCATAACATTCATATACCATAATTTATTCAGCCACTCTCCAATTGATGGGCATCCCTTCAGTTTCCAGTTTCTAGCCACTACAAAAAGGGCTGCCACAAACATTCTTGCACATGTGGGGCCCTTTCCCTCCTCTAAGATCTCTTTGGGATATAGGCCCAGTAGAAACACTGCTGGGTCAAAGGGTATGCACAGTTTGACAACTTTTTGAGCATAGCTCCAAATTGCTCTCCAGAATGGTTGGATCCATTCACAGTTCCACCAACCATGTATTAGTGTCCCAGTTTTCCCACATCCCCTCCAACATTCATCGTTATTTTTTCCTGTCATTTTAGCCAATCTGACAGGTGTGTTTACTAGGTTAATTAAAAAAAAATTATGTCACCACTTAAACCTGCTTAAAATTCACCATTTTTTATAAAACTATTCCTTAGTCTAACAACCATAAAAAAAAAGCTTTTTTCAAGTATGTGAAAAAATAGTTTTCAAAATTCATCTCTGTAAAACCTTGTGTTCCAGTTTTTCTCCCTGCCTCCTTCCCTCCCTCCTGTAGACACTAGCAATCCAATATAGGTTAAACAATTCTTTTAAACATTAACATTCTTCATGCTGTACAAGAAAAATCGAATCTAGGGGGAAAAAAAAGAAAAAGCAAACAAGAATAAAAGGTGTACATACTATGCTTTGATCCACATTAAGTCTCCATATCCTCTTTTCTGGATGCAGATGGCACTTTGCCTTGAATCACCTCATTGCTGAAAAGAGCCAAGTTCATCCCAGTTGATGATCACATAATCTTGTTGCTGTTTATATTGTTTTGTTGGTTCTACTAACTTCACTTGATATGTTTCTAATCTTTTCTGAAACCAGCCTGTTAATCGTTTCCTATAGAACAATAATATTCCATAACATTCATATGCCATAATTTAGCCATTCTCTAAGTGATGAATATCCACTATTTCCATTTCCTTGCCGCTACAAAAAGGGCTGCTACAAACCTTTTTTGCACATGTGGGTCCTTTTCCCTCTTTAATGATCTCTTTGGGATACAGGCCCAATAGAGACACTGCTGGATCAAAGGGTATGTATATTTTGATAGCACTTGGGCAAAGATCCTTATTGTTCTCCAGAATGATTACATCAGTTCACAACTCCACTGACAGTGTATTAATGTCCCAATTTTCCCACATCCCTATTGATAAATGGTCAAAGGACATGAACAGACAATTTTCAGATGAAGAAAATAAAGCCATTTCTGGTCCTATTAAGAAAATGCTCTAAATCACTATTGATTAGAGAAGTGTAAATTAAAACAAAGTTGAGCTACTACTAAACTCTTGCATTGGCTAAGGTAACAGGAAAAGATAATGATGAAATATTGGAGGGGATGTGGGAAAACAGGGAGCCTAATGCCTTGTTGGTGGAGTAGTGACGGCTCTACCCATTCCAGAGAAGGATTTAGAATTATGCCCAAAAGGCTATAAAACTGCATACTTTCTGATCCAGGAGTGTGTCTGCTGGGTCTGTATCCTAAAGAGATTATAAAAAAGGGAAAAGGAACCAGAAGTGTAACAGTGTAGCAGCTCTTTTTTGTAGTGGCAAGAAACAAAGTGGAGTGGATGTCCCTTATTTGAGGGATTACTGAATAAGTTATGGTATGTGAATATAATGGAATATTATGTTGTATGAGAAATTATGAGCAGGGTCATTTCAGAAAAAACCTGGAAAGACTGACATGAACTGATGCTAAGTGAAATGAGCAGAATCAAGAGAACATTGTAGACAGCAACAGTAAGATTATGTGATGATCAACTGGGATGTATGTGGCTCTTTTCAACTATGAGGTGGTTCAAGGCAATTCCAACTTATGATGGAAAGAGCCATCCTCGTTAAGAGAGAAAACTATGGAGCCTGATTGTGGATGGTCATAGTGTTTTCACCTTTTTGTGGTGTTTGTTGGCTTTTTTTTTTCACTTTGTTTTTTTCCCTTTTGATCTGATTTTTCTAGTATAACAACGAATATGTAAATATGTTTAGAAAAATTACACATGTTTAACCTATATTGGATCATTTGCTGTCTTGGAAAGGGGAGAGGAGAGAGACATTTGGACCAACACAATGTTTTGCAAAGGTGAATGTTGAAAAGTATCTTTGAAAAAATAGAAAACGATTAAAATTTTAAACTAGAAGTTATGTTTCTAGTACTTTCTGAATAAGGAATCTTTTATTTTTGAATAGGAAATGAGGAATCTTAGAGTTTAGACCACAAAAGATTAAAAATGAGTGATAAATTTGAGATATGCTAAATGTCACATGACATTTTAACATTTGCTTTTTATGTTTTTTTATTTCTCATGGTGTATATAACACTGTTGGAATACTGCCATTAAAAAGAAAAGTGTTTGCTTGAAAAAGTTTGCTGATCATATACACATTTATACAGGCTTTATAATTTTCATTTACATGCAAATCATAGTCTGGGCAATAGCCATTCGACTCTTCTTGTGTGGATGGTTAGACGATACCTTTTGAATGGTGATGGATCTCATTTCAGAGGCTTTACAGTATTTCTGGGTTTGATGCTGCCAACACAATGTCATTTATAAACAAGGGCATTTGGAAGACTCCATTATATAAGCAACAATCTCTTTCTCTTTGTTTTGGACTCTGGACTGGATTTCCTCACAGAGAGGAGGAATACACCTTTATCCAGCTTATGGCTAGGAGTCATGAAACTCTTGAGTCTCTCAACAGTAGAGATCTGCATTGTGGGCATAATCTGGCTGTAACACAAACAAGCAATTATGAAGGAAAACTCCAGAATCAAGAAATGTATGAGGGGAAAATGATAGGTTGTGCTTACATGGTGAGAGGGATAATTGATGGATAGCCTATGTCAAGACCAGGGAAGCTCTTCTAGCCCATTTCATTGACTTGCCTATAGCTTATTTATCCAAGAAAATGGAAAAGAATCCCAAAGGATGAACAGTTATGGATGGGTTAAGATTTTGCATACTTGAAGGGAATATAATGGTATAGTTCCATTTTAAGATTTTAAGTATGAGGTACACATTTATATGCAAAGCTAACAGAACATGCATTGTGATCCCTTTTCTTTTAAATGCATAGTAGATATAAAGTATTCCAATATATTTCCTAAAGGAGGTCCTTTAAATCAGTCCCTGTAATCCTACTTCCTGGTATTTTATTCCTTTTATTGTGAATGCATTTCCTATAATATTCTCATTGTAATTTATGGCCCTCCTAGAGTCATTGGATTTCATTAATCAACGGCCTGGTCTTAGCTTATATCCTCTTGGGGATGTGTGTTTCTTTCCTTCTACACACCCCCTCCCCCCAGTTGTAAGCAAAGAAACTTTTTTGTTAAATTAAAAGCCATTGTTTATTTGTTGAAAGATACTCCTTATACATGACTTTTGCTTTTCCTGTTTTAAAAAATAAATTGGTAATAAATATAGAGTGTTCAATATATAAAGTAGAAATTAGATTTAATACCTTTTTAAAAAAGGTGTTGAGAGATGCTTTTTTTTTGGGGGGGGTTGTTGATCCTCAACTAAATTTACAAGTTAAGTTCAAGTTTTAGAAATCGATATTGTTTAATTAGGCAGTTGCCTTCTGTGTGTGTGTGTATAATATAAAAACTGAAAATTGATGCCATCATTTCCTTATTAGGAAAATGCCAATAAAATATAAAAAAAAATTCATGATTAAAACATTTACAATACAATTTTTTTTTAATTTTAAGGGAAGGTATAGGAAGAGAATAGAGATTAAATGAACTTGCAAATAAACTCAATTTACCCTTTAATCATTTTTTTAAACCATTTGAACAAAAACTGGGAATATTTTCACGAGTCTAGATGAAGTAACACAAGTGTTCAACAATGCTTTTATATCAGAATGAGGATTAAATTGTGGAAATTGTTCTCCAGAATTATTTGTCCCTTTAAGAGAATTTTGAAATATAAAAGTTCAAAATGTACTTCTACTTGTTCGGGAAGCAGTTTATTTGTTGTGGGTCCCATACCCTAGCAATTATTAGTTGAAATTGTCACTTAAGTTCTCAGCAGCAAATTGTACAATTGAACTTATATGACTCATAGATGTAAATTATAACACAAACTATATAGCACTTTAAGGCTTTTTATAGAGGTCTGCAGAAGATTAGTAGCTCATGGATTGTTTCAACACCTGAGTCCACAATCCTTAGTATGGTAAATATATACCATTGTCATCTTGTAAGTTTCCGGGGGCAGCTAGGTGGCACAGTAGATAGAGTGCTGGGCCTGAAGTCAACAAAGACTTTGAGTTCAAATTTGACCCCTGACACTAGTTGTGTGACCCTACCTTAGTTGTTTATTTTTTTTTATTTTTGCGAAGGCAATTGGGGTTAAGTGACTTACCAGGGTCACACAGCTAAGAAGTATTAAGTGTCTGAGGTCAAATTTGAACTCAGATCCTCCTGACTTCAGGGCTGGTGCTCTATTCACTGCACCACCTAGCTGCCCCCCTACCTTAGTTATTCATCTTTAAAATGAACTGGAAAAGGAAATGACAAGCCACTCTAATGTCCTTGCCAGGAAAACCCCAAATGGGGTCACAGAGTCAACAATGATAAGCTATACCTTTTAGAAATGGGAACAATTAGGTGGTGTAGTACATAGAGCACCAGCCCTGAAGTCAGTTCAATCTGGTTCAAATCTGATCTCAGACACTTAACACTTCCCTAGCTGTGTGACCCTGGTCAAGTCACTTAACCCCAATTGCCTCAGGGGAAAAAAAATCTCTTGTCACAAATCCTATTCCCCTGTGGTAGCTTATACAATATTCACCCAGGAGATGAGGTTACTACTAACAGTTTTTAATCCAAGTTGCTTTTTTCATAAAAATGTATTGAGATGAGTTTTTAAAGTATGTCTTCTAAAATTTGAAAAGGGAGAGCTTAACAGGCATAGGGGAAAAACCAGTGTAAAAGCATGGAGTTTGGGAGATGGAATATATGTGGGGAAGCACAAATAAGACTAGTTTGGCTGGATTCTAAAGTACATTGGGGTCAAATGAAATCAGTATGGAAACAAAGGGTGAAGTCTGACTTTAAATGTTAAATTTAGGAGTTTGTGGAACAGCTATGCTGCACAATGGATAGAACACTGGACTTAGAATCAGGAAACTCATCTTCCTGAGTTCAAATGTGACCTCAGACATCTATTGGCTGTATGATCCTAGGCTGGTCACTTAACCCTGTTTGCCTTAGTTCTTCATCTGTAAAATGAGCTGGAAAAGGAAATGGCAAACCACCTCAAATCTCTGCCAAGAAAAGTTCAAAATGTCAGAAAAAGCCTGACACACTTGAGCAACAACAAAAGTTTTATTTTATCTTAGAGAGAATAGAGAACCAATGTAATTTTTAATGCAAGGGACCTGCCATAGTCAGACCTGTGCTTTAGGGATATCTATTATGACAGCTAAGTAAATAATGGATTGGAGAGAGGGGAATAGACTGGAGACTGGCTATATCTTTGACTGAAGAAGTATGCTTCAGAGTCAGAAAGATGAAGGTTAGATGGAGCTTTGCTGAATTAGACTACAGTGTCTGGGCTGTTTGGACCTTGGGGCTCATTTCTGTCTAATCCTATTTATTCATCAATAAACAGCTCTATTGAGCCTTGTAAGTACCTCAGATAAGTCACAGATTAGGTCATGTGCACTGATCAGCTGTCATGTTGATACAGCCATACACACACACACACACACACACAAACACACACACACACACACACACATGCATTATATTATTTGAATCTCTTAACAGTCCTGTGAGGCAGGTATTATAAGTAATGGTGTTTCCCTTTTTATAAAGAAACAAATTGAGTTCATGGTGGTAAAGTTGACTGCCTTGGGTTACACAGCCAGTAACCTAAGTTTCGCTTGATTAGCAGAACACTGCTAATTCACTGCAGAACAATGCCTCTTAAATCTGGGTTATTGCATTTTTATTTTTAGTATTTTGTATAATATTTCAAGAACCCTGAGAGCTATGCAGTAATATGTTATTTTCATTCTTATTTAATGATTGTGAAAACTGAGGGGCAGAACTACTTTGAAACAACTTTGGTGAGGCTTGGGGTCCTAAATGGCATGTTGAGACATTTAGGACAGTGACCAATTAGCTCTATAAGGGAAGGGATCTGGTCTTAAAGCTATATTTAGTTCTCTCCCCACACCCACCCCTCAGGACCTAATATTGTGCTTTGCACATAGTAAAGGTTTACTAAATGTTTGTTGAATCATATGGTCACAGATTGAACTCTTAATCCCTGTCAACTTTCTTTTTTTAAAAAAGGTGTTAAAAACTTCATTACAAAATAAGAAAAAAAACCGAAGTAAAATAAGAAAGAAAAATGAAAACTAAAAACATTATCATGTACCCAGCAGAACATCGAGGAGGTTTCAAATGTGTAATCATAAATTTCCATTTCAAGAAAGCATTATATAATAAAAGATATTGTAACAACTCTCCATCTTTTCTTTGCTTCTTTGTGAGTTTTCTTTTGTTCTCCGCTGTGAACTTTGTACCTCATTCTTTTTTTCCCCTTTCCTCCCCTGTTCCAACCTCCCCCGAGCAGGCTGCAGTTAAGTATGGATATGTTTGTATATGTTTTTGTGTGTATATTTGTGTGTGTGCGTATGTATGTATATATATAAAATGTGTATGTCTATATGTCTATATATCCCAGTTCGCACAGACACATACATACTATAAACACATGAATACACACAAACATATGTGCATATTTACATACACATCTAAGACAATTTTTATATGGCTGAGTTTGATATCTGAGATCAGTGATTGTTATCCCTACTTTTTTTTCCAATTTAATTTCTGATCATTATTATGTTTGGGCATTTCATTTCCTATGCCTGTTAGCTATTCTACTTTACTTTTTATTTTTATTCTTTACAGTTACATGTTTTAAAAACTTTTTGATTATACATGTACATTCATTTTTTTTTACTTATTTCCAAATGAATCATGTTAGGAGAGAATAATCAGAACTAAAGGGAAAAACCATGAGAAAAAGATAGAAGGAAAAGAAGGGTAAAAATATCATGTGTTGAGCTATATTTGGTTCATAATTCTCTTTCTGGATGTGGATGGCATTTTCCATCCAAAGTTTATTGGGATTGCTTTGGGATTATTGAACTGTTGAGAAGAACCAAGTCTGTCATAGTTGATCATCACCCAATCCTTCTGTTGCTGTGTACAATGTTTTCCTGGTTCTGGTTACTTCATTCAGCATCCTTGTCAACTTTCTAATCTTTTCCTAGAAGCAGTCCCTCTTCCCTCTTGTGGCTCCTTGATAAATTATGAAGTATTCATTGCACCATCGATGAGGCCTTTGTTCTGGTCCAGGCTCAAGTTCCCGGCTGATTCTCATGCCTGAGCCACATCTTGGCTTCTCTTTAAAAGGAAGCAGAGTTCGGAGAGAGGAGTAAGGGGATCCGAATGGGAACAAACTGTTCCCTGAGAGGAGGCAGTGCAGTCATGTACCATAGCCTCCCCCCCAATCTCCCAGTCCATAGTCTCAGGAATGGTGAGGCTGATTAAGTGATAGGAAAATTCCTTGCTCCACAAAGGACTCCAGGCTCAGGCTGGAAGCTGTGGGAGCCAGAATCACAGCTGTGGCCAAGAGAAGGAAAGAACCTGGGTATTGCCCTTCACGGTTACTCATGTCACGTGCACTGCCCATGGCCAAGTAAGGGGCTTTCAGGCCACCTGAAATTCTGGAGAAGAGACATAAACTCTTCCCCTAGTACCTTAGACGGCCACATGATGCTGCCCTCCCTCAGTTGTGCTGGATTCTTTTCCCCTACATCCAGCCTGTCCCAGAACCCTCCCGTGGGCCCCACCACTCTGGTTGTAGGCCCTCATCACTTGGGGCCCATTCCTGCAGTGGCTTGCTGGGGGGTCATCAGCCTCAAGTCCCCACCTACTCTCATCTGTCCTCTGGCCACAAAAGTGACTTTCCTAAAGTGCAAATCCAATTGTCGCCCTCCACCCTCCCTTACCCTCCCTCCCCCCTTCAGTAAACTTCAGTGAGTTGCTTTCAGGATCAAATACAAAATGAAGGGCACCCAAAGCCAGTCTTATACCTCAGGCCCCAGAACAGACTCTTGGAACTGGCAATGCTTACATCCTATCCTCAATGCTCCATAAACCTGGCACCTGCCTCTCGACTCCAGCATTTTTTCTGGAATGTTCTCCTTCCCCATTTCTGCCTACTGGCTTTCCTAGCTTCAAGTCCCAACTAAAATCCAATTTTCTCATTCTTAATTCTAGTGCCCTTCCTCTTAGTTATTCCCTATTATCCTATCTATAGCTTGTTTGTACATTATTTGCTTGCTTATTGTCCTCTCTTAGATTGTGAGTTTCTTAAGGGACTGTCTTGCCTCTTTCTGAACTTGTCCATCCAGTGGCCATGACCTCCTGGCTGTTCCATAAACAAAATACTTCGCATCTTTTGCTTTGGGCATGATCTCTGACTATTCCCCGGTGCCTGGAACATTCCTTCTCTGCTCCAACTGCTCATCTCCTTGACTTCCTTAAGTTCCTTTTTGCTTTTTTGCTGAGGAAATTGGGGTTAAGTGACTTGCCCAAGGTCACACAGCTAGGAAGTGTTAAATGTCTGAGACCAGATTTGAACTCAGGTTCTCCTGACTTCAGGGCTGGTGCTCTATCCACTTCACCACCTAGCTGCTCCACTTCTTTAAAGTTCTAACTAAAATCCCACCTCCTACAGGAAACCTTTCCTAACCTCTTTTAAAAATTTTATTTTATTTCTTAATATAATTAAATATATTTCTTAATGTATTTTTTGGTTACATTTTAATTAATGACCCCCCAAATTAGAGGTCACCATTTATACCATTTAACACCAATCATGCACACACAAATACACACACATAAAACCTTACTATACATATCTATTTCTTTCACAGAAAGGTGGATTATATATTCCTTATAGGTACTTTGTACTTGATTTGAATATTTATAATACCCATTTGCTCTTCAGAGTATTGCTGTTACTATATACAGCATTATCTTGATGCTTCTCATTTCACTCTTCATTATTTCATGTTTTTTTGTGTTTTTTTAAAATCCACTAATTCCTAACCCCTCTTAATTCCAATGCCTGCCTTCTCATTTATTTCCCACTTATTTTGTAGATAACTTGCTTTATATATATTTACATATAATTTCTCCACAATTAGATTGTGGTAAACTTTTTGAAGGCAATAACTGCCCTTTGTCTCTTTTTATATCTCCATCTTTAGTAGAGTGCATGGAATATAGTTAATACTTAATGTTTATTGATTGATATGGACTCGATAAGATTCTTCTGATCCCCCCCTTTTTTCTCAAGTAAAATTAAATCTTTTTTTTTTTTTTTTTAAAGACAAGAGTGCCTCATATTTAACCTATAGCAGATTACTTGCTGAAAGTTCTTGGGAAAGGAGGAGATAAGGAAGGGAGGGAAAAAGTTTGGAACATAAAGTCTTACAAAAATTAAGGTTGAAAACTATCTTTACATGCATTTCAAAAATAGAATACTATTGAAAAAAAAAACCAAAAAAACCCCAAAAACCAAAACAACCCAAAACAGCCAGAGTGCTTGAGTGGCTTTTCCTTTTTATTTGGAGACCTCAACATCAGATAAATTTTGTTTTGAAGAAAATCCTTAGGTAGGAACATTATCCAAAAAGATGACCCAAGGATTCGAACTTTTCAGTTATCCCAAATAATCTATAATAGGTCATTGATTATGCTTACAAATTAATTCCCTTGATTGAAAAGGAAATGGAGAAAATGCTGATTAATTTATAAAAATTCCTCATTAATAAGTGGAAAAATAATCTTTTTTTTCATATTCCAAAGGTAGATATAGTCAACTCCTTGAGGCCAGGGACTGTCTTCTTTCCCATTTTGTATCCTATTTTTGTATCCCCAATGCTTGGCAGATACAGGCACTTAATAAATGTTTAATTTAATTACTCTAAATTTGTAGGAAGTACCTAATTGCTTATTACTAAAAAGCTAAGAAAATGACAAAGTTAGTGCTCTGAAATGATTGTAACTCTTTGCATTCGTAGAGCCCTTTACAATTTGTAAAAGGTTTTCATTTGGGAGAATCTTATTTGATCCTCATTGAGTCCTTTAAGGTATACGGGATAGGTATTATCTTCATTTGGCTGAAGAGGCTTAGAAAGCAGGACTCAATTTTACCCTCACCTCCATTAATATTCATAGTGTTCAGGGACAACTTGAAATAATTCAAGAAATGTGAGAGTCTAGAGTAAAGGCTGTTTACAAGATGGCTTATTGTGGAGATCTGGGAGAAGTTGTGTAACTTTGGCCTAGGACTTGCTTGTGGTGTTACTACAGGATTTGTCTTATCCTAAAGCTTCTTTATGATACATTGTAGTTTACATAAAGAATCCATATTTCGGGGCAGCTAGGTAGCGCAGTGGATAGAGCACCAGCCCTGAAGTCAGGAGGACCTGAGTTCAAATCTGGTCTCAGACACGTAACAGCTGTGTGACCCTGGGCAAGTCACTTAACCCCAATTGCCTCAGCAAAAAAGAAAAAAAATCCATATTTCAAAGGGGTGCAATTGGCTTTCTTCTACCAAAAAAAATCCATCAAAAATCCTTTTTCCCCCTTAATATGTCTAACTGTAGCTATGAATTATGGAATATTACAATTTCCAAGAGATCCCAATAGACTTTGCACTGAGGACAATGGAGAGATGTTTGGTGGGTCAAAATATCTTTAGCATATTGCCAGAGACTAATTGCTTATAAAAAATGAGTATTTAAAATATCATCAAATACATGTATTACTGGAAAAGGAGAAGGTAGAACAGTTAGTCACCTGAAGGATGACAAATATATTGTATGGTGCATTGGTACTTAAGTAATGACTCCATAACAGCAAGCAATCTGATATAGGTTAAATATGTGCAATTCTTTTAAACATATTTTCATATTTTTCATGTTGTTCAAGAAAAATCAAACAAAAAAAAAAAAAACCACAAGAAAGAAAAAAAAGAAACAAAAGGTGAAAATACTCTCTATCCTTTAATCAAGATTCAGTCTTCACAGTTCTCTCACTGGATGCAGAGGATACTTTCCAGCCTGAGTCTTTTGAAATTGCCTTGGATTACTGCTTTGTTGAAGAGCCAAGTCCATCAGTTAATTATCGCATCATTTTCTTGTTACTGTATAGGATGAAAAACAAATCTTAATAGTAGTAGATAGCATTTATATACTTTAAAATTTGCAAAGTACTTTACTTTGCACTTGATCCTACAAAAGCTTTGTAAGGTAGAGACTACTATCATTACTATTGTAAAATCTGGAAGGATGAGTAATGTGATCTGGAGAGATGTTAAATATTTATCTTGCCCAGGGTCCTACAATTTTTTCATTTTATTAAAGTTTTTTATTTGCAAAATATATGTATGGGTAGTTCTTCAACATTAACCCCTACAAAGCTTTCCGTTACAAATTTCTCCCCCCCCAGGCCCCTCTCTTCCCCTAGATGGCAGGAAGTCCACTACATGTTAATTATATTAAAATACTTGACAAGTCGAATATATGCATACATATTTCCACACTTATCATTGTTGTGCAAGAAAAATCGTATCTACAAGAAAAAAAATCAGAGAAAGGAAACAATGCAAGCAAATATCAATAAGAGAGCATGAAAATGTTATGTTGTGGTCCACATTTCATACCCCTCTCTCTGGGTGTATATGGCTTTCTTCACTGAACAATTGGAAATGGTTTGAAACATTTCCTTGTTGAAGAGAGCCATGTCCATCAGAACTGATCATCATATAGTCTTGTTGTTGCCGTATATAATGATCTGATTCTGCTAATTTCATTCAAGTCAAGGCAGGCACTTTGTATGACTGGATGTTGCCAAGGGGTAAGGGGTTTTCTGTAGAGAAACCCTTTTAGTTGACAGGCATCAAAGCCTTATTTGCATAGAAAAAGTGGTAAGAATTTTTGTTCATTCTAGAACCCTGGGTAAGAGATGGAGAAAGATTAAGGAGAAAAAGAGGAAAAGAAAACTTAGACATAGCTGTTCAGTTCTCATAAGCACAGGGGAAACGAAGGTGTTTGAATATGTGTCATTTTTCATTACTTGGATCTAGCTCATCTATCTCTAGTCCTTCACTCTAGTTTCTAGTAGCCCTGGATTGTGTTCAGCATTTTGTTGCTTTCATGGTAGTACATTGGGCTACTATTGTTAGGAAATATCTTATATTCCTTTGAATATCCTTTTTCTTGGTTATAAATGTTAAATCACAATTCCTAATTCTATGACTCCAAACAACAGTAAAGTTCATTTACCACTTTTCTGCCTCTTCAAACATCTTCACACCATCTCCTTGGAGTGTTTCACCAAGAGTTTTTTCATCTGCAATGGAGATTTTGTTTTATGCTTCTTCTTATAAAGCTTATGAAATAAAACTGATTTATACTAATCTCTACAGGACTCTGTTGTTATTCTTCTTTATCTCTTTGTATCTTATTCATACACAATATTCTCCAAAGCCCATGGTTTGGATGAAAAATCAAAATGTTTTGTGATATAGATGTTTATAAAAAAGACTTTTGAAAGGCTAAAAAGGCTAAATGAAATTTCTCCCAATGTTTATTTACTCTTAAGAAACACTAATTCTTTTTTTTTTAAATTTTTTTAATTTTTTTTGCCTAACATATGTGTGGGTAATTCTTCAACAATAACCCTTACATAGCTTTCCGTTACAAATTTTTCCCCCAACTCCCCACCCCTCCCCTAGATGGCAGGATATCCACTACATGTTAATTATGTTAAAATATTGGCAAATCGAATATATGTATACATATTTCCAAACTTATTATTGTTGTGCAAGAAAAATCTTATCTACACAAAAGACATATCAGATAAAGGAAACACAATGTAAGCAGACATCAATCAAGAGTATGAGAATGTTATGTTGTGGTCCACATTTCGCATCCCTCTCTCTGGGTGTATATGGCTTTCTTCAGTGAACAATTGGAAGTGGTTTGAAACATTTCGTTGCTGAAGAGAGCCATGTCCATCAGAATTGATCATCATATAGTACTGTTGTTGCCGTGTATAATGATCTCCTCGTTCTGCTCATCTCACTCAGCATCAGTTCATGTAAGTCTCTCCAGGCCTCTCTGAAATCATCTTGCTGGTCATTTCTTACAGAACAATAATATTCCATAATATTCATGTACCATAATGTATTCAGCCATTCTCCAGTTGAAGGGCATCTATTCAGGACAAACTATAATCTTAAAAGCATTTTTTCACTAGACAGGAGTTCAAAGGATTTAAACAATGACTTCTGAAAAGAAAAAAATGTAGGAAATGAAAACTTATGAATAACTATCTATACATTCAGAATGGGCAGTCCCATTCTATCTTCTCTCTAACAGTTTCCAAAGCTTTCTTTTTTTAAAAAAATTTCAATAGTATTTTATTTTTCAAAATACATGTAAAGATAGTTTTCACCATTCATTTTAAATATTTTTTGTTTTTAAATTTTCAATAGTATTTTCTTTTTCTGTTTAAAATTTTTTCAATAGCATTTTATTTTACAAATACATGTAAAGGTAGTTTTCATTAAAGCTTTTTATTTGCAAAACATATGCATGGGTAATTTTTCAACATTGACCCTTGCAAAGTTTCCTGTTACAAATATTTCCCTCCTTTCCCCCACTCCCTCCCCTAGATGGCAGGAAGTCTAATACGAGTTAATTATGTTAAAATATATGACAAATCAAATATATTTATATATATTTATACAGTTATCTTGCTGTACAAAAAAAATTGTATCTACATAAAAAAAAACCCCAAAACAAAACCTGAGAAGGAAAACAAAATGCAAGCAAACATCAACAGAAAGAGTGAAAATGCTATGCGGTGGACCACACTCAGATCCCACAGGCCTCTCTCTGGGTGTGTAGATGGCTTTCTTCATTACTGAACAATTGGAACTGGTTTGAATCACATCATTGTTGAAGAGAACCATGTCCTTCAGAATTGATCATCATATAGTATCATTGTTGCTGTGTATCTGTGTATCTCCTGGTTCTGCTCGTTTCACTCAGCATCAGTTCATGCAAGTCTCTCCAATCCTCTCTGAAATCGTCCTGCTGGTCGTTTCTTACAGAGCAATAATATTCCATAACATTCATATACCATAATTTATTCAGCCACTCTCCAATTGATGGGCATCCCTTCAGTTTCCAGTTTCTAGCCACTGCAAAAAGGGCTGCCACAAACATTCTTGCACATGTGTGGCCCTTTCCCTCCTTTATGCACAGTTTGATAGCCCTTTGGGCATAGAGAAACAGATTGATTTTGCCCTTGATAGAGATCTTTTAGTGAAGGTCTTTGTGCTGTCATTAAAGCTGATAGAGATGTTTAACTTAGAGAAGACTTAGGAAAGACATGATCAAACATTTGAAAGATCTTACATTACATGTATCTAGAAGAGAGCTTTATTTTTCCTCTCAGGAAGACTTAGTTCAAATCCAGTCCCAGATAGTTACTAGCTGTGTGACCCTGGCCAAGTAACTCAATTTCTGCTGTTGCCTGTTACTATTATCTCTGTTTTATAATTCAGGCATAATAATAAGAGCACTGTGATGATCAAATTAGATAATATTTAGAAAGAGCCTAGCATGATATCTGAGGAAGACATTGACTTAACCTCTGAATTGTTTCTTTCTTTCATTCAACTTTACCATTACTAATTCTCCTCTCTCTCGCCCCAAGGCAATCAGAGTTCAGTGACTTGCCTGGGGTGTTGAAGGTCTGAGGCTGGATTTGATTCCAGGGCTGGTGCTCTGTGCACCATCTTCCAAGGCTCCCAGGCTCACCTCCTGGGCAGCACTCTCAGATCTTCCCTCTTACCCCTCCTATCCAATCTCTTGCCACAGCCTCCAGATCTTACCTTCATAACATCTCCTGTGTCCACCTCTTTTCCTCTGTCTTTGCTGTCCTGGTCCAGACCCTCGTGTCTGAGTATTTGTAGTCATCTCTGCCCTCTTCAGTCCAGCCTTCATCCAAATCTCACACACACACACACACACCCCGCCCCTCCTCTCCCCTTCCCCCTTAGTGGCTTCTTATTGTCTCCAGGATAGCATACAGAATGCTCTTTTGGCCATTTCAGAGCCGTTGGGAGCTTGTCAGCTCCTGCCTTTCCAGCCTTCCCACATAGACCTTGCTACCCTCCAGTGATGCTATGATTCAGTGATACTGGGCTCCTTACTTTCTTCAAGCAGATCAGTCTCTTTGTCATTTCTCCATTTTCACTTGCTGTCCCCATCTGATATAGTTTCTCCTCCTCCTCCCCTCCTGACTTTTCCTGACTAATATCTTGCCTTCTACAAGAAGCCTTCCCGGGTCTGGCTTAGTATTAATGGTGCCTCTGAGATTATCCCCAGTTTATCCTGCATGTAGCTTGTTTGTATGGAATTGTTTACCAGTTTTCTTTCCCATTAGACTGTAATGGGAGCTTCCCAAGGCTAGGGTCTGTTTTTTGCCTGTTTTTGTATCCCCAGTCCTTAGCATAAGGCAGTGCCTGGTTCATAGTAGGTATTTAATGATTGCTTTCTGATGACTTGCAGCAGAGGAACTAAATTTATTTTGTTTGGGCCTCTAGATCAATAGGTAGAAACTTTAGGGAGGTCAATTTTTAGTTCAGTAAAAGAAAGAAGTTCCAAACAGTTGTCCTGAAATAAAAGAATTGGATGTTTTGAGGTGAAAGTGAATTGCATTGACCTTGGTAGTCTACCAGTGAAGAGAGGGTTATCATTTCTCAGGAGTGTCATTGAGAGAATTCTTGTTTCAAATAAGGGATTCAACTAGATGATTGAGGTCCATTTCAACTCTTAAGATTTTATAATAAATTTGTATGTGACATGAAATCCCTATCGTTGCCATAAAGGTGGCATACTGGTAGGGTTTTTTTTTTAACCTTTTTACTAATGCCTATGTTGTTATAGTTTTCCTTTATGAAGTTGAATAATGGAGAATTTTCTAGTTTTTTCTTCTATGATTAGAATTCGGAACTTAATATTGCTAAAACCATCATGTGGCAGATTACTCATTGCTACTTCCTTATTAGCCAGTTCCTGCCCAATATTTAGGACTAAGTTCAGTATATTTTCTCTATTTCTGTTTTTTGAAATGCTTGTTGTGGGAAATCATATTAATTTAAAAAAAAACTTCACATGTTCTAATGTGAAACCTGATGAAATACTATGTTGATGCTAATATATAGATAATAGGCATTATAGTGGTTCCAGGAGAAGCAGAGGTGTGTGCATTTTAGAATTTTCTTTTTCCTAAAACTGCTTTTTCTTTGGATCAATCTGTATAGAAAATTTACAGTAGATGTTGTGTAAGTGTTCAAATATCTCATTGCCTTTTTTCATCCAAAGCTACTTCCAGTCATCCTGATTTCTATCTGGCCACTGGATCTAGATGTCTCTGGAGGGGAAGGTGAGGCAGGTGACCTTGCCCAGGCTCCCTCACTGAAATCCAGCTCATTTGCATGTCATAGCATCCCCTCCCTGATGTCATGGTCCTCTTTGAGAATGAGGACAAAACAACCACAGACTTTTCCATAATTTCCTGGATATTCAATTCAGATGTTCTTGTGGTATTCCAAAGGAAGGATCATCTCTTCAACTTGTGATGTAGTGTTTGATATTTCTGGATAGGGTAGTTCTTTTACATAGTCTTGTCTTATCTTTATCTTATAGAAGAAGGAATTTTTGCAATCCATGACTAATATATTAATTAGATCAAATGAGTTTTGCTTTTGAGGATGAGTGGGCCATGCAAGAGAAGTGTTTAAAAAAAAACAACAAAAACCAAACAAAACATTGCCAAGGACACATATAGTTAACTGGGCTGGTCATATTAAAAAGAGAGAGATGAATAGATGACATAGTTCATGGGTACTTCTTAAATAGTGAGCTAACAAGGAACAGGTATCTTGTTAGGTTTTCTATGGAAGATTTAAGGGAAAACTTGGATAAGAATGAGAAATTGATCAAAGATTATGGCCTATATTAGCGAAGAGACCATTGATCTAAATTTGGGATTATGGAATGGAGTGGAAACATGGAATTATGAAGGTAACTTTTATGTTGCCTTATATACTCAATGTTGTGCTTGTCATCTATAAAATATGTGTATATTTTGAATTTCATCAGTTATCATTTTTCTTTTTCTTTTCTTTTTTTTTTATTAAAGCTTTTTATTTGTATAACATATATATGGGTAGTTCCAACATTGATCTTTACAAAGCTTTCCATTACAAATTTTACCCCCAGTCCCCTCCCCTCCCCTAGATGGCAGGAAGTCCACTACATGTTAATAATGTTGAAATGCTTGAGAAGTTATGCAAGAAAAATCCTATCTACAAGAAAAAAAAAGAATCAGAGAAAGGCAACACAATGCAAGCAAATGTCAATAGAGAAGTTATCATTTTTCTAATTCAGTTCAGCAATATTAAGTACCTTCTATTGTTATTATTGTTTCCAATGAGCAAGACACTGCTAAGTAATACATGTGCAAAAGACAAAAATGAAATAAACTCTTCCTCCCAAAAGTTTACATTTCTATTGGGAATGACAATTTTATATCACTTGCTGCCAAGTGATATAAAACACACATTTACATTTTTCCTCTTTGAGTTTTTTCTTTATAAATCTTTCTTTTTACTTTTGAAACTGGTCTAGAAGTGCAAGGGCACTCATGACTTGGCACCATTGCTGAACAACGTGGAAAATTTGACCTGTTATATCTCTCTTTTTTTTTTTTTTTTTGCTCTTTGCTGAGGCAATTGGGGTTAAGTGACTTGCCCAGGGTCACACAGCTAGGGAATGTTAAGTGTCTGAGACTAGATTTGAACTCAGGTCCTCCTGACTTCAGGGCTGGTGCTCTATCCACTGCATCACCTAGTTACCCCTGACCTGTTATATCTTAAACCTGAGCCAGTTCACTCCTTCTTAGGCAGCCTAGCGATCCTTTGCTTTGGGGTATCAGGGAGAGGTTTGGAACTCTGTATATAGGGGTTGAATTTGGTGTAGATTTTGGGTAGACTTTACCCTTATTGCAACTTAGAGCTCCTGAACTCAAGCAATCCAGTAGTTTTAGCCTCCTCAAAAGCCGAGATTATAGTTGTGTACCACTGTGCCCAGTTCTCTTTTATTCATGCCTTTTGTAACTTCTCAATATATACTTTTTTACCTCCAGCTGTCTGTGCAGCCAACTTTCTCTCTTATTTCCTTTCTTGGTAAATGCTTTTCTCCAGTTAGCTTTATTTAAGAGGGAGCTTAGCTTTTAGAATTTGTGACCTTTGTCTCCTGTTTAGTGACCGTCATTCAAAGGCCTTACACAAGCATTCTGTCCAGATCACTGCCCACTCAGATCACATTAGTTTTAAATAGAGGTTACAGATTTTCTTGTTTTGTCAGCAAATGTTCACTTGGATAGGATTTTGTGTTGGCTGACAGTTTCTTTCCTTTTCTGTAGCTAGGATTCTCAAATTAGAAAAAAAAGTGTGTATGTGTATGTATATATACATATACATATATGTATAGATACAGAAAAGTGGGGACATTTTTCTTAGGGAGTTTTACAATTCAATTTGACAAAATACTTACAGTTATTTACAACTTTTGTATTCTACTGAGGCAAACTTTCTAATACTTAGGCCATCCAAAAATGAAATGGAAAATATTGGATTCCTTTCAGTGGATGTCCAAACATTAGCAAGCATGAACATTTAATTATACAAAGAAGAACAGAAAAAAGAACATGGTATATGACACTATGAACAGATTCTGTTCCAAAAGTTTTTTTTTTTGAAGTGAATATCAGATTTAGTATGATAATAATAAAAGTAGTCTGTTGATATCTTCCTTTTCTAGTTTCTCTGCATGGAAAAAATGTTTTATTCATGTTCTTTTCTTTTTTGTATTACTATGATTACTCACAGATTCCTTCTCCCTGACCCCACCAAATAGAAGCCTTTCCTTGTAATTAATAAGGTTAGTCAAGTAAAGTGAACCTACAAATTGATCTTCTCTGAAAATTTATCTTACTTGATTTCTGTATTCCATCGGTAAGAATTACACTTAATTAATTGGTTTTCTGGTGTCCTAATTGATCATTTTATTGTTTTCTTCTCCCTTCCCTTCTTCTTTTTCTCCTTCTTCCCTCCTTCCTTCCTTCTTGTTTCTTAAAGTAGTTTTCCTTGAATAGCTAGCAATAGTATCTCTGAGACAAAAGGCATCCAAAAATTGATGATCTTTAAAAAAAATATAATTCTCAATTGCTTTCCAGAATGTTTGGATCACTTCCTAACCCCATTGTGGGTTTTTTTTTTTAATTTTTATTTCCCCTAGGTACATGTGGAAACCACATTTTTTCCCCCATTGTGTTTTAGTGTATGTGGTTAGTCTTACAGTTACCCCAACAGTTGCAGCTTTTCTTTTTTCCATTTTTTTAAAGATCATGTTTGTCAATCTAATGGTTGTAAGATTAAAAGTTTAGCATTGTTTTAATTTGAATTTATGGCTATTAGTTATTTGGAACTTTTTTTTTTTAATATACAGTTGTTGATAGTTTGAATGTCTTTTGAGAATTTTCTGTCCTTATCCTTTGCCCAATAATCTGTTGGAGAATTAGCTCTCTCATCCTTCATAAAAACTAAAGAGACTATAGATCCTTTCATTAGACACCATTTGGTAATTGCCTTTACTCATAATCCCACATAGATTTTTTTTTTGGTTTAATCTTTTTTTCTTGCTGTGTATGTGAGATCCAGATAGACAGACAGACACATACACACAGACAGAGAGATAGACAGACAGATAGACATAATAAAATAAATAAAATTCAAGTGAATAGGAAGAAGTTCCACTGACTGTTGATTTCTATGAATAGCTCAATTAAAATAAGCTTCAGCTATATTCCATTAAATATGTCGTCATTTTTATATAAAGAGGTATAATGGGATAGTGGATAGAGCCTTAGGATTGGAATTAAGAAGATGGATTCAACTCCTAATTTTTACATTTAGTAACTTTGTGACCCCTAACAAGTCTTTCAACATCTGTTTGCTTCTGATAATTCTAGGATGTCTTTATTAGATCATAAATGGTGCCAAAGGAATTTCTCAACCTGGAGATTCCCACACTGATGAAATCACAGTGGCTTTGGGTTATTGCATATTGTTTTACGTAGGCTGTTTAACTATCCACAAGACCAGGAAGCATCCTGCATAAAAGCAGTGCCTCCAAACACCCTGCAAATATGATAGATAGATAAGTATTGTTTTTAAATTAAACACCAGGATGTAATATAAACATTTTTGTTCAGTTCTTCATAGTACTAACTGATCTTATTCAAAAGATCTCTCCTTTTTCCTCTATCAAATATATAAAACTTCTTCACACTGATTTTGTCCCAGGGTTCCATGGCATTGTAAATTAATATGAAAGCAGCGCCTATGTCTTATTTATCTGTGATCCAGGACAAGACTTGTATATTGTAGGCATTCAGAAAAGTATACAGAAGTATACAAACATGGAATCACTAAGTTTTTGTATATTTTATATACTTGTTAAAAGTTAAAATTTATTAATTAAAATCTATGAAAAAATGATAATAGGTCATATTTTATAGTGTTTTAAAACTCACAGGTTTTACACAACATAGCACTATATAATTATTATATGTATTAGAAAAATGAGGATGAGAAATTAACTAGGTAACTATTGCCAAATAATAAGTTTTGAAGCTTATATTTGAGCTGACATATTTATTGACTCCAAGTTGAGTATTCTTGTCACCTTGTAACTATACTGCCTTTTATCTTCAGGGTGAGATAAAATAGCAGTCTTTGATGCCAGAGTAAACTCAAGAGTATTGCTCTATCTGATGTTGTTTGCATTGCTCAGCATGTGGAGAAGGGTAGTTATCCATCATGCCATTTTGAGAGGTTTGATCTCATCCCCAAGTTTAGGGCTCCTTGTTAACATTAATGTTCTCCATTGAATTTATCATTAGTTTTGCTGCTCTTTGGAGTTATTGTTATTGTTTGTCTTTCCTTCTTGAAGAGGATCAGGACATCAATGAACTGGATTTGAGTGAGGGCGGCTGAGCAAGTTCTCCTGCCTCACCTTCCCCTCCAAAGCCATTGGGGTCCAGAGGCCAGATAGAAATCAGGATGACTGGAAGTAGCTTTGGATGAAAAAAGGCAATGAGATATTTGAACACTTGCACAACATCTACTGTAAATTTTCTATACAGATTGATCCAAAGAAAAAGCAGTTTTAGGAAAAAGAAAATTCTAAAATGCACACACCTCTGCTTCTCCTGGAACCACTATAATGCCTATTATCTGTATATTAGCATCAACATAGTATTTCATCAGGTTTCACATTAGAACATGTGAAGTTTTTTTTTAAATTAATATGATTTTTTTTAATTAGAATGTAAACCCTTCGAGGACAGTGATTGTCCTTTTTGTATCCATATCCCCTCCATTCAGCCTTACTGCTGACATGGTACAAGTTTAATAAAATTTCATTTATTTTCCTTAAAAATTCTACTCAAATTCATCTTTTACAAGGCCAAAGATCCTAGCCTTCCTTTAATCAGTCATTCCTATCTTTATGTGAATTACTTTAATCAGATTTTATTCTCCATACTCTACAATTAAGATAATTTCGCTGAGAGTATAGGACTTATTTTTGTGAAGGGGAGGAGGGAGAAGAGAGAAGGATAATTTTAGAACATGGTGCACTGATACGATAGGCAGGTCTGGATGGTGATATACTAAGGAACTTTGATTAAAGGGCATCACAAAGGCCTTGGGGCTGGGGAAGAAGAGAAGAGGATACCAAAGATAAACTTTCATGACCTTGCAATTTTTCCTTAGACTTTGATTCATTCTTTTTTAAATAGTATTTTATTTTATATGCATAGTTTTCAGTATTTACTCTTGCAAAATCTTGTGTACCAAATTTTTCTCCTTTTCTCCTCTTCTTCCCTCTTCCCTAGAAAGCAAGCAATTTGATATAGGTTAAATATGTGCAATTCTTCTAAACATTTCTATATTCATCGTGTGCACAAGAAAAATAAGACAAAAGGGAAAAAACACACAAAAAAACAAGCAAACAAGCAAAACAAACAACAACAACAAAAAAAGCAAATACAAGGTTTGAACCACATTCATTATCCATAGTTTGCTCTCTGGTTGTGGCTGGCACTTTCCATCACAAGTCTATTGAAATTGTTTTAAATTTTAGATTCTCTCCCTCCTTCCTGAGATGGCATGTAATTTGATATAGGTTATGCATGTGCAAGCATGCAAAAAATTTCCATCCATCTTAGTCATGTTGTGAAAGCAAACATAGACAAAAAATGTTAAAAAAGTAAAGCACATGAAAAATAATATGCTTTCATCTACATTCAGATTCTACCAGTTCTTTCTCTGGAAGTGTGATAGCATTTTTCATCATGAGTCCTCTGGAATTGCCTTGGATTATGGTGTTGCTGAGAATAGCTGTCATTTACAGTTGATTAACATATAATATTGATATTACTATGTACAATGTTCCCCAGTTCTGCTCTGATGACAGAACTCTCTTGTTCTTCTATTTCTGCTATGCACAATACGCTGTTGCCTATTTGGGAAACACAAAGGATCTTTGGGTGATCCTTAAATCCCAGGACACTATGATATTCCTTGACTAAAAGCCATGAAGCATCATTGGAGGAGTATTATTGTTAAAAATATGGCCCTTTGTTTCAGGGAGGTGTTTGGAGTCATTAAATTTATGATGTAATTTTCTAAAATTAAAATCAGTCTTCTCTTACTCAAGCTCTCTGTGAGCTCTTTTAGTGTGTTTTCAAGATACACTGATGGGGCAAATAGACAGTCTTTAGCCCTTTTGTTTTTTTCTGTATGGGTAGTTTGGCTAATCTCTCTTTGAATAGTTCTGGATCCCATTCAGAAGGCTCTGTAATATTCCAAGGGTTGATAGAGTCAGTATAGAATAATCTATACACAGGAGTATTTCTAGAAGACAGAAAATCCTTCAGTTTGGACTCTTGACTGGACAGTCTCCATGATGATGGCAGGCAGACTCCTTTAGGAGGCATATATCTCTTTCATATCTTGCTTGTAATGTATAGCCGGTTTATTGTGAACAGTTAGTATTATATGGTTAATGAGTACTTGTTCATATGTTATTTTGTTACAAGTGTGATGTAAATTTTGTCTTTAACCAGGTTTTAACCTTCTTGGGCACAGGAACTCATATCTTCAGTTTAGTTTCAATTCATTGGGCATTGGATTAAGTACCAACTATATATAAAGTACTATGTTAATCATATTTGATACTGTTTAAGTATTTTATTACTTTTGCCCTCTTCTTCACTTTTCTAGAGTGCTTTGTAGTTTCCAAATATTTTTCTCATATTGATACTGTTAAGTAGATGATGCAAGTATTATCCTTTTTTGCAAATGAAAAAATAGGTTAAATGCTAGGGTTTCCAGTTCCAATTGTTCAGTGAAGAAAGCCATATACACCCAGAGAGAGGGATATGAAATGTGGACCACAACATAACATTTCCATGCTCTCTATTGATGTTTGCTAGCGTTGTTTCCTTTCTCTGATTTTTTTTCTTGTAGATACGATTTTTCTTGCACAACAATGATAAGTGTGAAAATATGTATACATATATTTGATTTGTCAAGTATCTTAACATAATTAACATGTAGTGGACTTACAGCCATCTAGGGGAAGGGTGGGGACTAGGGGGGAAAAATTTGTAACAGAAACCTTTGTAAGGGTCAATGTCGAAGAATTACCTATACATATGTTTTGCAAATAAAAAAGCTTTAATAAAAAAAAAAGTTAGCTCTGTTCCTCTGGATAACAAAGCAACTCTTGGAATTCATCAATATGACATTAGATTTTCAAAATCGGGAAGATATTAAAGTAAATCAATAATTTGTGGGTCAAGAGATTTCCTAAAGTTATATTGAAAATCTCAGTTAAAAGAGAATTTGAAACGTGTTAAAATTTTTGAGTTTTCAGTTTTGAATTAGTTTATATTTCATTTCTTCCATCATTTATTGGGCACCTTCTGCATTCAAGGTACTCTGGATAAAGAGACAAAAATAATGATAAAAATAAACCAGTCTTTACCCCCACAGGATGGCAATAATCCTTGAAACCAGATGAATTTATGTCCTGGTCTAAAATATGGTTGCTGAAAGTAGTTTTAAAACAAAATTTCAACACAGTAAAATAATTATGTTTCCTTATGTTGAGATTTATCTTGTATCATAAAGAAAACCTTTTATGTGTCATAGAGTTATGAGTTTTTTTTCTTTCTTTCTTTCTTTAAAGCTTCTTTAGTGCTGAAAGACGTTGGTCTGATATATGATATGGGGAAATGGATCACCTAAAGAAATTCTGTTTTGGAAAATTGCCTTCAAAGTCTATGATACAGAATTCTAAATATCCTTTAGTGCTAGGACTTTGTCCATAGGGGGTGGAAGTTTATAGTACAAAGTTTTCAGCTAATGACTAAAATTGGTGATCAAATTAGAATAGTACTGTTTTGAGTCACAATGGATGGGGTTAAGGCAGGTATATTGAATAGAGAAATCTGGACATTAAGTCAGTAAATTACCAGGTTTCAATATTTCATCATCATTAGAAAGGAAGAAGAATGACTTAAAAATGAAAATGTATATTTTCATTTAACTTCCTTATTTGGCAAAGGAAGGAATCAATAACTGGAACAAAATCAATTTGCATACCCTAGAAAAGATCTTGGTATCATAGATAGATCTCATATATCTGGATTTTTAGAAAGGTTTTTGATTGATTTAGACATGAAATATTCTTCCAACAGATGGTGAAACAAGTTTTACCATAGCTTCTCCAAAGCTGAGATTCATCAATTTCAGACCTTCCTTATATTTGTCCTCATTTTTTGATTTTCTCCATTCTACTACATACTTCTAGTGAAGGGAAGGGAGGTCAGTCAGGTCCAGAATGTTTCTTTTTTTAAAATCTTTATTCTTAGATGTACTCTGTAAATGAAACCTTCCCTCCCTCTATCCCTTTCTTCCTCTATTCCCTCTTTTCTTTCCCTCTTTTCTTCTTTCTCTCTTTTCTCCTTTCTCTCCTTCCTCCCTCTCTCTATTTTCCCTTTCCTCCCTCCTTTCTTCCTTCCCTCCCTTCCTCTTTCCTTCCTCCCTTCCTCTCTCTTTCCTTCCTCCCTCTCTCCCTCCC
>JAJPUD010002453.1:182202-197860 GCA_023553655.1 Myrmecobius fasciatus | reverse complement strand
AGGTGGATCACTGGATCTTCCATGATTTGAATATATGGCAGTCAAATAAGGCTTTTCTGCCTAATGTCACTCTAGGAACCAGCTGTCCTGGAGTCTACAAAAAAGCAGTGGGATGGATTCCAAAGTCGAAGGTTCACAGGTGTGGTCTACATCTGCCGAACATGAACAGAATACTGCACAGGTGAAGAAAATACTTCATGATTTTTGTTATGGCAATTTGTTAGTTGGGTAATAATACATAATTATTCTAAATGAATGAATTCACCATTTGTAGGGTTGTCAGTGATTGCCTGCCATTCTTCTCTTTCTGGCTGTCCACGACATAAAGCTGGCATTTTGCTTAATGGTGCCTTTTTGTATGTAAGTTCTCAGGAATTCTTAGTTTGGTTTGTTACATATTAATGACTGAGGATCATGACTTCTTATACACAAAAACTGTTCACAAAAGTCTTGTCTCTGGCCTGAAGGTGCCTCTAGGCTCTGGACAGTTATATCAGAAGAATGCAAATTCTGGCAGGCCTGATATTGGACTATGTGTTATTTGATTAAGGACTTGCCTCAAGACTTATTATGAAGTTGGCTGCGGTGTTCTGAATTAAAAAAAAAATTTTTTTGAAAAATCACATAATTAGTTGCTAAGATATTTTGATATACATTGGTGATAGGAATACCCAACAAAATTACCCATGAAATATTGAGCTGAGCATAAAGATACAAGATAGCACTATATAAATTAATTTGAATTTTAGAAAAACCAAACATAACTTCTAAAGTAAGTATCCCCTTTCCTTATTTCAGTGATGTTGCTATTACTCAAAAGCATTTCTGAAAACTAGTTACAGTGATCAAGGTAGAAAATACTAGTTTTGCTAAAAAGTGAAAGGTGACTATAAGAGGAGATGATTTTTTTTTTTTAATTTAACTTAATTGACTCCAAAACCAGAACTTGGTAAGCCTATTGTCATATTCTTTTCAGGTTTAAAGACTTGGAAATCTATTTAATTTTAAGAAAAGTATTTTCAATTTATTTCTAAAACTCTTAAGCTAAAATCTTACAATATTTCATTTTAACAAACATTAAACACCTGCCTCCTCTCTTCTGGTTGTTAAGGACACAAATTAGAATATAGTAAGTAGAAGAGAACATCAGGACTTCTTTCTTCATGTTCAGAACTCTTCTTGCCACCATTTGCCTCCACTGTCCCTTCTGTTCCTACTGATGTGAGTAGGTCCAGTCTTAGTTTTTCATATTCTCTTTTCCTTGTGTATCCTTTTCTTCCTTTATTCCTTCTTGAACCTCATTTTCTTGACAATATGTTTGCCTTAATTCCTCAATCTGTTCCTCTTGTGTTTTTTTATCTTCTATTACTAAAAGAAATATGCCTTTCTCTTGAAAACAGCTTATCCCTTGCTATTATGTAGAATATGGATCTGTTCTCTTACTCTGTTATCCTATCATCTTCCCAACTCTCATCCTTAGTCTCACATATGATAAGTTTGAGTTATTGTATTCCTTGATCTCCATTGTTCTTGAAGACCTTCTTTCTACCATTTATCACTCAGAAATTTTGCCTTCTTCTGTTTTCAAGTTTATAGTAACTGATTATAAAAAGTTCTCGTCTTTGTTATTCAGTTACTCAGTACATTGGTCACAGTCTTTTGGGCTTATTATTCATGGTAAAGAATGTCTAGCACTCAGCTTGTGCTCTTGATCCCTTCCTCTCTCATTTTGTTTGGGAAGTTGTCTTTTCATTCCCCCATTTCTTCAGTTTCTTTGTGAGTACTAAACCCTTCCCTTTTGATTACAAAAATTGTTTAGGTTGTTCTTTTTCTTTTTAAAGATTTTTATTTTCAAAACATATGCATAGTTTTCAACATTCACCCTTGCAAAATCTTGTGTTCCAAATGATTTTATCCCTTACTCCTACCTCCTTTTCTTGATGGCAAGCAATCTAATGTATGTCAAACATGTGCAATTCTTCTATACATATTTCCAGAATTATCATTTTGTGCAAGAAAAATGAGATCAAAAAGGGAAAAAAAATGAGAAAGAAAATACAATGCAAGCAAACAACCACAAAAAGTAATGACATTGATCCACACTCAGCCCCCACATACCTCTCTCTAGGTATATATGGCTTTCTTCATCATAAGTTTATTGGCTTTGGCCTGAGTCATCTCATTGTTGAAGAGAGCCATGTCCATCAGAATTGATCATCATATAGTATTGTTGTTGCCATGTATAATGATCTCCTGGTTCTGCTCGTTTCATTCAGCATCAGTTCATGAAAGTCTCTCCAGGCCTCTCTGAAATCATCCTGCTGGTCGTTTCTTACAGAGCAATAATATTCCATAACATTCATGTACCATAATTTATTCAGCCACTCTCCAATTGATGGGCATCCATTCAGTTTCCAGTTTCTTGCCACTACAATAAGGGCTGCCACAAACATTCTTGCACATGTGGGGCCCTTTCCCCTTTTTGGTGCTCTTTCGGATGTAAGCCTGGTCAGGTCTCTTTTTAAGAGCGTCCCTTGACCCTGACATCGTCTCATGTTCAGCATGCCCCAAACAGAGCTCTCTGCCTTTGCTCCCTTACTGCTTTTGCCTTGGCATCCCACTCTTCTTGTGAGCACGTAGCTTAGCAGCCTCAGGATGCCTCTCCCTTCTTCCTCCACCTTATTTGCTGCACCTCTCCCTTTTGCCTCCTTGCCTTCTCACACACCACTGCTGCCTAGTTGCAGCCCTCATTCTCCCCCAGCCCGACTGCAGGGGCTCCCTCTCCAGTCGGCCCTTCATGGAGCTGCTGGTGTTCCTAACGTGAGTGTCTGAGCTGTCACTCATCCATCTTCGTCTCTTAGATAAAACACAAGCACCTCGGTGTGCCATTCAGAGT
The DNA here is from genome assembly GCA_023553655.1 of Myrmecobius fasciatus. Classification (NCBI taxonomy): domain Eukaryota; kingdom Metazoa; phylum Chordata; class Mammalia; order Dasyuromorphia; family Myrmecobiidae; genus Myrmecobius; species Myrmecobius fasciatus. Next base: position 194,964 of record JAJPUD010002453.1, on the reverse strand, counting down.
CCTTTACATCTGGCCCCTGCCTGTTTCCAGGCTTTTGTGCTTTACTCTGCTTTGCAAAATCTGTGTTCCAGACTAATGGGCTTCTTGTGGTTTCTCAGGCCAAGTTCTGCCTCTCAGAACCCCAGCTCCCTTCAAAGCTCACCTCAAGAGTTGCTCCCCTTGCCCCCTTCCCTCCTGCCCAGAACTGGATGGGTTTTTGTGTTATTTGTATTAATTGCATCTGTAGAAAGTGCCCTGTAGGATGCCTCCAGTTGGTCTTAGAGCCAGCAAGATGGCCTGGGTCCAAGTCACGCTATTGGCTGTGTGACCCTGGCCATGTCCCCTGAGCCCTCAGCAGGAGTGGAGCTGCCTGGGTTCAGGACATTGCTTCTGCTGGTGCCTTCGCAGCTGCACTTTCTGTGTGTCTGTTTTCCCCAATAATTCACAGGCTCCTTGAGGGCAAGGGCTTGGCCCCGAGGATAGCCCCTACTCCAAGTGTCTCCTAAGTGCTTGTTGGTTGGACCCTGATCACTCCTCCGTGTCCTCCTCCATCCTGAGCTTCTCGGGTCTCGGTGGCCTGGCTTTCCGCCAAGCCCATTGTGGCACTGGCTCTGCTGTGACCCTGCTGGACCTTTTGGCCCACCCTTGGCTCCGCTGATCCTTTCTTCCCCTGGGGCCTGTGTCCTCTCCAGCTGGAGCTCTCTTTCTTGTCCCCTTCGGTGCCCTCTCATTGGTGCCTTACTGCTCCTGTGCCTTTCAGGAGGACACTAAGCAGTTCATTTGGGCAAGGTACTGTGCTGACCACTAGAGGCATTAAATCGCTTCCCTCAAAGAGCTTAGGTTTTATTTGTTTGTTTGGTATTTCCCACAGCCAGGCGCCCTCTTTGGAGCCCGTGCTTCTGCTTCCTTCTCAAACTGTGCCTCAAAGCCTGTCTTGTGCTCCCAATTCCTAGCCTCCGAGTATTGAGTCTGCTGAGGACGATGGGCAGGGGGAAGCTTCTTTCATATTGGGCTAGGAAAAACCATCGCCAGCTATCAAGGAGCTTTTGTTTTATTGGATTCAGTTATTACCACTAAAAAAATGCTTCCCACTTACATTTACTGAACTTTTAATTTCCCTCTGAACTTGTCTTGCATCTCTGCCTCTCTATGGGATATCACTCAAATAACCCACCAAAACTTTGTACTCAACATGTTCTAGACTTTCTCCTTTAATTTACTCTTCTTATAACTTTCCTGTTTTTGTTGATAATAACATTATCTTTCCAGCCACCAAAGCTTGAACCTCTACCATCATTTTTGACTTTCTTCTCTCTTACCCTGTTCTCCCTCCCCCCCGCCCCCGAGGCAATTGGGGTTAAGTGACTTGCCTAGGGTCACACAGTAGGAAGTGTGAAGTATCTGAGACCAGATTTGAATTCAAGCCTTCCTGACTTCAGGATCAGTTTTCTATCTAGTTGCTCCTTTACCCTATCTTTTTATCAACTGTCAAGTTCTATTAATTCTAACTCCAGAATATAGTTTAACTCCATCCTTTTCTTTCTCCTTATATAGCCATGATCATCATTGTGACATTTTTCTTGTTTCTCAGCTGATAGTATTCTTTCCCTTCTTGATTTTTTTTAGTGTGTATGGACTTATACTTTGATCCCATGTGTTGTACTTTGTAATATTATTTGTTTCTGCACATTTCTTGAGATATCTTTAATTTTTGTGTTCCAAACACTTAATAGAGCAACATACCCCACTTCTTTTTCTTCCTTTTTTTGATCTGGATCTGTGATTTTACTGCTAGAGGTGAGGAAATTCCCTTTATTGATTATTGTTGTTCAGTCATTTCAGTCATTTTCAATTCTTCTTGACCCCCAAGGTTTTCTTGGCAAAGATAGTGGAATGGTTTGCCATTTCCTTATCCGGCCCATTTTATAGATGAGGAAACTGAGGTAAAAAAATTGCCCAGAGTCACCCCACTAATAAATATCTGAGGCTAGATTTGAACTTGAGTCTTCCTGACTCTAGGCCTGGGGCTTTGTCTCCACCAGTGGAAATCAGCAATTGTTTGACAGCTTATAGCTTTAGAAGGCTTGCTGGGCCACTTCGAGGATAGGTGACTTGGCTATGATCACCAGAAATAGACTTTCAACTCATCACTCCCAGATGCCAAGGATCTGCTTTTTCTGTGTCACTTAGTAGGTGTTTTGAAATATTTGTTGAATTGGATTAGACTCTTGTCTCTCAGCTGTGGGAAAGCACATGGAAGAACTGAAACTTAAGACCATGTATAGGTATCAGAGTGAAGATTTCACTTATGAACATGGCTTTGAAATGATTCCATAGAACATTTCTCTCCTAAGTGTATACTTTTGGAGAGGTAGATAATAGGAAATAAGCATTTTTTTAAAGCAGCTACGATGTTCCAAGAACTATACTGAGTGCTTTACAAACCTCTCATTTGATTCTCAGAACATCCCTGGGAGGTGGGTGATATTATCCCCATTTTACAATAGAGGGAAACTCAAGCAGACCGAGAAGTTCAGGGACAGACTCAGATGTTGATAAATGTCTGAGACTCGGTTTGTACTGTATTTCAGTCCTGGCAGCCTGTCTACTATGCCATCAGCTCCCTCTCCATTAGACATGTGCTTGTATGCATTTCAAAGATCTGGCTCAATGTCATTTTACTTAGGAATTAAAACTGCATAATGAAAACTAGACTTGTATTTTTAAGTCTTTGGTCCTTAGGAAACATTCTACCTGCCGATAAATAAAACATCTTTGAGAAATTGATTCCTTTTTATGTTCTAATTCTTTGTTTTGATTAGCTCTAAAGAAATTTACTTATCCTCTAATTGTAATGTTTTTACAATGTGGTCCTATAGATATATATCCCAACAGTTTTGAAACAAGTAGTTTTATGTCTTTGAGAGAAGTTGACTCTTGAATCTAGATACATTTGATAACATCTGTCAACCAAATCCTTAAAATTCTCAGTGAATGATGGCCCCATCTTCAATTTGGGATCCAGTGAGTTTAATCTAGTTGTATAATGTAAAAAAATAGTGAGTTAGTCCATTAGGCCTTCTTCCTAGTTTGCTATTTAATGCAGACATAGATCTATCAATCCACATTCTTCTTTCATTAGCCCTACTTAAGAAAAGCAGCTATAACATACCTGTCAGATTGGCTAAGATGACAGGAAAAGATAATGACAAATGTTGGCAGGGATGTGGAAAAACTGGGACACTGATACATTGTTGGTGGAACTGTGAAGGATCCAACCATTCTGGAGAGCAATTTGGAACTGTGCTCAAAAAGTTATCGAACTCTACATACCCTTTGACCCAGCAGTGTTTCTACTGGGCCTATATCCCAAAGAGATCTTAAAGGAAGGAAAGGCCCCCCACATGTGCAAAACTGTTTGTGGCAGCCCTTTTTGTAGTGGCTAAAAACTGAAAACTGAATGGATGCCCATCAATTGGAGAGTGGCTGAATAAATTATGGTATATGAATGTTATGGAATATTATTGCTTTGTAAGAAACGACCAACAGGATGATTTCAGAGAGGCCTGGAGAGACTTGCATGAACTGATGCTGAGTGAAATGAGTAGAACCAGGAGATCATTATACATGGCAACAACAATACTATATGATGATCAGTTCTGATGGACATGGTTCTCTTCAACAATGAAATGTTTCAAACCAGTTCCAATTATTCAGTGAAGAAAGCCATATACACCCAGAGAGAGGGATATGAAATATGGACCACAACATAACATTTTCATGCTCTCTATTGATGTTTGCTTGCATTGTATTTCCTTTCTCTGATTTTTTTTTCTTGTGGATACGATTTTTCTTGCACAGCAAGATGGGTGGAAATATGTATACATATATTGGACTTGTCAAGTATCTTTTTTTTTAATTAAAGCTTTTTATTTGCAAAACATATGTATGGGTAGTTCTTCAACATTGACCCTTACAAAGCTTTCCGTTACAAATTTTTCCCCCCTAGTCCCCTCCCCTCCCCTAGATGGCAGGAAATCCACCACATGTTAATTATAACTAGGGACTACGGGGGAAAATTTGTAACAGAAAGCTTTGTAAGGGTCAGTGTTGAAGAACTACCCATACATATGTTTTGCAAATAAAAAGCTTTAATAAAAAAAAAAAAAGAAAGAAAGAAAAGCAGCTATATATATATATATATATGTATATATATATATATTTCCTGGTTAGTAACATCTTTTTGTAAAGGTGACTTTGATGGTAAGAATATATTTGTCTGCTTTATTTCCCTAGGTGCACTTTGTTCCTGATGGTGGAACGGTAGCTCAGATTGTTTATGGTGATGATCAGGACCGTCCACCCCAGCAGGTGGTCTACACAGCAGATGGGGCTTCTTATACTTCAGTGGATGCTCCAGAGCACACCTTAGTTTATATCCATCCTGTGGAAGCCACACAGGTATGTAAAATAGAATTTCTGGACTTCTACCTCTTGGCTCTAAGCTAGAAAATACAATAATTGTTTTTCCTTTTGGCAACTGGTATTCAAAAACTCAGATCTGCAGTAGATCTGCATAATTGTTGCTAAACATAAATGGAAAGAAAAAGCATGTTCAGATTGTGCTGGTGATTTATTGAATGTATGACAGCTACTATAACAGAAATGGAAATATCAACATATTTTTAAAAATTTTGCTTCATTAAATATTTCTCAATATTAAAAATTTTTTTATAACAATTAAAAAAAATTTTGAGTCCTAAACTCTCTCCCTCCATCCTACCTCTTCTCCTCCTTGAGAATGCAGGCAATTTGATTACACTTATGCATGTGATGCTTTGCAAAATGTATTTCCATTTTAGCAAAAGAAAATACAAACAAAAAAACAATAAAATAAAATAAAAATAAATATCCTTCGATTTGCATTCAGAGTTCATCAGTTCTTTCTCTGAAAGTGGACAGTCATGGGTCCTTTAGAATTGTCGTAGATCATTGTCTTGATTAGAGTAGCTAAGGCTTTCATGGTTGATCATCCTTTGTTGTTACTATATTCAATATTCTCTTGTCTTGGCTCACTTCATTTTGTACAATTTCATATGTCTCCCCAGGTTTTTTTGAAACCATCCTACTAGTCTTTTAAGCTCTAGGAAATGGCACAGAATTGTTAACCATCTTTGTTTTCATAAGTTGCTTGGTGTGCTGGCCCATGAATGCATTCTTTATCTGAGTGGTTATCAAAATAAATACCATTTCATTTGCACTAAGATTCTGGTAATATTAATTCTCCCTTATGTAACATTCAAGAGAGAGCTCAAGTTGCTCCTAAGAAGAAAGCATGCTGTCATTTTCTAGAGTGACCCACTTAATGTAATACTTTTAATACTCATAAAAAATAAAATAGGCAAGACTGTGTTTTTGGCACTCCTGCCTATCTTAATCCTTACCATTTTTTAGTGTAGAATTGTTTATATAAACAAGGTTGCATGTCACATTTGTGATTGTTGGGTCTGTTTATTATTATATATTATATTAACTCTCAAGATATGTACTAGAAAATTTAATAAATCCAGAGGAAAAATCTTGACTAATTCTCCAAATTAGGACTGAATCATAATTTTGAAGTAGCATTTGTTGCCAAACACCTTCTTGTTTGAATGAGGCATTAAATATAAGTCTTCTAGTTTGCGTATAGGGACTCCCTTTTAATTTAAAGGAGACAAATGTAGGCCTTGAAGTTACAGAGAGGTAGATTTTAAGTAAAAATAATGAAAACATTTTTACTCATTAGAGTTGTTCAATAACCAAATAAGCTGTTTCATCATGTAAGGAGTTCTCTGCCCCTGAAGGAATTCAAAAAGAGGCAATTTTACCATTTATTGGCTTATAGATATGATTCATGCATTGGGCAAGGGAGTCCAAGAGTCTGTGATTCCATGATCACCTGACAAAACTATTTGGAAGATTTTTAATGAAACTGCCTTGACCTAAGAGTACTTTGTATTACCCCTCCCCTCCATTATATTTTCAATTTGATGTGAAATATTTTGTTACTTCCTGTTCAGAATTTTTATAAACCTTTTAATTAGTTGCTACATTCAGGTAAGGTGCTGAGGTAGCTTTACTTGGATGCAAAATAGTGATATGTGATATTTAGTTTGGGATAGTCATCTCATGAAATCTCTTTGGAGCCACCCAAATAAAAGGTTCTACCCAAATGTAAGATTGCTATCTGTTTCATTTATTCATGTAGGATTATGAGTGGCTATGGTGAGAAAGAACTCTCCCAGGAATTCGTGTTTAGCATAGGGTAATTTTCACCATGTGGGTTGTAGGTAATCTACCTAAATATCTACTTGATAAATATTTTTCTCCTTTGTCTAGACTCTGTTTACAGACCCAGGCCAGGTGACTTATGTCCAGCAGGATGCCACAGCTCAGCAGGTAAGAAGGTAACCGCTTCTTTTTGCTTCTGAACAATGCAGTCATGACTGCTGTTTCCTGATTTGGTTTATGTTTTCTCCCTCATACAAAGTCTGTATTCTCTGTAGTCTTGAGACTTACAACAGTCCCAAGTGTGGGCCCAACCATTGTAGTTGGGAAATATTTACACAAATAAATAAAAGTTCAGTAAAACATAGATAACATTACATTTTAAAATTAAGCTAGCATTTGGCCCACAGGGATCCTTATGTATGGTTTAGTGGCCCCATTTCTATTTGAATTTTACCCCACTGCTGTAAGGTAAGCTTTTTAAAATATTGTGTAATTTCTTTAACTCCTTCAAATTAAATCAGTCAAAATAAATTCCAACTTATCATCTTTAAACTGCCTAGTAATAAGGAAATCCACATTAGAACAGCTTTGGAATATGATAGTTTATTTAAAAAAACTAACTAGTAAAGTGGCTTTTGGTTAAAATCTCAAGAAACAATACTAAATTTTAAGATTTCACTTAAGGTTTTGGAAGCATTTTCAGAGTGGTGTTCCTATTTACATCTCACACATAAAGCACGATTTTGGCTTGTGCCATGCAATTTGCTAAAAGCACAGGGTACTTGTTTTTTCCTAAGGCAAGCACAAGGTTCAAAAAATCTTATTTGTTTTTCTTTGCCCATGTATCTAATATAGTGTATTAACTCTAGGATTTGGGGAATAGGTTGTTTGAGGTTTTTCATGGTGTCTGATTAGAAGCAGCATGAAAATGATTGTGAAAGTGTAGAGGGAAGATAAAAGTCTTAGACTAGTGGGAATTCAAGCTAAAAACAAAAACTTTCATTTTAAATAGTATAGTACCTATATAGTTCAGCTACTTTATGTCTTGGGTGATCGGTAATAAGGTTGACTTATTAGGTTAAGCTATTTTCCCAAAGGAATTTGATGCCTTTGTTTTCAGATTTAAAGGATAATGAAAAAACTAAGGAATGATATTGAACATGGCTATGCAAGATTGTGACAATCCTAAGTAATGTTTAAAGGTATTAGTTGAATTTGTATGTGGTTGAATATGATTGAGAATTTGGAGGATCTTGTTGAAGGCCATTTCCTAATGGGAAGAGACTACCATTTTTGCTGTTGTCAATTTAAAAAAATGCACACACAAATTTTAAAACCATTGAAATCTAAAATAGCAGAAATAAAAGTAACTTGTTAGAATGAACAGTTCTCAAACACACACACACACACACACACACACACACACATATAAAAGTTCATAAGTCCTGTGTCAGAGGTTTTCCATGTATGACAGCAGATCCTTGCAGTTTGGGTCAGTTTGTAGTTTTCTTTAGCTTTTGTTTGATGGCTTCCCTATTAACTGGACTCACTTTGGAGAACTTGCTTGTTCTACTCACATTCCATTTTGACTCTAAAACTGAGCAGTTTCTCTAATTGTTCCATTTAGTTTCCCTTTTTCATGAATCTTTGAAACCTGCTTTTTTTTTTTTCAGTTCTTACTAGATAATCTGTAAGACATTTCTTCTATGCTCAATGTTTTAATAACCTTCTAAAACTACCTGGTTTTCCATTTGTTTGCAGGGACTTAGAGATTTTTTTTCTATAGAGTTAAGATCTGCTGAAATTTGACATTTTTCCTTCAGAATTTTCTGGATATTAGTCTTTTTTAGCTTCTTCTCCTTTTAGCTTCTTTCCCCTTCACCTGCTATTCATCAAATTACTATTCTACTTCAGTGGATTTGAAATTCCAGTGGTGCAGATTATAAACCATCTATACTTGTCTATCATGTGTGACTTTTGTCCATGACTTCCTGTAATCCTCCACAGTGGGGTTTACTTGACATATATGTGGGGATGTCCTCCTCCCCTGACCATGTGCATCTTCTTTGCCCTTTGGGTCACCTTCAACTTTAATTCTAAAGAGTTGGTGGTGTTTCATGACTTATAGCCCTAAATATTATTTTTTTGGTCTTTTAAAAAATAATAATAGCTTTTTCTTTTTTCTTTTTTTTTCCCTTGGAGTACAAAATATTTATTTATTTATTAAAGCTTTTTATTTGTATAACATATTTTAATGGGTAGTTCCTCAGCATTGATCTTTACAGAGCTTTCCGTTACAAATTTTACCCCCAGTCCCCTCCCCTCCCCTAGATGGCAGGAAGTCCACTACATGTTAATTATGTTAAAACACTTGACAAGTTGTGCAAGAAAAATCCTATCTACAAGAAAAAAAAGAAAATCTGAGAAAGGAAATACAATGGAAGTGAATATCAATAGAGAGCATGAAAATGTTATGTTGTGGTCCATATTTCATATCCCTCTCTCTGGGTGTATATGGCTTTCTTCAGTGAACAATTGGAACTGGTTTGAGACAATTCTTTGTTGCAGAGAGGCATGTCCATCAGAATTGATCATCATGTAATACTGTTGTTGCTGTGTATGATGATCTCCTGGTTCTGCTCGTTTCACTCAGCATCAGTTCATGCAAGTCTCTCCAGACCTCTCTGAAATCATCCTGCTGGTCATTTCTTACAGAGCAATAATATTCCATGACATTCATATAATGTAATTTATTCATCCATTCTCCAATTGATGGGCATCCATTCAGTTTCCAGTTTCTAGCCACTACAAAAAGGGCTGCCACAAACATTCTTGTACATGTGGGTCCCTTTCCCTCCTCCAGGATCTCTTTGGGATATATAGCTTTTTACTTTCTAAGTACATATGAAGATAGTTTTCAATATTCACCCTTGTAAAACCTTGTGTTCCAAATTTTTCTTTCTCTTTCCTCTTTTCCTCCCTCCCCCAGATAGCAAATAATCCAGTATAGATTAAACACATGCAGTACTTCTCAACAGATTTCCACATTTATCATGCTGCACAAGAAAAAACAGATCAAAAGGGGAAAAAATGAAAAAAAAAAAAGCAAGCAAACAACAGCAACAACAAAAGTAAAAATATTGTGCTGTGATTCACATTCAGTTCCCCTCATCCTCTCTCTGGATGCAGATGGGTTTCTCCATCATGAGTATATTGGAATTGGCCTTAATCATATGTAAATATTATAGGCCTTTGTTTTAGGGAGAGATTGGGGTGACTAAAAGTACAGAACCATTCCCTAGGTGTTCCCCTCTACTTGTCTGATTCTGGGCCTAACTTTGCCTGTGTGAGAATCCTTAGCAAAAAAAAAAAAAAATTCCACACATACACATGTACATACATATTGAAAGATCACTTCTGTGAGTTGTCTATCTAGTTGAATACCTTAGATTGGGCAAATAAGCATATGCTGATCTATTTGATTTTTAGAAAATGGCTAGATGAAACTTTTTTTTTTTTAGGTTAATAGCATTTTATTTTATTTTTCATTAAAACTTTTTATTTGCAAAACATATGTATGGGTAATTCTTCAACATTAACCCTTACAAAGCTTTCCCCCCCACTCCCCACCCTTCCCCTAGATGGCAGGAAATCCACTGCATGTTAATTATGTTAAAATACTTGACAAATCGAATATATGTATACATATTTCCACACTTATCATTGTTGGGCAAGAAAAATCATTAGATGAAACTTTTTTGAGTGATTGCAGATCTCATTTAGAATGTTCTGTAGTCTTTTTATGGTTTTCATACATTAAGTGCAATATCACGTGCCTGCAGGATCATTGGGAAGACTTCATTATCTTTAAAAAAATCACTTTTCTATTTCCTGGAAAGCCTTCCGTAATGGCAGCCGGTACCTTTGATGGATTTATGTCTCCTCTATATTTTTTGCTTAGTATTACTAATCAGAGGGCCATTGAGAAAAAAATGTCTTTGTTATATCTTTAAAGGAATCCTGTATGACTTTGGCAACTGCATGTCCTTTGTCTCTTTAAAGGAAAACTGCTCAACTGAATTGGAATTTTTTTACAATCAGCAAACAATCTTAGTGGAATCTTGTATTCTTTACCTCTTTCATTCAGTTATGTAACTATATATATAAAGAAGTGTTCTAGTGTAGGATATAATTTTAATCTTGTTTTCTCAAAGATCCATTTCAAAAATCTACAGATATTTAAAAAATAGCCTTGATGAGAAAAAGTTGGTCCGGTTTTTGGAAAATAGAATCTAAATTATTTACCTCTGTAAAGATTGTGGTCTATGGATATGGAATATTATATAATGTCAGGTTAGCTTTCCCAGATTGCCTTTTTCCCTTGTAAAAATATTTGTGACAAGGGATAGAGTAATATATATATCTCTCCCTGGTGTTGATTGTCTGGTGAATACCCTGAAATTACTATCCCTTGACAGTTCTCAAAATTGTGTCTCTCCAGCACAGACAATTTCTTTATATATTTGGTCTAGTCCAAGTGTTCTGACTTTTTTCTTTTTCTTTAATTTATTTTTTTTCAAGGCATTTTGGAGTTCAGTTATGCCATTGTATTTTTTTTTTTATTTGTTAGTTTTTTTGAGGCAATTGGGGTTAAGTGACTTGCCCAGGGTCTCACAGCTAGGAAGTGTTAAGTGTCTGAAGCCAGATTTGAACTCAGGTCCTCCTGATTTAAGGGTTCTATCCACTGTACCAACTAGCTGCCCCTAGTGCCATTTCTGTTTTCCAGTTACTATTGTTCTTTAATATTAGTCCATGATTTTCTCTTTCTCATATTTCTGATATCTCTTATTATATCATGCGAAATTTTTCATATTTATTTTCCAATTCTTCTCTTTCCATTCAATTCAACAGGAATTTACTTTTCTTCATCTTCTTTTTTTATTGATGTGCCTGTTGAAAATAAGTATTTTTTTACTCTATTACCTCCTGGAACAGTCATACTTAACTAGCACTGGAATACCTACACCTTATACATAAGAAGGAAGATACTTTGCTACTGAGAAATCACATGAGCCTTGTTTTGTTTCACCTTGATTTTTTCTGGAATGCTTATTTGTATAGGAAGGTTGTTTGTTGTTTTCATGGTCATAGGAAGCAATTTATTAGAACGGTTTTCTATATATCTCCTCCCTTTCATGGCCAAATGCCTAGAAAGAGTTGTCTGTATCTTCTGCTTGTACTTCCTCTTCCCTTATTTATTGCAAGTCATTTGCAGTCTTCTTTTTTTTTTTTCTCTATTGAATGATCTCTTTAACTGCCAAATTTGATGATTCTTTCTCAGTCTACATCTTTTCTTGACATCTTTGTACCATTTGAAACTGTTAAATACCCTCTCCTCTTAGATATCTTGTTCTTGGTATTTTTCTAACCATAATTCTCTCCTGCTTCCCCTTTAATCTGTCTGATTTTTAATCTATCCCCTTTAATTGAACTCAGTCTCCCTTGTTGCTGTGTCATTTATATCATGCCCCTTAACTTTGAGCATATTATCAAAATTCTAGCCTTCTATTATTTTCTGCATTTACTCTTTTTTGAAAAAAATTATTAATTGATAGCATTCTTTTTTGAAATTTTGAGTTCCAAATTCTGTTTCTCCCTCCAGTAGCATTCCTGCATATTGAAAAGCCAAGCAATATGCTATCAGTTAGAAAGCGCATTTACTATGCAAATCAAGACAACCCTGAGATACCACTTCACACCTGTCAGATTGGCTAAAATGACAGGAAAAGTTAATGATGAATGTTGGAGGGGTTGTGGGAAGGCTGGGACACTGATGCATTGTTGGTGGAGCTGTGAACGGATACAGCCATTCTGGAGAACAATTTGGAGCTATGCTCAAAAAGTTATCAAACTGTGCATACCCTTTGACCCAGCAGCATTTCTATTGGGCTTATATCCCAAAGAAATCATAAAGGAAGGAAAAGGCCCCACATGTGCAAGAATGTTTGTGGCAGCCCTTTTTGTAGTGGCTAGAAACTGGAAATTGAATAGATGCCCTTCAATTGGAGAATGGCTGAATAAATTATGGTATATGAATATTATGGAATATTATTGTTTTATGGTATATGAATATTATGGAATATTATTGTTCTGTAAGAAATGACCAGCAAGATGATTTCAGAGAGGCCTGGAGAGACTTACATGAACTGATGCTGAGTGAAATGAGCAGAACCAGGAGATCATTATACACGGCAACAACAGTACTATATGACGATCAATTCTGATGGACATGGCTCTCTTCAACAATGAAATGTTTCAAACCACCTCCAATTGTTCACTGAAGAAAGCCATATACACCCAGAGAGAGGGATGCGAAATGTGGACCACAACATAACATTCTCATACTCTTGATTGATGTCTGCTTACATTGTGTTTCCTTTATCTGATATGTCTTTTGTGTAGATAAGATTTTTCTTGCACAACAATAATAAGTTTGGAAATATGTATACA
>JAJPUD010002453.1:83094-181802 GCA_023553655.1 Myrmecobius fasciatus | reverse complement strand
CTCTGAAATCATCCTGCTGGTCGTTTCTTACAGAGCAATAATATTCCTTAACATTCATATACCATAATTTATTCAGCCATTCTCCAATTGATGGGCATCCATTCAGTTTCCAGTTTCTAGCCACCACAAAAAGGGCTGCCACAAACATTCTTGCACATGTGGGTCCCTTTCCTTCCTTTAAGATCTCTTTGGGATATAGGCCCAATAGAAACACTGCTGGGTCAAAGGGTATGCATAGTTTGATAACTTTTTGAGCATAGTTCCAAATTGCTCTCCAGAATGGCTGGATCCATTCACAGTTCCACCATCTAGTTATACTTTTCCAAATGTCTATTAGATTATTTCAGACTAGATATCATGCAGACATCTAAAATTCACTATGTCCAAAACTGAACTCATTATCTTTTCTTACAAACCCATCTTACTTTTAACTTTCCCTTTTTATTTTTTAAATTAAATTTTGTTTTTCCAGTTACATGTGAAAATAATTTAACAATTATTTTTTTCCTTTTTTGTTTTTTAAAGCTTTTTATTTTCAAAACATATGCATAGTTTTCAACATTCACTCTTGCAAAACCTTGTGTTCCAAATTTTTTTCTCCCTGCTTTCCTCTATCTCCGCTCTTAGATGGCAAGTAATTCAATATATTTTAAACATGTGCAGTTATATATATATATATATATATATATATATATGTTTCCACAATTATCATGCTGCACAAGAAAAATCAGATCAAAAAGGAAAAAAAATGAGAAAGGAAACAAAATGTAAACAAATAACAAAAAAATGAAAATACTATATTGTGATCCACACTCAGTCCCCACAAACCCCTTTCTGGGTGCAGATTGCTTTCTCTATCACAAGTCCATTGGAATTGATCTGTATTACCTCCTTGTTGAAAAGAGTCACATCTATCAGAATTGATCATCATTTAATCTTCTTGTTGCTGTGTACAGTGATCTCCTGGTTCTGCTCATTTCACTTAGCATCAGTTTATGTAACTTTCTCCAGGCCTTTCTGAAATCATCCTGCTGATTATTTCTTATAGAACAATAATATTCTATAACATTCATATACCATATTGCTCTGTAAGAAACGACCAACAGGACGATTTCAGAGAGGCCTGGAGAGACTTGCATGAACTGATGCTGAGTGAGATGAGCAGAACCAGGAGATCATTGTACATGGCAACAACAGTACTATATGAGGATCAGTTCTAATGGACATGATTCTCTTCAACAGTGAAATGCTTCAAACCAATTACAATTGTGCAGTGAAGAAGGCCATATACACTCAGAGTGAGGGATGTGAAATGTGGACCACAACATAACATTTTCATGTTCTCTATTGATGTTTGCTTGCATTGTATTTCCTTTATCGGATTATTCTGTCTTATAGATACGATTTCTCCTGAACAAAAAAATGATGTGTGGCAATAACTATACATATATTCAACTTAAGTATTCTAACATAATTATCATGTAGTGGATATCCTGCTATCTAGGGGAGGGGTGGGGAGTAGGGGGGAAAAATTTGTAACAGAAAGCTTTGTAAGGGTTAATGTTTAGTAATTACCCATACATATGTTTTGCAAATAAAAAGTATTAATAATAAAAAAAGAGAAAAAAAAACCATTCATATACCATAACTTATTCAGCCATTCCCCAATTTATGGACAACCACTCAGTTTCCAGTTCCTTGCTGCTACAAAAAGGGCTGCTACAAACCTTTTTGCACATTAATGTTTATTTATTTTTTTAAATTTTGGAATTCCAAATTCTCTCCTTTCTCCCTTTTTCTTGATAAGGCAGGCAACTTAATATAGGTATTCATGAGCAATAATGCAAGACATTTCCATATTTCCATGTGGCTAATCATTTGTGAAAGAAAATCAAAAGAAAAATATTCACAAAAAATAAAGTGAAAAATAGTATGCTTTGATCTTTATTCACACTCTTCTCATTTCTTCCTCTAGAGGTAGATAGAATTTTTCATGGTAAATCCCTTGGAATTGTCTTGAATCTTTATATTGCCTAGAATAGCTAAATCATTCACACAGTTGATCATTGTACACTCTTGCTGTTATAGTGTACAATGTTTTCCTGGTTCTGTCCATCTCACTTTGCATCAGTTCACTTAAGTCTTTCCAGGTCCTTCCTCTTTTTTGTTGAGGGCATGGTTTCTTTCCTTATTCAGCTGTGTATCCTCAACATTATCCTGCTTCTTATTCCCTATATCCAATCAGTTGCCTGTTCTACCCGCACAATCTCTTTCCCATATATTCTCTTTTTTCTACTCAGTACCTTAGTTCTGGCCCTCATCACTTGTTTTGTAAATTATTATAGTAGCTTTCTAAATGCTCTCAATTCTTCATATCTCTGCCCTCTTCAATCTAACCTACACACAACTGCCAAAGTTTTTTTTTCCCCTAAAATACTTATCTTTCATGTAATTTCTCTACTCAGAAAACTGAAATATTTCTTATAGAATCAAATAAAAGCTTCTCTGTTTAGCTTTTGAAGCCTTTCACAACCTGACCTCTACCTACCTTCCCAGATTTATAATGCATTATTCCCCTTCATGTACACTATGATCTTTGTCATACTGTCTTTTTGTTTCTTATATGACTCTCCATCTTCTGTCTCTTTGCCTTTTTACATGAGCTGTTTCCCACAAATGAAATGTACTTCCTCCTGATCTCTGTTTCACAGAATACCTTTCTTTCTTCAGATACCTTCTTCTGCAACCTTTCTTAATTCCCTCCCAGTAGCTAGTGAATTCATACACAAAACCCCTTTATCTTTATTTTTACATATATATTATATAATAAGTATCTGTGTAGGTTTTCCATACACACAGATATGTTTAGGGATAAACATATGTGTGTGTGTGTGTGTGTGTGTGTGTGTGCATGTATTTCATCCAGTTTTCTGATCTAGCTGTCTCATCTTTTATTTCCATGCTTTATCACTAGTTGTTTCCTATGCCTGGAATACCCTGTCCCTTTGCCTCTTAGTTTTTTCTGGCATCCTTTATGACTCATTCCAAATACCACTTTCTGCAGGATAGGGCTGAGAATGGATCTCTTTGATCTAACACTAGAGACTTCTCGCCAACTTGACACTGTTTCATATATTAATATTCTCTGGATCCTGTTTAACTAGCTCTGACTATATCTAAGTATTATCTGTCTGGCCTAGAACTTTCCTTTAAGAATAGCATGAGAAAGAGCACCAGCCCTGAAGTCAGGAAGACCTGAGTTCAAATATGGTCTCAGACACATAACATTCCCTAGCTGTGTGACCCTGGGCAAGTCACTTAACCTCAATTGCCTCAGCAAAAAGCAAAAAAAAAAAAAAAAAAAAAAAAATAGCATGAGAGAAGAGGTCAAATTCCTTGCCTGAATTCAGATATTGTGTTAACAACATTCCACTCATCTATCAGTTTGATAAACCTGCTACAAAAGGAAGTGAAATTAGTTTAGCATGAGCTGTTCTAAACAAACTCATACTGACTTCTGGTGGTCAAAAATTCTCTGCTTATTTTATAAAGTGTTCATTAAATGTTAGTTAAAAAGCTCTTCTAGAACTTAATTGGGGAGGGATAGTAAGATACTGATCTTTTGTTTTCAGAATCTAACTTCCCATTTTGAAAATTGGTAAAGCATGTACTATCCCTTTCCTCTTCTCTACAACTCTACAGTTCTCAGAGATTCACATTTGCAAGTCCTTTCAGATCCTTGGGATGTTATTTCTTTGGGTGTAGTAGCTTGGTAAACTCATTTAAGGCACTGCATTTGAGTAGATAACTTCTAGATCTATTATCTAGCCTTAGTCTTTGCCCTCAATTACAGCTTTGCAGCTTGCCCTGTTTGCTAGCTTCCTTCCTCTGGATGATCCACGAATCCCTTAGACTTTTCTTGTATAGTGCTAGCCTCTCCCACAGGGTTGGGGTCTGCCTAGCCTACTGGGAGTCTTTTTCTAGATCTCCTAACATTGCTGGATGTAATTAGTGCAGCATGTGGCCTGTCCCACTGTCCAGCTATTGTTCTTGCTATGTGAATATTTCTATTTTTTCCTGGTCATATAATTTCTGAGGACATAGTATTAAAAAAGATGAGCTGTGTACACAAAGTGCTGCAGGTGGATCACATCCACCTCGCCATTGTCTATAGGTGGTTGCCAGTTTTAATTCCTTTGAGTCTCTCGGATTCCATGACTCAGAGCCATGAGGCATCATCTTATACTAAACATTCTAAAAACTAAATTGTTGCTTTTTTAGATTTATCTTTTTTGTTGATGATTTCACCATCCTTCTAGTCCTGATTTCAAACCTCAGAGACTGATTCTTTCCTCTTTCTTGTTCCCAGTGTAAAATCATTTTGCTAGTTCAGTTTATTGTGCTTTCATAGCAATTTAATTGTAAACCTGTTTTCAGACCTTATGCCACAATTCTGTTGAATTGGTATTTCTTACTTTCTAGCCAAACTTTTATTTAATTTTTTTCAAATAAATGTTCACCAAAATGTTTGTAAAATGTCTCTCATCTCTTTGTCAGTTAGTCAGTAAACATTTATTAATCACCTATTGGGCCCAGGCACTAGTTTAGGCATGAAGAATGCAAAGAAAGGCAGAAGGCAATCCTTATTCTCAAGAAGTTCACAGTCTAATAAGAGACCACATGCAAACAACAATTCACAAATAAGACCCATAAAGGATAAACTTAAGGTCAATAGAAGGCACTAGAAGTAAGAGAAATTGGGAAAGGCTTCCTATAGAAGATAGTATTTTACCTGGGACCTAATGAAAACCAGGAAAACCAAGAGATTGAGATGAGAAGGGAAAAAATTCCAGATGGGAGACATTTAAAAAATATTTTAGTGAACATTTATTTGAAAAAATGTAATTATAAGTTTAATAGCCATCAACAAATTCTGTTCAAACATTTGCTGAACACCATTTATGTGCAACTATAGAGAGTATAGACATTGTTGGTCTGATTACAGTGCAAATATGTTTGAGGAGCTTTGTCAGGTGCGGTTGAGACCAAGACAAAAAAAAGCAAACCCTTCAGATGCTTACATTCTAATGACAGGGGTAGGCTGGGGAGTCTTCCAGGTGAACAGCTACAGAATAATTTGAGGAGAGAGAGTGCACTAACAGCTCAACAGGACCATGACACTGATATCATGAGTGGATGCCAGATCAATTAGAAAGCTGTTGGAATAGTCTAGGCAAGAAGTTATAAGGGCCTCAGTTGGGGTGGTAACTTTATGAATGGAGAGAAAGAGATTCATAGAATTATTGTGGAGTTAGAATTGATAATACTTGGAAACTTGAGTGTACATTCAAGGTAAGGGAGAGGGAAGAGCAGACAGCTGAATTTGAAAATCTGGTCACTGAAAAGATGGCTTGCCTTTGGTGAGAAATAGAAACAGGGAAGAGGGAGTGGGATAGTCAGGTTATTTTTTTTCAAGTAGTCTAATTAGAGGAACCAATTGAACAGAACTAGATCTTTGGGGAATTGGGCTTTAACACTTGTCTTTCCTAGCATGTTATAATCCTAATGCCCTAGGCACATTAGTCTTCCTCTAATGTATTGTATAACAATATGATGATATAGAAAATTTAGGGAAAACAACATGATGATTTTAACATTTAGTGGTCTTCTCAATTTATATGATGGCTTAGAGTCCTATATGAATTCAGTCCTTGTTTGTTTTTAGCAGAAGTCATTTTTGAACGGTTTGCCTATGATGCTAACTCTAAATATCTGTGTTGGTAAGAGCTAGGATTGCTTTTTTTCCCCTGGTACATTTCATGTAGATTGAAAACATTAAAATAATTAATTCAGTTAGTTTTTTTTAAACCAACTAGATCCTTCAAAAGTAATTAAAATGAATTTCTCTTAGGAACAATCATTTTTAATCTTCTTTATGTCCACATCCTAAAACTACAAGACAGATTTTAGAGCTATGTGCAATTACTGTATTCAAACTGGAAGCAACCTTTTGTTCCAGCACTGATGCTGGAAGCATCTTTAGTCTTGGCTCCCTTATATGAAATGAATTACTTCCAAATTGTTTTGTTTTATTGAAAGTTTGTTTAAAGGAGATCCTGGAGATTAGAGAGATTTGAAGACTTAAAATCTGAATTCTCTGTAGTGAATTAGTAATTGAAAAGATGTACTATGAATATAATTAAGGAAGGAAAGATGTCATTCATTTCTATTCTCTGAAGTTTTGGAAACTTTCTTTTGGTGAATATTTTGTTTTGTTGGAGAGTTGGGAATTAAGTTGTTTCTCTTTTTGTATTAGTTGGATTTTGGGGGAGGAGAGGTAGAAGATTTCAGACATTTTCCATTTTAATGTTTGAACTCAGTTTTTCCTCAGTGAAATTCTTACTCCAAAAAGGATGTTTTATGGATTGAATTAAGCATTTTTTTTTTTTTTTGCTTTTTTGCTGAGGCAGTTGGGGTTAAGTGACTTGCCCAGGGTCACACAGCTAGAAAGTGTCTGAGACCAGCTTTGAACTCAGGTCCTCCTGACTTCAGGGCTGGTGCTCTAACCACTGTACCACCTAGCTGCCCCTAAATTAAGCATTTTTGCAACCAGATTAGCCAGGTAGGGTTTCTATGTTAAAAATTTTGAATAATATTCTTTTTTATAATGAACTTAACAAATATCAACAAACATGAATATTTCCATATAAAAACAGAAAAGTGGATTATCTATGAAAATGTCAGTCTTATGTAACTTAAAAAAAGAATAGATTAAATTTAAAATCATAATTCCAATAGTTTTGCTTGTTTGTTTCTCCTTCTGAATTTGCTTTTGTATATTTTCTTCTGTGTATTTTAAAGTATTTCATTTATGACTTTTTTGGGGGGGCACATATGACCCATTATAAAATAAAAGTTTACCCTTTTAAGAAATAAAGTAGTTGAACAAAACAAATGTACACATTGAACATGTCAGTAAATATCTCATTCTAGAGCTAAACTTCATAATCTCTCTATGCTCCATCATTCTTTTAGAGTTATGAGTGTCATTCTGTCATAAATCTTAAGTCTTTCAAGTTGTTTTCTGTTATATCATTGTGGTCATTATATGTAAATCTACTTATTTCTACTATAACATATTAATTCATGTATATTTCCCAGCTTTGTTAACATCTTTTTAAAAGTAATTTCTTATGGCACAATAATATTCCATTCCATTCATATAACATAATTTGTTTTGCCATTCTCTAACTGATGTATCTTTTTTTTTCTAACTCTTTGATTCAATGAAAAATGTTACTATAAATATTTTTGTTCCTATGGATCTTCTATTTTTATCATATTCTCTTTCGGCTAAATGCCTAGTAACACTATCATATGAGGCAAAGGCATGCACAGATCGGTGACTTTGGGGATATAATTCTAAATTGCTTTCCAGATTGGTTGAACCAATTCGCAGCTCCAGCAGCAGTGCATTAGTATGTTTCTCCTCCCAAAGCTCCTTCAACGATTGTCATCTTTCTTTTTTTGTTTTTATTCCAAACTAATTTATAATCACCAAAGTTATATCCCACATAAATTAAATATACCTTTTTATAAGAAACTTCCATAATAGGGTCTATCCAAATGTGGGGAACTATTTAAACTTTTGATTTCATTACTGCACTAACTCATAATTTCCATTGTCACATTTATTCAGATAACCTAAATCCCATCTCTTGTGTTGACTTTTCAGCTGAATTCTGGATCCAGAAACCTGCAGTAATTTCAGCCATCATCACCAATTCAATATTTTTTAAAAAATTGGCTTTTTATCCATCAAAGTTCTACTCTCCCCCTTTGCCTTAATAAATACCATATTTCAAAAAATAGTAGTTGAGCTTGAAGTCAGATGACTTGAGTTCAAGTCCCAGGTCTGCAAAACTTATTATTTTATGACTTTGGGCTAATTAATTTCTTTACCTCTTTCTGGGCCACTGTTTTCTCATCTTTTTAAATAATATTATGTTTTCCTCCCAATTATGTGCAAAAACAATATTTAACATTTTTAAAAAATATTTTAAGTTCCAAATTCTTTCTTTTCATCTTTCTGCTCCCTCCTCATTGGAATGATGCAGGTTATATATGTGCAGTTATGCAAAATGTATTTCCATAGTAGTCATGTTGTGAAAGAAGATACTGACCAAAAGAAAAAAAAAACAGCAAAAAGAAAGTTAAAAATAACTTTCATTTGCATTCAGAGTCTATCAGTTCTTTCTGTAGTATTTTTCATTATGAGTCCTTTGGCATTGTCTTGGATCATGCATGGTATTCTGAGAGTAGACAATTTATCATCATAACAGTATTGCTTTTACTATGTACAGTATTTTTCTGGTTCTGCTCACTTAACTTTGTATCAGTTCATATAGATCTTTCCAAGTTTTTCTGAAATCATGCTTGGGAAATTACTTTATTGTATAAAGGCTTCTTTGTAATGTTATTTAATATGATGGAATTTTACCCATAAATACTGATGCATAAGTTCAATTAGAAATTCTTGAAGTGCCAAGAACTTTACAAATTCCTTCTTTCCTTTCTTCCTTCCTTTCTTTCCTCCTTCCTTCCTTCCTTCCTTCCTTCCTTCCTTCCTTCCTTCCTTCCTTCCTTCCTTCCTTCCTTCCTTCCTTCCTTCCTTCCTTTTTTTCTCTTTCTTTCTTTTCCTTTCTTTTTTTGTTGTTTCTCAAATTTCAATCAGGTTTGGTTTGGTTACGTGCTAAGGAAAATTGGTACTCTGGTCCTTGGTGAGTGTAGTAGGACTAATGGCGCAAATCTACATAGTGTTTTATGTTTATACAGTACTTTATAATTTTGCTTTTCTCAAAATGACCTGTTAGCTATGTAGTATTATTATATCCATTTGACATAAAGGGGCAACTGAGATTTAGAATTTGGAACTTGACCGAGGCAACATAACTAGAGTAAACATTGAGTCTTTGGATAGCTATGTAGTGCAATGTCAGTGCAGAGTACCAGGCTTGGAGTCAAGAAGAACTGAATTCAAATCCAGCCTTAGCCATTTACTAGCAATTCTACTCTGAGCAAGTCACTTAATTCTGTTTGCCTCAGTTTTCTCATCTGTAAAATTAGCTGAAGAAGGAAATGCCAAACCAGTCTAGTATTTTTTGCCAAGAAACTCCAAATAGGAGTTGGATGGACCTAAAGAGTTGGATGGACCACAGAGTTGGATGGACCTAAAATGATTGAACAACAACAAAATAAGTTAAACTGTAGATTTTGCAGTGGATAGAATTTTGGATTTTGAGTCTGAAGACCTGAATTCAAATCCTTTCTTACATATTTATTAGCCCTGTAACCCAGGCTTAATCATAGCCTCTTTCAGCTCCAATTTTCTTATTTGTAAAAGGGGAATAATATAGCATCTCTCAGGGTTGTTGTGAGTGTTCATTCAGACCAAATAAGTAAAGTGATTTGCAAATCTCAAAGCATAATAAAAAGGCTAACTGCTATTATTGATTATTATTATTATTATCTTTTAATTCCACTGAATTGCATTTTTTTTCTACAAGATAGTATCACCAACTATCAAGTTAGCACCCTGTCCTGCTTTTGTTCAGAAGGGCAGTGCTTTAAGTACTGAGAGTAGTTTTTTCTTTACTGAACTTGATAAATTAGAGAGAGAAACTTGAAGACATAGTTTTACGAAGCTAGGTGAGGGATTTGCTCTTTTAAGTTATGACAGATCTTTGTTTTTGATTTTTTTCCCTCCCTTAACGATAGAAAAATAGTTTTGAAGTCTTGTTTCATTATATGCATTTCCGAATCCTTAGGGACGACATCTGTATCCTCCAAATAGAGGCAGGAGCAGTCTCTTCTTTGTACTTTGAGATGGGCAAGTCCAACTCCCTATAGACACTCAAAAGAGAATGTGTTGCCTTGATAATTGGCCTCTGTAGGATTCATGAAGTGTTTTGTTAACATTTGCTGTCATCCAATATAGTTTCACATTACACCTTTCAGAGAAACTGGGTCTTCACACACTTTATGTAGTTTCAAAAGACAATGGTAGAAAATAGGCATTAAAAGAAATGAAAAAAAATCTTAATCTTTCATAAGTTGTAGCAGCAGAAATTATTTTGGCCATGTTTGTATGTTAAAAGGCAGAAAAAAAGACCGTTTCTGTTTTCTAGCAGGTTAATGCATTACATTGTTAATGATTGCCTATCATAGTCTGAACAGATACTGTCTCCATAAACATAATGCATAGGCTCGTTGTTCTAATCTTTAGGGAATCTATATAATTTAGTCACTAGTTTAGCAGGCTCCCTATATAGCTATGAAATGTATCTGCTGTACCTAGAAATGATTCACCCTTTTTGTGGTTTCCTCATCAACAGCGTGTATACTCCTGGCATGTGCTCTAACCCAGCTTTGGGCTGCAGACTTATCCAGACTTTTCCTTAGCCATAGTCTTTACAGAAATCTCTAGTGTATTGACAGTAGCTGTATGTTAGCTCCTATTTTTGTATCAGCTTCCTCAGCAACAACCCTGTCTAACCAGTGTCTTTTCAGTAGCTTCTTCTGGGAAAAATATATTGACTGTTAGAGTTTCAAAATAACGAGTAAAATTAACACACAATTGCTTTACACAATCTTTCCCAATTGGGCTTTGCAACCAGATGAAGAATTGATGATGAGTATAAAGGTATATATGCACTTCAACTTTATGCTGTCCTTAGTGAGTAATTTAAGCACACATTGAGCAATCCATTCTGAGTGGTTCAGAATCCTGAGTGGGTTAACTGAGCCCTCAACAAGTAAATGCATTGGGAAACTCTGGCTGTAATACACTAAAATTCTTTTAAAATTTTTTTATTAAAGCTTTTTATTTGTATAACATATGTATGGGTAGTTCCCCAGCGTTGATCTTTACAAAGCTTTCCATTACAAATTTTACCCCCAGTCCCCTCCCCTTCCCTAGATGGCAGGAAGTCTACTACATGTTAATAATGTAATAATATTTGACAAGTTGATACACTAAAATTCTAATGAGGATAATCATAGTAAATGAAATTTATATAGGACTTGCTAAGTGCTCTACAGACATCATCTCATTTTATTCTCACTGTACTCCTGAACAGTAATGTACTTGGGTATTCTTGTTGTTCCTGTTTTACAGATGAGAAAACTGAGACACAGAGGTCAAAGAGAGGTGTGACCCTTCCCCCCACCTCAGGGTACACATGTAGCAAGTGTCAGAGTTGGGATTGAGTCCCAGTTATTCTTGTCTCCAAATACAAGTCTCCTTTTTAAGTATTGCCATTGCTGTTGCCATAAATTCTCTCTGGCTTTTTTCTCATTGAGTTCTCAACATCAACAAGCATTTTCTTTTCTTTTCTTTTTTTTTTTCCAATAATAGTTTTTTATTTTCAAAATATATGCAAAGATAGCCTTCAACATTCACCCTTGCAAAACCTTGTGTTCCAAATTTTTTCCGCCTTCCCCCCACCCCATTTCCTAGACAGTGAGTAATCCAATATATTAAATAAGCATTTTCAATCAATAGACATTTATTTAGCACCTACCATGTGCCAGACATGCTATAAAGTGCTGGAGATGCAAAAAAAGGTAAAAGACCCTCCCTGCCCTCCCCGAGCTTGCAATCTCTTTTTAGGTCAGGCCCTCTGAGACCTTTCTGAAGGGTTCTGAGATGCAGAGGCAGATGGTGGACTCCAGCTGCTTACTTGTTTTGTTCCTGCCTGCCCCTACATGCCCCCATATGGAGTTTTCTTGGCAGACTCCTGGAGGGGTACGCCATTTCCTTCTCGAGCTCATTTTAGAGAGGAGGAAAAAGAGAGAAAGAGGGTGAAGTGTCTTCTCCAATTCCTCACACAGCTAGTGAGTGTCTGAGGCCGCACCCAGGACGATGAGTCTTTGTGAGCCAGGGCCTTAATAGATGGGTGAGATTCAAGGAGACGGAAGGAAGAGAAGAGAGTCTTCTGAGGAATTGAGGGGGAAAATGAAGGAAGGCTTTGTACATCCCAGACCGGCATGTCACTTGATCTCCAAGGGCTACAGATGACCAAGAAGCTAAGTTTCAGAAGGATCAGACACACGTGATGGAAGAGGGCTGTCCTTCAGTTAGCTGTTTGCACCATTGAGACCACAAGTCTGGATCAGAAGAAAAAGAAATGAAGGAAGGTTCAGAAACGTGGTCTAGAAGAAGTCACTCCAGCTCCAGAGCCAAAGGGCCTCTGCCTGTCCCAGTCCGCTCCTGTGTGACCTTGGGCAAGCCAAGAGCTCCTTCAGGTCTTTTTCTTCAACTGCAAATGAGTGGTTGGGTTAGGGAGTCTCTAAGATCACTTCCAACTAGAAATAGCCTGTAATTTAAGTGGGAGTGAGCATGATGCTCGCCTTGAGGTGACCTGAATGAATTTGCTAATTCTCCCCTGTCACAGTGGATAGAATCAGGAAGGCCTGACTTCCTCAGACACTTACCTACCTACTGGACTTCTGGACAAGTCACTTAAGTGCTGTCTTCCTCAGTTTCCTCATCTGTCTATGGGGATAACCATAGTATCTACTTCACAGTGTTATTGTGAAGATAAAATGAGACAAATGTTTCTGAAGTGCTCTATGAACTTTCAAGTGTTATATAAATGCTGCCTTTGTGGTGGTGGTTGTTGTTAAGTGCCAGACACTGGTCAAAGATGAAAGGCCCTAGGCCCTCAAGAGAGCTTACATTCTTTTGGGAGAAATGACACATTCACTTATTTGTATTTTTTGTGCACTCAGAACAAGGGCCAGATTGGTTTGACTACAGTGGAAGGTGCCTGTTATAGAGTTGTAGAAATAAAATTGAATAGAAGAATCCAGGGCAATATGTATAAACCTTTAATACCTATTCAGAAATTAAAATGCTGCTTTGTTTTAGATAATGTTTTTTTCCTCTTAGTGTATCTACACAGGAAAAACATACACACCTTGGAGATAAATGCCAGTTCCAAACTGTGTCCTATCGATCAGTTACTCTGACATCTTTCCTTTTTGAATTGAACTCCCAAATCATTTACATTTTAAAAGAAAGATCTAAATGCTTTATTCTGTCTTAACAGTCAGGAATTTAGAGACTTTATTTTATTAGAGGAATGTTTTGAGTTCATATACTCTGTAGACAAGTAGTTTTTGTTGGATTTTGAAATAAATTGGGCAAAAGAATAAACACCATAAAATTCGTATATTATGTGTAATCACCAGCCATATGTACAAGCCCTCTCATTTTTTCTTGCATTTTCTTTAGGCCTCATTGCCTGTCCATAATCAGGTGTTACCTCCTATGGAGGGTGTGGATGGGTCAGATCCTTTAGCACCTCTGCAGAACCCTATGGGTAGTTTGGAGGCAAAAGAAGAAGAAGAAGAGGATGAGGAAGAGGATGATGATGAGGAAGATGGTGAAGATACAGATATGGATGATTGGGAGCCAGATCCACCTCGGCCCTTTGACCCTCATGATCTATGTAAGTAAAAGAACTCTAGTTCTTCAAGAGAATGTTTTCTTGCTTTAGTGTTTTAGAAGCATCAGGGACATTTTTATTTCCCCACACTTGCTTTGCTGCTTTTATCCTGTTCTACTTTATTGCTACTCATCAGGCTACTCCAAAGTACAAGATCATTACATTTTTCTGTTTACAGATGTTTATTGTACCTTTATATCATTGATTCTATGCTTCTCTTCTTTGTTTTGGAATCAGGAATGTTTAAGGTTTTGAAATGGCACCATAATTATTCATTGACTATGGCAAGGAACTTTCATTTGGTGTCTATTTTGCAGATGACAAATGTTGATCTTCCCTGTATCAAAATATTTGCTCTTGGGAAACTACATTACTTTTATGTAGATATAAAAGGTTTTCAAAACAGTCCCTTTATAACCATTTTAAAGGTAGTAGAAAAGATGCTTTATTTTAAGACAGTATCTTCTTTTAAGTTATCCAGACAACTATTTAGAAACTGTTGAGTAAAATGAAATTAAATTACTTAGCTCTCTTGGTTAGAACATAGGTTAATAATGGTTTCTAGAGGCCAGTGATTTTCCCTATATATTCTAATCGTTGTTTATTGAGTTTTATGACCAAAAGCTATATCTAACACTGGCTAGTTATCCTCATACATGTATACCATTGGTCATGAAGGGAGAACCAGGGAAAGAAGTTGAATAAATTAATGCAAAACTGTCATTATTGGAAAAATAATTCAAAGCACATATACTAATGACACTGCTAATCTACTATGTCATCTTAAAAATCGTTTTATTGATGCCTTTTGTCTTTACATCACAGTCATTTGCCACCTCCCCCCTCCTGATCGAACCTTCCCTTATGACAAAGAAAAAACAATTAAACAAAAGAATCTGATATGGAAACCTTCTCTGACATTGTATACATATTCTGTCCTAGTAGTCTCCCACCTCTCTGCTGTGAGGGAGGAGGTATGTTGTATTATCTCTTTTCAAGAACCTTCATTTCATTGGTTTTTCCATTCCTCTCAGTTCAGTTCATTTTATATCTACTGTCATCATCATGTACTAAATACACTATAGTACAGTAGTTCCTTATTCCACAGTATGTTGCCTATCATCATTAGATGGTATTCACTGAATTCTCATATTGTTCAGTGCTTTTTCTGTTTGAGTTTTTCATGTCATAGACAATGGCGCTTCTCCTTCAGCTTCCCTAGAGGAAATTGAATAAATAATCTTATTAGTTTGTGTGTCTCAAATGAATCCCTCTTTTTGTTCTCCAGATATAGTTTGAATTGGTTTGTGTTTTTAGTGACCTCCAGCATAATTGCTGTGTAGCCCAGAGATGTGACAGCAATGTGAAATTTATATATTGTTTGGTTTTCATTTTATTGTATGCAGGCATAAAAAGTCCTGCTTGATTCTAAAGAAAAACAGTCTATTTATTTACTTATTTACTTATTTTTGCTATAAAAGTTGTCTAATTTATTGCAAGTACTAAAAAGTGAAGTTGGGCAAGCTGATTAACTTTTAATATCTTTGCACTGTGGACTGAATTTGGGAAGTTTTTAGGCCAGAATTTTTTTCTCTCAGGGGGCTAGTGAGCTCTTTTGTCTAGTGATGTTTCCATTGCATGTGCTTAGGAATTTTTACCTGTTCCTCAAGTTCTTCTCTTTTTCAGGGTGTGAAGAGTGCAATAATGCACATTCTTCAGTATGTCCAAAGCATGGGCCTTTACATCCCATCCCCAATCGTCCAGTCCTTACCAGAGCAAGAGCCAGTCTGCCTCTAGTACTCTACATAGACCGATTCCTAGGAGGAGTGTTTTCCAAAAGGCGCATTCCCAAACGTACCCAGTTTGGCCCTGTGGAGGGGCCTCTTGTCACACAATCAGAGCTGAAAGACTGTTATATTCATCTAAAGGTAGCATGCTTTGTTAATGTATTTCCTTCCTGCTTTTAGGTTAAAGCAATTTGAAAGAGATACTAATTATTCTATTGTCTTGGTCACATAGTAGTTGTTTTCCAGAATTTTTGCCTGTCTCTAATGATTTTATGTTTTAAATGGAAATTTTTTCTTCTTCAGAAAGAATATTTAGGTTTCATTATCATCTCTGAATAGTGAGAGAAATATAATTTTAAAAATATTATGGTGATGTGATCCTTAAAACAATTTTTTGTTTCTGTTTCCATTAACTTTAGCAGAATACAAATTATGAAGTGGTATTTAAACATTGAGACATAGCCTTTTCTGCACAAAGTGGTTGGGAAGAACATTTCTCAATTTGTTGACACACAGACTGCATGTTGTTTTTAGAGTTTTCCAAGTACCTGCTTTAGGAGAGAGTTTTATTTTACACATCTAGATTTTTCTAGTTTTCCCAGTTGTTGACAATTTTGATGTCTCTACAGGTTTTTTTTTTGTTGTTGTTGTTGTTGTTGTTTTGTTTTGTTTTGTTTTGTTTTGTTTTGTTTTGTTTTGTTCAGACTTCTTGTTTCATTGATGGGGGGGAACTCCCGTTGTGGAATCTCCTTCCACCAATGAGCAATTTGTATGTAATTTAGTCCTAGAGAGTTATCTGGGTACATGTAGAAGTTATGTGATTTATCCATGATTCCATCATGTGCAGGAAGTACAAACATCAGATAGAATTGAATCCATTTACTTGCTGAGGAATTGCATTTTTCTCTGATCTGTTCTTTATATTTGATTTTTGTCTATTATAATTGTAGCAGCCAGTATTTATATAATACTTTAAGATTTGCATTTATATGTTATTTAATCTTTTGGGTTATCACTTAAAAATTCTACCTCTTAGTTGCATGTTTCTTGTGGCTCCACGGTGAGTGGATAAGAGTGGGTGATTAGGGTTAAGTATATAGTTTTTAAGAAATCAGATGCTTGGGGCAGTTAGGTAGCACAGTGGATAGAGCCCCAGCCCTGAAGTCAGGAGGACTTGAGTTGAAATATAATCTCAGACACTTAACACTTCCTAACTGTATGACCCTGGGCAAGTCACTTAACCTCAATTGCCTCAGCAAAAAAAATAAATAAACAAAATCAGATGCTAGTCACAGGGGTAAGTGCTGATAAGAGGAGAGGAGCTATAATCCCCAATTCACACTAATTTAGTAAATTCATAAGTAAATTCTCTGTAATCCAGTGTTTTCAGTAGATGACACTATGGAAGTATGAGACTTAGTTTAGCTATTCTTATGATGGGTTTTGATACTTGTAAAATATAGATTCTGAAGTTGCCACAACCTTTTCACTGAATAAATAGATTTTTTAAAAATCACTTTTAAAATTATTAAAAAAAAAGGAAATACAAAAATGTACAACCAGAGATTACTGACTCAGTTTGAGAGCATGTGGTATTATGAAAACAAGCTATGAAAAATACTATAACAATATCTCAGCTCTATGCAAATATGATTATCTATTAATCTCCTGTAAAAGGAATGTATCAGAGATCTAGACTGAGGAAAAATAACCTCTGAACCACTAATGATCATGAAATCCATGTACTTTCAGGGTGTGAAGAGTGCAGTGATGCACATTGAACTTTACTGTTATAGGAATTGAGGGTATGTTTATTTTGGCAACACTCATCAACTAGTCCTAGGCAAAGACTTTTTTTTTTTTTTTTAGTGTCTGCTAGAGCTGATTCTTTTTTTTATTTTTTTTTATTTTAAGCTTTTTATTTGTATAACATATGTATGGGTAGTTCCCCAACCTTGATCCTCACAAAGCTTTCGAATACAAATTTTACCCCCAGTCCCCTCCCCTCCCCTAGATAGCAGGAAGTCCACTACATATTAATAATGTTGAAATGCTTGACAAGTTATGCAAGAAAAAGAAAGAATCAGAGAAAGGCAATACAATGCAAGCAAATGTCAATAGAGATCATGAAAATGTTACGTTGTGGTCTATATTTCATGTCCCTCTCTCTGGGTGTATATGGTTTTCTTCAGTGAACAACTGGAACTGGTTTGAGACAATTCTTTGTTGCAGAGAGCCATGTCCATCAGAATTGATCATCATGTAATACTGTTGTTGCTGTGCATGATGATCTCCTGGTTCTGCTCGTTTCACTCAGTATCAGTTCATGCAAGTCCCTCCAGGCCTCTCTGAAATCGTCCTGCTGGTCATTTCTTACAGAACAATAATATTCCATAACATTCATATACCATAACTTATTCAGCCATTCTCCAATTGATGGGCATCCATTCAGTTTCCAGTTTCTAGCCACTACAAAGAGGGCTGCCACAAACATTCTTGCACATGTGGGTCCCTTTCCCTCCCTCAAAATCTCTTTGGGATATAGGCCCAGTAGAAACACTGCTGGGTCAAAGGGTATGCACAGTTTGACAACTTTTTGAGCATAGCTCCAAAATGCTCTCCAGAATGGTTGGATCCGTTCACAGTTCCACCAACAATGTAATAGTGTCCCAATTTTCCCACATCCCCTCCAACATTCATCGTTATCTTTTCCTGTCATTTTAGCCAATCTGACAGGTGTGTGGGCAAAGACTTTTTTTAAAAAAAAATAATCTAACAGTGGTCCAAAAGGAACTTAAAAGTGAATACTAGTTGATGGGTTGGGGATAGGGAGCAGCTCTCTCAATTTTGACAACAATCTGATTAAACTCTACAACGAAGAGTAAAGTCTCAGTTTGTAACTAGATGATTCTCTAATACTTGAACTATTAGGACTTTTCTCTCTCTACTTAGGAGGCCATATATACATATATATGTAATGGTGATAGGAATGCAAACGGTATAATCAGTATGTTGAGCTACCTTTATCAAAGATGTGCGTTCAGTATGTTATAGGATTAATGCATATGGTTTTGAAAGTTTCTGGTGACTTTTTCCTCATGTTTTTTGGTTGCAGGTTTCTCTTGAAAAGGGGGAGAGGAAAGACAGGGACATACATGAAGACCTGTGGTTTGAGTTGTCTGATGAAGCACTTTGTAACTGGATGATGTTTGTACGGCCCGCACAGAATCACTTGGAACAGAACTTGGTGGCTTACCAATATGGTCACCATGTCTATTATACAACGATAAAGAACGTAGAACCCAAACAGGAGCTCAAGGTAGGGCATGGAGAAGAAAGGTCAGAAATAAAGTAGCTCCCCTCAATAATCTCAGAGTTCTTCTTGCTGTTGTGATGGCAAAGCCTGAAGTGCAAAGATGAGGCAGCGGAGAAGCCCTGACTTCTCCTTCCTCACAAGGCATCATTACTACTGTGGGCCTGAGAGGAGAGGGCTGAGATTTGTGAGTGAGAGTGTGAATGGCATTATGCTTGAGCTTTTGTAAATTGATTTTTAAATGTACAGGTTAAGACTGCTCCCTCTTCGATATACTGTCTCATATTCAGAGGGAAAGTCCATGTGCTTGATTGATGGGTTGGTTTCTGCGAGTCTGGCTTCCCACCTTCTTGCTCAGTGGGAACTCTCCTCTCCCACTCAGCCCGCTCTCTTCGTGCCAGACTCCCTGTCTAGTCTTCTTTGACTCCGCTGTCCACGGTCCCCTCCTGGCTCCTCTTTCTCTTCCCTCCAGCTTTCCCTGCCTGTTTGCTCCTTTTGATCGCTCCTCATCCACAGTCTGTCCCGGAGCTGTGGGTGGTCTGAGGAGGCTTTCCCTGGCTCCCCTCTCTCCCTAAGCTCCTCAGCATCTCTTATTAGCTTCCATGGGTTTGGTGATCTCAATAGAGATGACGCCCAGAGTTTTAAGCCTGAACTCTAGGTCTTCATTATAATCCTGCAAAAGAACACCGGCTCTAGAATTGAAGGAACAGGGCTCAGATTCCACCTCTGATTTTTTTGTGTGACATTGGGCAAATTGTTGAACCTTTTTGGGTTTCATTCTCTTCTCTAAAAAATGAGGAGTGCTCTCCTAAATGGCCTCTTTCAAATCTAGCTCTTTGGATCACTGATTATTAACTCCCAGGTAAACATCTCTAGTTGACTATCCTGTAGGCATTTTAAAACCAACATGTCCAGACTGTCTTTTCTTCCACACATTTCTGTTTCTTGTTAGGACAACACTATTGCTCTAGTCAATGTAGTTTACAGCCTGAGTCAACCCAACTCTTTACTGGCCCTTATGATTCCAGTCATTTGCCAAGCATTGTCTATTCATCTTTACAAAATCTTTCCTTTGTATGCTCAGCATTTAACAGAGTGTATGACATATAGTAGGTTCTTGATAAGGGCTATTTTACTGAGAATCTTTCCCTTTCTTTCTACTCAGACAGCTGATTGTTGTGCTTCTTTCTAGGAGAGGGCCAGAATGACATCACTGTATAAGAGTCATGCTAAATGCTACCCGAGAACTTTCTATGATTTCCACCATCTTCCCTAAATTTTGTTTTTCCATATATTTTGTACATATTTATATATGCATATACTATTTCTCTTAGAGGGAAAGGAATGCTTAATTTTTGCTATTATATTCCCAGTACCTATCCCATAGGAAGCATTTGATAAATCCTTGTTGATGTAATGATGTATTTAATGATTTGTTTTTAAGGGGAGAATATTGTATTGGAATTTTATGTTTGTTGGACCTGATTCTAATGATGGTGGCTCATAAAATGAAGATTTTGCTTATAATTTTCAGTGAAGGATAGTTTTAGGGAATAGTGCCGCTTTTGTTGTAAGCATATTTATTAATGAAGGCAACCAAAGCATTTATTCTGTGAATTACTGTAACAGATGAAAGTTCTGATGTGAATAATGCCTAAAATGATACTAAATGCCATACATAATATCTCTGGTAGACATTTGAATGGTTATCTTTTGAGAGGAGGGTATGAAATTTTAGAAGGTAAAATATGTTTTTCCACAGACCAGGTAAAAGGGAAAGACAGTAAAGAAAACATGCTATTTTTCTT
Source organism: Myrmecobius fasciatus (assembly GCA_023553655.1). Classification (NCBI taxonomy): domain Eukaryota; kingdom Metazoa; phylum Chordata; class Mammalia; order Dasyuromorphia; family Myrmecobiidae; genus Myrmecobius; species Myrmecobius fasciatus. The sequence continues at coordinate 161,383 of JAJPUD010002453.1, read as the reverse complement.
GGCCATTTGCCAGTAGAAAATTTTCATGACTGATAAGTTGTCATTTTATGTTTTGTGGGCCATGGAGAAACTCTTTTATTCAGGTAAGTGGAAAGAATGGTTAAAGCACATCACAAGGATCCAAGGATGGCTGTTGATTCTTATTGATATATGTGTGTGTCTTGCAGGTGTGGTATGCTGCATCCTATGCTGAATTTGTTAACCAGAAGATCCATGACATTTCTGAAGAGGAAAGAAAAGGTGATTTTATTATTATTTTTTTTTTTGTGTTTTATGTTATTTGTACAAATAATTTTTTATATCATGTAGTATGTCAGTAAAGTTATTCGGAACTACATGTCTCTTTTTAATGCCAGCATCAGATTATAATGATGAATTTTGTTTTCTCTCATGGATTCTGGAAAAGAGCATTTAATGTAATGAAAACTTACAAATATTAAATTATAAATACCAGAGAATAGTCTTTGTTTAGATGTTATCAGCCTTGAAGAGCTGTAAGAAAGATATTGATTTTTAAGTGCTTGTGTTGTGATAGAATGAGCCTTTTTTATTATTATTAATACTTTTTATTTGCAAAACATATGTATGGGTAATTCCTAAACATTAACCCTTACAAAGCTTTCTGTTACAAATTTTTCCCCCCTACTCCCCACCCCTCCCCTAGATAGCAGGATATCCACTACATGATAATTGTTAGAATACTTAAATCGAATATATGTATAGTTATTGCCACACATCATTTTTTTTGTTCAGGAGAAATCGTATCTATAAGAGAGAATAATCCGATAAAGGAAATACAATGCAAGCAAACATCAATAGAGAACATGAAAATGTTACGTTGTGGTCCACGTTTCACATCCCACTCTCTGGGTGTATATGGCCTTCTTCACTGAACAATTGTAATTGGTTGGAAGCATTTCATTGTTGAAGAGAGTCATGTCCATTAGAACTGATCCTCATATAGTACTGTTGTTGCCGTGTACAACGATCTCCTGGTTCCGCTCATCTCACTGAGCATCAGTTCGTGCAAGTCTCTCCAGGCCTCTCTGAAATCGTCCTGTTGGTCGTTTCTTACAGAGCAATAATATTCCATAATATTCATATACCGTAATTTATTCAGCCACTCTCCAATTGATGGGCATCTACTCAGTTTCCAGTTTCTAGCCACCACAAAAAGAGCTGCCACAAACATTCTTGCACATGTGGGGTCCTTTCCTTCTTTTATGATTTCTTTGGGATATAAGGCCAATAGAAACACTGCTGGGTCAAAGGGTATGCACAGTTTGATAACTTTTTGAGCGTAGCTCCAAATTGCTCTCCAGAATGGTTGGATTCGTTCACAGCTCTGCCAACAATGCATCAGTGTCCCAGTCTTCCCACATCCCCTCCAACATTCATCGTTATCTTTTCCTGTCATTTTAGCCAATCTGATGGGTGTGTAGTGGTACCTCAGAGTTGTCTTAATTTGCATTTCTCTGATCAATAGTGATTTGGAGCACCTTTTCATATGATTATAAATAGTTTTAATTTCATCATCTGAAAATTGTCTGTTCATATCCTTTGACCATTTATCAATTGGAGAATGGCTTGAATTTTTATAAATGTGAGACAATTCTCTATATATCTTAGAGATGAGACCTTTATCAGAATCCTTAAATGTAAAGATGATTTCCCAATTTGATGCTTCCCTCCTAATCTTGTCTGCATTAGTTTTGTTAGTACAGAAACTTTTTAACTTAATATAATCAAAATTATCTATCTAGTGTTCAATTTAGAGTTCCAGATCTTCTTTGGACATAAATTTATTCCATCTCCACAGGTCTGAGAGGTAAACTATCCCATGTTCCTCTAATTTGGTTATAACATCACTCTTTATATCTAGATCATGAACCCATTTAGATCTTATCTTGGTGTGCGGTGTTAGGTGTGGGTCCAGCCTTAATTTCTTCCACACTAGTTTCCAATTATCCCAGCAGTTTTTGTTGAATAGTGAGTACTTATCCCAAAACCTGGGGTCTTTGGGTTTATCAAACACTAAATTGCTAAGGTTATTACCTAGCTTGTCCTGATATCCTATTCTATGCCACTGATCGACGGCTCTATTTCTCAGCCAGTACCAAATGGTTTTGATGACTGCTGCTTTATAATATAGTTTTATATCTGGTACAGCAAGGCCACCTTCATCTGTCTTTTTTTTCATTAATTCCCTTGAAATCCTTGACCTTTTGTTCTTCCGAATGAACTTTGATACTATTTTTTCTAGATCTGTAAAATAATTTCTTGGGAGTTTTATTGGTATGGCACTAAATAAGTAAATTAGTTTGGGTAGTATTGTCATTTTTATTATATTCGCTCTGCCTACCCATGAGCACTTAATGTTTTTCCAATTGACTAGGTCTGATTTTATTTGTGTGGAAAGTGTTTTGTAGTTTAGTTCATATAGTTTCTGACATTTTCTTGGCAGATAGATTCCCAAATATTTTATCCTATCATCTGTTATTCTGAATGGAATTTCTTTTTCTATCTCTTGCTGCTGAACTTTGTTGGTAATATATAAAAATGCTGATGATTTATGTGGATTTATTTTGAATCCTGCAACTTTACTAAAGTTGTGAATTGTTTCTAGTAGTTTTTTAGTTGAGTCTCTAGGGTTCTCTAAGTATACCATGATGTCATCTGCAAAGAATGATAATTTGGTTTCTTCATTGCCTACTCTAATTCCTTTTATCTCTTTTTCTTCTCTTATTGCCAAAGCTAACATTTCTAATACAATATTAAATAGTAATGGTGACAGTGGGCAGCCTTGTTTCACTCCTGATCTTATTGGGAATGGTTCTAGTTTGTCTCCATTACATATGATACTTGCTGATGGTTTTAAGTAGATGCTACTAATCATTTTAAGGAAAAGCCCATTTATTCCTATACTCTCTAGTGTTTTTAATAGGAATGGGTGTTGGATTTTATCAAATGCTTTTTCTGCATCTATGGAGATAATCATATGGTTTTTATTAGTTTGGTTATTGATATAATTGATTATGCTGATAGTTTTCCTGATATTGAACCAGCCCTGCATTCCTAATATAAATCCTACTTGGTCAAGATGTATTATCCTGGAGATAACTTTCTGTAATCTTGTTGCTAAAATCTTATTTAAAATTTTTGCATCAATATTCATTAGGGAAATGGGGCTATCGTTTTCTTTCTTTGTTTTCACTCTACCTGGTTTAGCTATCAGCACCATATCTGTATCATAGAAGGAATTTGGTAGTATACCTTCTGTCCCTATTTTTTCAAATAGTTTGTATAGTATTGGAATTAATTGTTCTTTAAATGTTTGGTAGAATTCACATGTAAAACCATCTGGCCCTGGAGATTTTTTCTTAGGGAGTTGATTAATAGCTTGTTCTATTTCTTTTTCTAAAATGGGGCTATTTAAATAATTTATTTCCTCTTCTGTTAACCTGGGCAATCTATATTTTTGTAGATATTCCTCCATTTCATTTAGATTATCGAATTTATTGGCATAAAGTTGGGCAAAGTAACTCCTAATTATTACTCTGATTTCCTCTTCATTGGTGGAAAGTTCTCCCTTATCATTTTTGAGACTAACAATTTGATTTTCCTCTTTCCTTTTTCTGATCAAATTAACTAAAGGCTTATCTATCTTGTTGGTTTTTTCATAAAACTAACTCTTAGTTTTATTTATTAATTCAATAGTTTTCTTATTTTCAATTTTATTAATCTCACCTTTTATTTTCAGAATTTCCAATTTGGTATTTGATTGAGGGTATTTAATTTGCTCTTTTTCTAGGTTTTTTAATTGTAAGCCTAATTCATTGATCTTTTCTTTCTCTATTTTATGCAAATAAGCATCTAGAGATATAAAGTTACCCCTTATAACCGCTTTGGCCGTATCCCACAAATTTTGGTATGTTGTCTCATTATTGTCATTCTCCTGGATGAAATTATTGATTGAGTCTATAATTTGCTCTTTTACCCATTCATTCTTCAGGATTAGATTATTTAATTTCCAATTAACTTTTGGTCTATTTTCTCCTGGCCTTATATTACATGTGAGTTTTATTGCATCATGATCTGAAAAGGGTACATTTACTATTTCTGCTTTTCTACATTTGATTTTGAGGTTTTTATGCCCTAACACATGATCAGTTTTCGTATAAGTTCCATGAACCCCTGAGAAAAAAGTATACTCCCTTCTATCACCATTCAATTTCCTCCAGAGATCTGTCATACCTAACTTATCTAACATTTTGTTTATCTCCCTAACTTCTTTCTTATTTATTTTGTGGTTTGATTTATCTAATTCTGAGAGAGCAAGGTTGAGATCCCCCACTAGTATAGTATTACTGTCTATTTTTCCTTGCATCTCTGTTAGTTTCTCCTCTAGGAATTTGGATGCTATACCACTTGGTGTATATATGTTTAGTATTGATACCGCTTCATTGTCTATGGTGCCCTTTAGTAAAATATAGTTTCCTTCCTTATCTCTTTTAATTAGATCTATTTTTGCTTTTACTTGATCTGAGATAAGGATTGCTACCCCTGCTTTTTTTTGTTCACTTGAAGCATAAAAGATTCTGCTCCAGCCCTTTACCTTCATTCTGTATGTATCTCTATGTTTTAAATGTGTTTCTTGTAAACAACATATTGTAGGATTCTGGCTTTTAATCCAGTCCGCTATCCATTTCCGTTTTATGGGAGAGTTCATCCCATTCACATTCACAGTTAAAATGAATATATCTATATTTCCTGCCATCTTATTTACCCAAAGTTATATTTTTCTCTTCCCTTTCCCCTTACTCCCTTCCCCCCTCCCCAGGATTTTATTTTTGATGACCACCTCCCTCTAACAGTCCTCCCCCCTTTAAACCCTCCCTCTTTTATACACCTTTCCCCTAATTCTAGAATGAGCCTTTTAGACCAGAGTTCCTAACAAGAGGTCCATGAGTTTACTTTAAAAAAAAAAAATTTGGATAACCGTATTTCAATTTAAGTAGTTTCCTTTATATTCCTACATAATTTTTTTTAATAAATTTAAAAACATGCATTAAAAAACTCTTGAGAAGAGGTCCGTAGACTTCCCTGGGTGGCCAAAAGGGTTTATGAGACAAAAAATTAAGAAATCTCTATTTAAAATCATTATCTCTGGGTTTAAAATCTCTACATTACTTGTGTATTTTTCTAAATGGTAGTACTTGTGCTTTTGTCTAGTGTAGTGAGATAAGTAATTGTGCCCCTGAAGATATAGCATAAATTGGATAAGGACCCCAATAACTATATGTGGAGTCATTACTTGATCATTGGGCAGAGCATCTGATAATTCAAATAAATATGGGCATCAATGATTCATCAGGACAGCGTGAATGTGGATGGAAGTTCTAGGAACACTGAGATGTGGTTTTCTCTGGTGACTGTTGATCATGTACCTTAACATTTCTTCTTCTCTCAACACAGTTCTTAGAGAGCAAGAGAAGAACTGGCCCTGTTATGAATGCAATCGTCGATTCATCAGTTCAGAGCAACTTCAGCAGCACCTCAATTCCCATGATGAGAAGCTGGACTTCTTTAGCAGGTATTTATCTGATATACACAGAATGGAGAACAAAACTTGGATTTCCAGGATTCAAAATCTTTTCTTAATTATCTGTTGACTGCTTTTTCTGATTAAAAGATTCCTATTAATGGCTTCCTAGTATTCAGTATCTAATCCTGACTGTAGGGAACAACAAGAGTTGCTGTGAGAAACCTCTTGGTCCATTTCCCCCTTAGTTTTCATTAAATTAATAGCATCAAATGGAGAACTTGTTGCCATAGGAACATGCTTCCTGGACAGACTGGTGGAATTGCAGAGCAAGGGTAGATCTTTTTGATCATCTAGACTCATTCCCTTATTTTACAGATGAGCATAATCAGACAGAGAAAGATAGGTTAGGGAGCCTCACAAAAGTCACACCTCCAGGCTGGCTGGCTCATCTGTTGTTTTTTTCCACTTGTCAGAACCACACCATTTGTAAGCAAAGGAAGAATTTGGACCGAGAATATTATAGACAGTTTGTCTGAGGGAAGGTGTGCATGTGGAAGCTTGGTCAAGCTCTGAAATACACTTCCATTTTATTTTTTTTTCTAGGTCTTATTAATAAGGGATTGGTAGCCAGAAAGCCCTTTGTAGAGCATCATCATCATCATCATAATAGTTGACACTTATTTTGCACTTTGAGGTGTGCAAAGCGCTTTACATACATTATCTCATTTGATCCTCACAACAGCCTTGTGAGGTAGGTGGTATTATTATCTTCATTTTATAGATATGGAGACTGAGGCTCAGAGTGAAGTGAGTTGTCATAAAGCACAAAGCTAAGTGTTGGAGGAGGGATTTTAACCCAGGTATTATTGACTCCTACATGAGCCTTCTTTTCCTCATACCACTTTGCCTCTAATAGAATTTTAAATCAAAATGGATCTTGTAGCTCATATAATCTAGTCTCCTGCCTCATTTGAGAATCATTTTTTGAACCCTGCCTTATAAGTGGCCATTCATTCTTTTTGAGTCTTGCCAAGTCACTACCTCATAAGGCTGTCCATATTCTGTTGTTGGACAACTTTCATTGTTACTCACATTTATCTGTGTGCTAAACTAGATTCTGCCTTCTCTAACCTACAGCCATTGCTATTCACTCTAACCTAATAGCTTCAGCCTTTTTCCATGTGACAGTCCTTTAGATATTTGAAAGCAGCTATCATGTATCCTTGTCTTTCTTTTTTCTAGGCCAAACATCCTAGTCTCTTTAGCTGATCTTTTTATAACATGGTTGAGTTGCCTCACTGTCCTTATTGTTATTCCTTGGATACATTGCTGTTTGCCATAGATCTTCAGTAATTGGGGCCAGACCTAAACATTGTATTCCAAATGTGTTTTGACCAGCAAAAATTACAGTGAGATTATTCTCTTGCTTTAAACAATATTTAAACTAGGTTATTTTATTGACTACTTAACCTTATTTTTTTATTTTGTTTTTATTTAAAGTACTGTTTGGCTACACATTTCATCATCCTGTACTAGTGCTATGGACTTCAAAAAGAGCTTTGTATTTATCAGTCTTACATGCCTTATTAACTTTGGACCATTGTTTCTGCCAGTTTTGTGTCATTCACATTTTTTGATAAGTATATCTCTTTGGTTTTTATTTAAGTTATTAATAAAAATATAGAATAGAATAGGCTTGAGAATAGAACTCTGTGGTATACCACTAAAAGTGTTATCACTTTTCTCTTTTCTAAGTTAACCATCCCAATTCCTTTAGCAGATCTTTATATAATATGGTTGAGTTGCTTTATCTTCATTGATTAAAAACTCATTTCCTTCAGAAACAACCCCTTCCACTTTTGGATATATCTAATTTTAGAAAGTTTTACCATGTACTGGGTCAACTGCCTCCCTGCAGCTTTTACCTATCACTCCTACTTATGCTCTTGAAAGCCAAAAAGACAAGTCCAGTTGCTGTTCCTTAAGGTAGTCCTTCAGTTACTTGTTCACAGCTATCATGCTTAGTCGGTATCTTTCATTTGCTTCTTCTTCAGTGTGTTATGAATGAACCATGTTAAATAATAATTTCACAGGAATTTAGGAATTTTTTTCAGATTTTTTTTTCTTTTTAGCAGAATGAGACTTCCAGCAGATGTCCAAATGTTTAAACTCTCTTGTCATCACTGTCTTTTGTGCTGTTTTTGTTAATTGTTTCAGAAAAGTATCTGCCTATAGGGATTAGATAGACATCATTCTATTGCATGTAGTTCTCCTGACCTGGCCTCTCCTTGCCAGTCGAGAATCAGAAAAATGGTATTCTATTCCCTGCCAGTTCCCTAAGCTGATTTCTTCCTGCTTGCAAGGAATCATTTCTGCCTGTAGGGGATCCTTTTATTCTGCAATAAATAGATTCTCTTCCTTCCTGCTTTCTCTACCCATCTACTGGTTTGGCTTGCTTATAAAGAGAGAAGAGAAATGCTATTCCATCTGCTTTTCCCATTGGACCTCTCAACTGATTGTCTACTACCCTGAGATGATACTAACCTGAAGATGAACTCCTGGCTATGCTAATAACCATCTGGAACTCACTTGGCGGTGGTTAATAGACTGTCCTATTCTGGTGATCCTGAATTCCAGACCATCATTATACAAACTGCATTTTTCATCCCCCACTGTCCATTTCCTTATTACTATCCCCCTAATTCAATCTCATGACTGGTTCTGTCCTACCCAACCCTTCCACTGTGCTCTCTAGAATATGTGATGTGTAGATAAAATACTTACTTTCATCTTAAATCTTTTTCTGTTCTACTCCTTTCAGTGTCTGTCACTGAGACCTGCCTCCCTCTATTATACTAAAAAAATCAAGGTCATTTACTAAGAGCTTCCTAATCTCCCTCTCTTCTCAATTCACAACTCCCTAGTACCTTCTGCTACTCTCTCCATCTACAAGCCTGTCTTACATAAGGAGATGGCCCTTCTCCACATGTTCATAGAATTATATTCCATCCTTTCTTTTCTAGCAGATTGGCTCTCACTGTTTCAATGATTTTCAATCTCTTCCTATTTTACTGACTGCTTCCCTCTTGCCTTACAAAGATGCTTATATGTCCCCCATCCTCAACTCTCACTTGATCCATCCATTCCTGCTAGTTATGTCATATCACTCTTCTATTTTGTGGTTAAATTTCTTTCTTTCTGTCATGCTTCCTTTCCTTTTAAAAAAAATATTTATGGCTGAATTTCTTTTTAAAAAATCTTTAAATAATAGCTTTTTATTTTTAACATATGTGCAAAGATAGTTTTCAAAATTCAGTCTTGCAAAACACTGTGTTCCAAATTTTTTCTCCCTCCCTTCTTTTCACTCCCTCTTGTAGATAGCAAGTAAACCAATATATATTAAACATGTGCAATTATTTTATACATATTTCTACAATTATACTGCACAAGAAAAATCAGATCAAAAAGGAAAAAAAATGAGAAAGAAAACAAAAAGCAAGCAAACAATAACAAAAAAGGTGAAAATACTATGTTATGATCCACATTCAGTCCCTATAGTCCTCTCTCTGGATACAAATGGCTTTCTCCATCACAAGTCTATTGGAACTGGCCTGAATCACCCCATTGTTGAAAAGAGCCATGTCCATCAGACTTGATCATCACATAACCTTGCTGTTGCCGTGTACAGTGTTCTCCTGGTTCTACTGATTTCACTCAATATCAGTTCATGCAAGTCTCTCCAGGCCTCTCTGACATTGTCCTGCTGGTCGTTTCTTACAGAACAATAATATTCCATGACATTCATATACCATAGTTTATTCAGCCATTCCCCAACTGTATGGCTAAATTTCTTGACAAGGTTGTCATTATAATAGATGTCTTCTCTTCCATTCTTCTCTTTTCTTTACTCAACATTCTGGCTTCCAAATTCATTTTTCAATTGAAATTATTCTTTCCGCAAAGTTAACTAATAATTACTCAATTGCCAGGTCCAGTAATCTTTCAAAAATCCTCATTCTGTGTCACATCTGCGGCCTTTTCCATTGACCAACTTCTCCTTGATGATATTCTTTTCTCTTTGGGTTTCTAGGACACCGCACTCTCCTGGTTCAGTCCTGTCTGATCAGTTTTTCTCAGTCTTCTTTGCCAGATCTTCATCCAAGTCACGCCTCCGTCCTGGCCCCCTTCTCTTTCTTTACTATCTCACTTGTTAGCTTCAACTATTATCTCTTTGCAGATGGTTATTAAATCTGCTTATAGAGTCCTAAATCCTCCCTGCCCTCCTTCTCCCATGTCCCCACTCGCCTGTGGAGCATCTTGAATCGGCTGTTCTGCAGACATCGCAAGCTCAGCATGTCCAAAGATGGCCTCATCTTTCCTCCTGAATCGTCCATTCTTCCCGACATCCCGGTTACTGTCTTTGGTGCCAATCCTCTGAGTCCCAGCTTCTTAAACTGGGGGTTATGACTCCCCCGGGCTCCTGAAGTGATGATTATTCCCGTAAATGTTTGGTTTGTGTACCTGTTTTATATACCTCTATACCTGGTTCACATCAAAACGTCTTGGATGAGAAGGGGCGGGGAGTGGAAGACGTTCTGCTCTCGGTCACCCAAACTCAGAACTCTTGCGCTATCCTCCGCTCCTTATTTTCTGGCCTCAGCTGTTGCCAAAGCCTCTTGATCTTACCTTTCTATTATCTCTTGCACTATGTTCTCTTCTCTGTTACAACTTCTACCACCCGCATGCAGACCCTCATCACTTCATGCCAGTGGTTGAAATGATTTCTTGTGTGGTCTGCCTGCCACAAGCCTCTTTCCCATGAGAGTCCATCCTACACTCAGTGGCCAGTGTTTTTCCTAGACCACAGATCTTTTTAAAGAAATTCTAGTGACCTTTCACAGCTTTTCAAAATGTTGCCCTCTGTCTCCCCCTTACCAGTCTTCTTACACTTTATTTTTCCCTTCTCTCTCCTCCTTTATCCTTCAGTAACCTTGTTGTGCCTTGCACGACAGCACATTTCCCAGCCTTGGGCATTGTCATTGTTGACTTTCACACTTGGAATGCTCTCCTTACTTAAGAATCTCAGTCTTCTGGATTCCTTCAAGTCCTCACTAAAGCCTCACCTTGTGCTGGAGGTCTTTCCCAATTTCCCTTAATTCTAGTGTTTTTTCCCTGTTGACTATCTCCAGTTTATCCTGAAAAGAGCTTGTTTGTATGTGGTTGTCCTCATGTAGTCTCCCCTACTAGATAGCGAGCTCCAGGAGAGCAGGTACTTTTGCCCTTCTTTGTATCTGCAGTGCCTGGCACTGCATAGGGCTTTAGAAGTGCTTGTTAACTTTTTAGTTCTTTATACCCACAAGCATTGTGTTAGTGTGCTCATCTTTCAACAATATTTATTTTCTTGAGTTAGCATTTCAAGTTCATATTTCATATCACTCATGTTCTATTCTTTGGAATATGGACTTTTTAGGCCTTCTTTATCATTCCTAACCTTTTAGATATTTTGTATTCCATGAATTCTTTTGCTTTCTTCCAATATTATTTTTCTTTTTACATCATATTTGGGCTTCCTTCCACTATTCTTTTTGTTATTATGTCATGTCCTTCATGGTATCTTGTAAATCAGTTTTATCTACCCCTTCTAAAGTTTCTTACTTCCCTTTACCATTAGACAGCTTAAAGTCCTCTTGATCAGATTGACAAATCTCAGGACAGTTATTTTCTTCCTAACTGTCTTAATATTAAATACCTTTCTTATTTTGTTTTCCAAGTTAAAATTTTTTTCAATTATTTAGTATATATATATTTTTTTCATCCTAATCACCCTTTCCCCCTTCTCCCAAAGAAAATAAGAAACAAAATTCTTGTAACAAATATGCAGTCAAGCAAATGTCTTTTCCATATTTGGTTATATCTAATTACCTATTAGTCTAGTGTCTTTCCTTTAGGAGTAGGTAGCATTTTTTGTAATGTAGATACTATTCTTAGCTAGTAGCCTAGTCTTTCATTATTTTAATTTATGATCCAGAATACTGAATCCTGATCTTTGACAGTTCTTAGCTTTATATATCCTCATTTTTCCTGCATTCTCCCTCCAATTCTAATGTCCATTTGAAAAAATAGATGAAAATGGCACCTTACATCCCTATGCTTTAAGTTTCTTGCTTATAGTTTCATAGGTATTAAAGTTACTTTTCATGTTTCTTATAGAGAAATAATTCTGTACAAAAATTACTTATTCCCACATGAAATAGTGTGGTGTTTGGGAAATTTGATGAGTTTTGGTAAGTGATAAAGATTGTTTAATAAATAGTTACTGAGTCCTCTTTAAGAAAGTGAGCTAAGAAATTCTTTCTAGAAACTGGCAGTCTTAAGGAGAGATAATTGTTTAGCATAGTTATATTTCACTTGGACCTGGGGAAAGCGATTTTAAAAGTAAGGAGAGTAATTAAATCTTCTATAGTTCCCATCTAATAGATGCTTCCTAGGCACATTCTCTAAAGTTATACTTAATTTTGGGCATTTTTAAAGCTTTGCAAAAAGCTAAATTGATGATAATTTCTTATATTTTAATAACATCTTTTGAATCATTTAAAACGGTTCTTCATGTATTCTTGTTTGTCCTCAAAGATCCCTTTGAGTTATATAAGTGGCAGAAGTGATACATGCAGATAAGAAACACTCTCCTTTCCCCAAATCCTGTCCACTATAGAATTAAATAATCAGGTTAGGGAACATGTTAGCTAAACGATAGGGCAACATTAATTATAGCAATCCTAGAAAATGATGTGAATATTTTAAATTAAACATCCTCTCTTTTTCACAGAGCAAGAGGCAGAGGCAGAGGAAGAGGCAAGAGGAGGTTTGGCCCTGGAAGACGGCCAGGTCGGCCTCCAAAATTCATGCGTTTGGAAGTCACCAATGAAAATGGTGAAAAATGTGAGGAAGGAACACAGGTACTTATAGATAGAGCATTGAAAATAGAATATATTGTTATGTAAAGAGTGGTTAAAAAAATTCATGCTCATGTCTTTGTATTGATTATATGCTTTTGATAATTAAAATATGATTAGAGAGAAACAAGCAGGAATATATGTCCTCATGTGACCTGCCATAAAAAATTGTCATTCCTTCCTGAGGGTGATAATGTAAAGTATTAGAATAGAATTAGACCTAATTTTTAAATGTTTCTGAATTCTTATGTTGAAACTCCAGAAGAATCACATAATGTTTTTTTTTTCTTTGCCAAAGTTCAAATAGCTCATTGCTTTTGCTGTGATGTTGCTTTTTTATGCTTATTTACCTAATTAACTTTCCTGGAGAGAGGGTATTTTCTCAACAGATAATGAGTGTGCTCATTTGGAAATGTGTAGTAAATCTCTTCGGTCTGTAAAGTCCTTCTTCAGGTTTCTTGTGTGCATAGAGAAAATGATCACTGTATGATTTTCAATTTCAGGACTTGCTGCCTTTCTCTAGCAAAGGGCTGGAAAAGTTTGATGAGGATGGACAAGTTCCACTGAATGGACTGGACCAGCAGGAACAGACTCCTGTGCCAATCCCTCAGCTGCCATCAGAGACACAGCCTGCTTTGGAACATCCGCCAGAAACCCACCCAGTGCACTTGCAGTCCCAACATGAGGAGAGCACGGTGCCCACCCAGAGCACCATGACAGCTGATGACATGCGCCGAGCCAAACGCATCCGGGTGAGTGGGGATAGTAGGCCATGGCCAGTGTGTCTTTTCTCTTCAGGGAGGTCGTTCTGACCGGGTTCACTTCTAGCTCTCTGATCTGTTTGCTGACTTTGGAGCAGAAATGTGAATGGTTTCTCAAAAGCATGTGATAAACTGTATAAAATGGAGTGGTGGATCCTTGATTAGAACAGCTGATTACTGGCCATTAGATTCTTTTCTTAGAGAGTGTAGTTAAAGAAAAACAGTTTTTCAATTCCTCAGGCTCACTGATGGGAAACTGACTCATTAGAACATTTAACTACAAAAATTTATTTACATTTTTAAGCATATTCTTTGCATTGTAAGTATGTCTGTGGGAGTCAGTTGTACCTCTCTGGATGGCAGTGTACTTGTAAATGGTTCTCTGTATTTTCCTGGAGAAGACCATCAGATACCTATTATTTTTCATGAAAAAGAGCATGTGCATAAATTGACATGTGAGCCAGGTACATTTTGAACATCTATGGAAAACGTAAAGTTAGAAGTCCAGATTCAGGAGCTGTTTATATCTCACTTATGTGACTTATCTTTTGGCTTTAAATATTCTTGTTGAAGAAGCACTGGACTACTACTCAGATAAGCTTTGTTCTAATTATTTTCTTGACTGATATATGTCAGAGATAGAACTGTTGGAGATTCGTGGCATTAGGGCTACGATCTTGCAGAATTAGTGCCTGTAGTATGCATTTATTTCAAGAAGGACAATATTTTCTATCCATGTTTATGGCAACTGAGAGCTCTTATTGGAGGACTTCCTTCTGTTAGATGGAGAAAACCTTTCAGTCACATAACCTTCTAGACTTAAAACAGATTGATTTACTTTACATTTCTCTTGGCTTTCTTGTGCCTAGAATTTTGTTTCTTCTTAGAAGGGACCTTGAAAGGAATTCTAGTTCACTTCATTGGCTATACAGAAACTTGGAAGGCCTTTGTGAAATAATCCCTCTTGGGTATACTTGGAATTGAAACATATAATATTCAAAATAGATATATAAATTTAGCAAAAAACTACTTTTCTTTTATTCATTCATTTATTCACATATGCAATTATCCTTTCCTGTTTCTACCTTTGCTTTGTTAATTTTATTTTTTACCAAGTTCATAAAAAAACCCTAAATTATAATCCTGTGTACAATTTAGCATAATACCTGGTATATAGTAAAAGCCTAATAAATGGTCTGTCATCTATTTATCTTGAAATTGGTGTATATATACAGACAGCTCTTTGATATTTCTTTGAAGAAAGGTAGGTTTCTTTTTTTCTTTTTTCTTTCTCTCTGGTTTTTTTTTTTTAACAAAAAATGTTGATGGCTTTTGGAGGCCAGAGGATAGTTTGAATTTTCCTGTCTTACCCATAGGAAGTAGGGGTGTATATTTTTTCATCTTTTTTTATCCAAGAGTAGTAGTAATGAACTGAAATGAAGTCTTCTAATCCAGTTAGTAATATAACTATTTTTCTTTCCTCTAATGCTGCCTGCTCAGTTGGAGTTGCAGGTAGGTTTGTTTCTTTTATTTCTTGTTACCAAACATAACTGAAATATTTTTCCTGATACACTGTTCTTTTATACCTGTATTTTACTGTATCTTAGTTGACCCTTCTATTTAGATGAATTAGCAAATGGGCAAATAAAATTTTATTTCCAGGTTAATCAATCAATGAACTCTGGGCCTATTATCTTCTGTAAAATCAAAGGAGTAGTCAAGTGCTTCTTAGCTCTGAAATTATCTCTGTTAACAAGTATTTATTAGTGCTTACTATTTACCAAACACTGAGCTGGATATTATATATAAATTATACATGAATAAGCTGAAGGATCTTACAGTATAATTGCGGTCCCTAAAATAACAGTTAAATTAAAGTAGTATATATAAAATTAAGTGCTGTAATATATCATACAGACTATATGTTGTTGTAGAAATTAAAGGATTTGGGAGTGCTGGAGCAATCAGCTTTTCTCCCTGATATTTACTGGAGGAGCAGAGTTTGGATAGGAGACAAAGAGCAGAGGACATTTCAGTGAACAGAACAACGTGAGCCAAGTCATGGAGGGGGAATATGTATGTTTTGTTACAGAACACTGGAGAGGCTTGATTGGGGGAAGGGTACACAGAGCAAATGCTGGCAACATGTGTTTCATTCCATTCCTCAAGTCAGCCACCTCTGTGCTAGGAGACAGGGGAGGCATGAGTCACAATTCGTTGTCCAAAGTCATAATTAGTTATTGCATCAATCAGTCTACTGTCCTTATTCTGTTTATTTCACTCTTCCTAACTTCTTACAAGTGGAAAGGAGAACTTTTTCAAAGGACCATACATATAGTAGGCACTTAATTGTTGAATTGCAAAAAAGTTCAATATACAGGGTTAAGACCTACATTTTGAAAGGCATTAATAATCAGGCAAAATAAAGAGGGGGGAGGAAATCATTAAAAAATGCTTACTTGTTCAGAGTCTTCATAGACATTGTCCTAAACACTGGGCAGAAGAATTTGATCTGCAGTTGTAAATCCTTTTAGTGAAGATTTCCTTAGCTTGGTCAGTAATGCATGTGATTTTTCATACTCAAATTCAACATGATTTTTAGCTAGTGAGAACTCATTGCTGTAGGATTTAGCATCCTTTCTATTTTGAAATCTGAAGAGCACTTGATACACCATACTGTATGGCATAACTGACTGGCTGGACCCCAAGGTTTCTGAAGGGACATTAGCTTTGTCTGAATTGCCTTGGAAATTTTTTGTGGGATGCATTTTTGAATATGGGGCCAAATCACAGAAGATAACTCAAAGCTAGAATCTTCTTGCAAATCTCTTAGGGGTCAAAGGATGGGAAAAATTTAAGTTACTTTCAGTACTATGAAACATGAGTGGCAAATTAAGATTATTAGATCATGAAACCACAATTGAGTTCTTGAGTGGTTAGACAGTGTTCAGGGCTCCATGGAAACTAAAAAGATGACAAGAGCAAGATTTATAGATAGAATTGAGAGTGTGGAGCCAGGTGGCTGCTCAGTTTAAATCATTGTCTGTGGGTACTCGGGCTAATCAGAAATGACAGAAGACTGATTAGCATAATGGACCAAAGCAAAATTGAGTACTGAATTTGGCACCCAAGGAAAAATGTAATCCCCAAAGGAATTGAGATCAGTTGTCTAAACAGTGCTTTTCGAGAGTGCTTGGTAAATTTATTGAACTTGGATGAAAGGAAAGATTTTTGAGTGCTGGAGGCTCCTCAAATGCTGAGTTTCTAAAACCCCAAATAGCCTTTATTTTGTGAAATGTTACAAGGAGCCTGGGGTAAAGGTTGAAAGCATCGCAGGTGTTATGAGCCTTTGTTTGATGTGTTCATGTGAAAAGAAATTGTAAGGGTGTTTGTTACTTGATCAGAGATTATATGGAAACGAAACCTTTGGAATTCTTAGCCTGATTAGGCTGAGAGACTAGTGAGCTCTCTAGATGATGTTATAAAGAAATAACATTGAAATTCCTTTCTTTGAGTCTGTAATTTTACATACGTTCACTTTATTCTAGTAGTTCATAACTGTATTGCACAACTGCCTATTAGTCAATTGATCATTGCTCCCCAGCCCAAAGCTACCTTATTTTCATTTTATACACATTCCATATATGCTTACATGTATATGTTACATTCTCTTTTGAGATGTAATCTTGAGGAAAGGGACTTATTCACTTTTGTCTTTTTAACCCTAGTCCTTAACACAGTGCCTGATACTTAGTCATCATTTAATAGATGCATGTTATTTTATTATTCTAGTAGATTGCATTGGTCAGTGAGATAGTGCTGTAGATGGAGAGAGTGACAGGCTTGAAGTCAGGAAGACCCAACTTCCTGAGTTCAGATGTGCTTCAGATATTTACTAGCCATGTGTCTCTGGGCAAGGCACTTAATCCTGTTTGCCGAAGTTTTCTCATCTACATGAGCTGGAGAAGGAAATGGCAAACCACTTCAGTATTTTTGCCAAGAAAACTCCAATTGGAGTCACAAAGAATCAGACATGACTAAAATGACTGAATAATAACAATAACAGCCGCAACAATGCATTGCATTAGATTGTGCAACTGCAAATGTTATATTTCAGTCTGGAGGACCTATAAGCATTGCCAACTCAATGTGTCCAAAACAGAATTATTTTTTCTTCCCAAATCTGCTTATTTTTATTATCTCCATTTTATTTTGAGGGCATCATCATCCTTCTTGTCACCAAGGTTTGTAATGTGCATTTTATCCTTGACTTCTTGCCCTCCCTTATGCCACATAACCAATCAGAATCAGGTCTCATGATTTCTGCCTCTGGAACATTTCTGGAATCTGTCCTTTCCTTTTTTTTACTCACACAGACATGAGCCTGGTTCAGGCTCTCATCAGCTCTCCCTTGGACCAAAGGGATTTTTCTGAAGTGCATGTCTGATCATGTTTCTCCTCAGCAGACTAATACTTTCCCATGGCCTCTAGGATCAAATATAAATTTCTCTGCTTAGCTTTTTTTTTTTCCTTCAAATTTTGAACTTAAAAATTAAAACAAAAAAACAAAAAAACCCAAAACTTTTTCCAAGTACACAGCAGAACACACAAAAAGATATTCTGTTTGAAGCTTTGAATTACCATCATTTACCACTTGCTTTTTAAAATACACATAGGAAATTCTTCATGTTACTTTCAAAACTATCCAGCTTAACTTTGCTTCCTTCTAAACTTTTTTCTCTTCTTTTCTCTGCATTCTAAAAACTTGGAATTTCTATCACTTTTGGTATCATTACTGCTAAATTTCCACTGAAAATCAAAAGCAAAAAATAAAAGAAAACCCAACAAAGCAACACTCTTATAATAAATATAGTCAAAAATATGTTCATATATGGTGGACATGTGCAGAAATGTTTCTTTCTGCAAGTTATTTTTCTGTATATTATTGCTTTCCTTGAATAAATTGTTCTAGTTCTGCTCCATTTCTTTGTTTCATTTTGTACTGTAAGATTCTCTGAAATTGTCTCTTATGTCTTATAGTGTAACACTCAATTATATTCATATACCACAATTTGTTCAGACATTCTCTCGTCATCTAAGAGATAACATAATATCCCTTTAAATTTAATTTCTTCAGTACACATTGAAGACAATAAGATTCTGAAGGGACATTTGTTTCTTCTTCCCTTTTAGAAAGAATGTTGGCATGACATCATCATACAGCTCTTTCCAGTTGGTTAATTTTACTTTCCTAGTTTTTTTTTCTGGACTTTTGTGTTTGTATTTCTAAGTTCCTAATCAACTCCAGTTCTTTGCAGCAAAAATGTTTGAAAATCCTTTTTTTCATTGAAGAAACACTTTTTTTCCTCTATGATCACACTCCACTTTATAGAATAAATTATTCTTGGTTGTAAAGCCTTTCTTTTGCCTTTTGGGATATTTTACTTTTTGTTTACTGCTTCTTAGTAGCAGCTGTCAGCTTATTTGTTTCTTATTGTGGTCCCTTGCTGTTTGACTTATTTATGGATGCTTGTAATATTTTTTCTTTGATATTGATGCTCTGGAATTTGATAATTGCATTTCTGAGACTTTTCCTTTTGGATTTCTCATGAGGTGATTAGTGGATTCTTTCTATGTTTATTTTGCCTTTTGGTTCAAATAGATATGGAAGGTTTTCAGTTATTATTTCTTGAAATGTAGTAGCCAGTCTTAAGAAAAAAATCATAGTTTTCAGAGAATGCAATGATTCTTAAATTATCTCTTCTTGTCCTTGTTTTTTAGATCACTTGTTTTCTAGAGTTTTCATTTTCTTCTATTTCTCTTTCAGTCATTTGATTTTGTCTAATATTTCTTGTCTCATAAAGTGATTTAGGTGTTAAAAAGGAGTCCAATTCTTGTGTAAGATTTGTCCCTTTATCTTTTAAGCGCCTTATTCTCCTTCCATTTCTTTCCTTGAAAGCTTTTATTTCATTAAAAAAAAAATCTCTTGCTTCCTTTCTTCGATGCAGTCCTTTTGGAAATCCATTTTTTTCCTTGAGTCTCTATTAGCAATTATTATAGAATTGCATTTGCCTTTTGCGGGATCTCTAGATTGGCAATAATTTTTCATCCTTGTCAGTGTTTTCTTTGTCTAACATGAGTGTTACTCCTATCTCTGGTTTTAATTCCTGAATTGTATTTTTTGCTCTTTGCTGCACATTTGAGTCTGGTGGTCAGTCCTGTTTGCTTTCACCTGGGGCCCTGTTGGACCTCCTCTTCATGGGGTTATACTCCTCTTGATTTTTTTTTTTTAAAGCTTTTTATTTTCAAAATATGCACTAGGTGGCGCAGTGGATAGAGCACCAGCCCTGAAGTCAGGAGGACCTGAGTTCAAATTTAGTCTCAGACACTTAACATTCCCTAACTGTGTGACCCTGGGCAAGTCACTTAACCTCAATTGCCTCAGCAAAAAGAAAAACAAAGAACATGTAGGGATAAATTTTCTTTCTTTTTTTATATTAAAGCTTTTATTTGCAAAACATATCCATGGGTAATTTTTCTTTTTTTTTTTTTTAATATATTCGTGAATGTCCCTTTTTCTTTATTTCCTTGTAAATTGTTCTTTGGTTCTCTGCTGCACATCTTATTTACTTAATTCTTTTCCCCCCTTTCATTCCTCCCCATCCCCAAGCAAGCTACAGTTAAGAAAATATATCATTTATGTATACATATGTAGATATATACATACATAGACACACACACATTCATATCCCATATACATACACATCTTTCCTCTTCCTGCTGACTTTAATTAAATTTTGCTCCATAACTTGCCTTGCAATTACTTAACCTCTCCCCACTCAAGGATCTCTCATCCTTTGCTTCGCCATTTACCTATCCCTCCTCCCTTCTTTCTTTATAGATTTTGGAGGGTGCTATAGCTTTCATGGTATATATGTAGTGTTGCCTATTGAACCCATTCCCAATGTGAGTAGGTTTTTGGAACTATGAGTTCTTCTCTCCCCTCTAATACTTCTGTGTCTGTTTTTCCTCTGCACCTCATTTGTACAACATGATTACTCTTTTTACCTTAACTCTGCCAATCTTTCTTTTGAGCTACCCTGTTGTTGATGTGAATCTTGAACATATAGTATACATTTCAGAACATATAGTATACATTTCCATGGGTAATTTTTCAACACTGACCCTTGTAAAAGCTTTCTGTTACAAATTTTTTCCCTCCTTCCCCCCACCCCTTCCCCTCGATGGCAGGAAATTAACTACATGTTAATTATGTTAAAATACTTGACAAATCAAATACATGTATACATATTTTTACAGTTATCTTGCTGTGCAAGAAAAATCAGATCTACAAGAAAAAAAATCTGAGAAGGGAAACACAATGCAAGCAAACATCAATAGAGAGCATGAAAATGTTATGTTGTGGTCCACACTCAGATCTCACAGGCCTCTCTCTGGGTGTATATGGCTTTTTTCACTGAACAATTGGAACTGATTTGAAACATTTCATTGTTGAAGAGAGCCATGTTCATCAGAATTGATCATCATATAGTACTGTTGTTGCTGTGCATAATGATCTCCTGGTTCTGCTCATTTCCCTCAGCATCAGTTCATGCAAGTCTCTCCAGGCCTCTCTGAAATCGTCCTGCTGGTCGTTTCTTACAGAACAATAATATTCCATAATATTCATATACCATAATTTATTCATCCATTCTCCAATTGATGGGCATCCATTCAGTTTCCAGTTTCTAGCCACTACAAAAAGAGCTGCCACAAACATTCTTGCACATGTGGATCCCTTTCCCTCCTCTAAGATCTCTTTGGGATATAAGCCCAATAGAAACACTGCTGGGCACAGTTTGATAACTTTTTGAGCATAGCTCCAAATTGCTCTCCAGAATGGTTGGATCCGTTCACAGTTCCACCAACAATGTATCAGTGTCCCAGTTTTCCCACATCCCCTCAACATTTATCTTTTATCATTATCTTTTCCTGTCATTTCAACCAATCTGACAGGTGTGTAGTGGTACCTCAGAGTTGTCTTAATTTGCATTTCTCTAATCAATAGTGATTTGGAGCAACTTTTCATATGACTAGAAATAGTTTTAATTTCTTCATCTGAAAATTGTCTGTTCATATCCCTTGACCATTTATCTATTGGAGAGTGGCTTGAATTCTTATAAATGAGACAATTCTCTATATATTTTAGAAACGAGGCCTTTAGCTGAACCCTTAAATGTAAAGATGATTTCCCAATTTGATGCTTCCCTCCTAATCTTGTCTGCATTAGTTTTGTTTGTACAAAAACTTAACTTAATATAATCAAAATTATCTCTCTGGTGTTCACTTAAGCGTTCCAGTTCTTCTTTGGAAACAAATTCCTTCCTTCTCCACAGATCTGAGAGGTAAACTATCCTATGTTCCTCTAATTTGCTTATAATATCACTCTTTATGTCTAAATCATGAACCTATATAGATCTTATCTTGGTATGTGGTGTTAGGTGTGGGACCAGTCCTAATTTCTTCCATACTAGTTTCCAATTTTCCCAGCAGTTTTTGTCGAATAGTGAGCACTAATCCCAAAAGCTGGGGTCTTTGGGTTTATCAAACACTAGATTGCTATAGTTATTGCCTGGTTTGTCCTATGATCCTGTCCTATTCCATTGATCGACTACTCTATTTCTTAGCCAAAACAAAATGGTTTTGATGACCGCTGCTTTATAATATAGATTTAGATGTGGCACAGCTAGGCCGCCTTCATCAGCATTTTTTTTCCATTAATTCCCTTGAAATTCTTGACCTTTTGTTCTTCCAGATGAATTTTGCTACTATTTTTTCTAGATCTGTAAAATAATTAAAGAGTTTGATTGGTATGGCACTAAATAAGTAAATTAGTTTGGGTACTATTGTCATTTTTATTATATTCACTCGGCCTACCCATGAGCACTTGATATTTTTCCAGCTGATTATGTCTGACTTTATTTATGTGGAAAATGTTTTGTAATTTAGTTCGTATAGTTCCTGACTTTTCTTTGGCAGATAGGTTCCCAAATATTTTATACTATCAACAGTTATTTTGAATGGAATTTCTTTTTGTATCTCTTGCTGCTGAACTTTATTGGTAATATATAAAAATGCTGATGATTTATGTGGATTTATTTTGTATCCTGCAACTTTGCTAAAGTTGTGAATTGTTTCTAGTAGTTTTTTAGTTTAGAGTCTCCAGGGTTCTCTAAGTATACCATCATGTCATCTGCAAAGAATGATAATTTGGTTTCTTCATTGCCTACTCTAATTCCTTTAATATTTTTCTTCTCTTACTGCCAAAGCTAACATTTCTAATACAATATTAAATGGTAATGGTGATAGTGGGTAGACTTGTTTCACTCCTGATTTTATTGGGAATGGTTCTAGTTTGTCCCCATTACATATGATGCTTGCTGATGGTTTTAAATAGATGCTACTGATCATTTTAAGGAAAAGCCCGTTTATTTCTATACTCTCTAGTGTTTTTAGTAGGAATGGGTGTTGGATTTTATCAAATGCTTTTTATGCATTTATTGAGATAATCATATGATTTTTGTTAGTTTGATTATTAATATAATTAATTATGCTCATAGTTTTCCTAATATTGAACCAGCCCTTGCATTCCTGGTATAAATCCTACTTGGTCATAGTGTATTATCCTGGGGATGACTTTCTGTAATCTCATTGCTAATATTTTATTTAAGATTTTTGCATCAATATTCATTAGAGAAATTGGTCTATAGTTTTCTTTCTCTGTTCACCCTACCTGGTTTAGCTATCAGCATCATATCTGTATAACAAGAGGAATTTGGTAGTACACCTTCTTTCCCTATTTTTTTCCAAATAGTTTATATAGTATTGGAATTAATTTTTCTTTGAAAGTTTGGTAGAATTCATATGTAAATCCATCTGGTCCTGGAGATTTTTTCTTAGGGAATTGATTAATAGCTTGTTCTATTTCTTTTTCTAAAATGGGGCTATTTAAATAATTTATTTCCTCTTCTGTTAACCTGGGCAATCTGTATTTTTGTAGATATTCCTCCATTTCATTTAGATTATCAAATTTACTGGCATAAAGTTGGACAAAGTAACTCCTAATTATTGCTCTAATTTCCTCTTCATTGGTGGAAAGTTCTCCCTTTTCATTTTTGAGACTAACAATTTGATTTTCCTCTTTCCTTTTTCTAATCAAATTAACTAAAGGCTTATCTATTTTGTTGGTTTTTCATAAAACCAACTCTTAGTTTTATTTATTAATTCAATAGTTTTTTTTTATTTTCAGTTTTATTAATCTTTCCTTTAATTTTCAGAATGTCCAATTTGGCATTTAATTAAGGGTTTTTAATTTGTTCTTTTTTTAGCTTTTTTAATTGTAAGCCCAATTCATTGATCTTCTCTTTCTCTATTTTATGCAAGTAAGCCTATAGAGATATAAAATTGCCCCTTATAACTGCTTTGGCCATATCCCACAAATTTTGGTATGTTGTCTCATTATTGTCATTCTCTTGGATGAAATTATTGATTGTGTCTATGATTTGCTCTTTCACCCATTCATCCTTTAGGATTAGATTATTTAGTTTCCAATTAGCTTTTGGTGTGCTTTCTCCTGGCCTTATATTGCATGTGATTTTTATTGCATCATGATCTGAAAAAAAAAATGCAATTACTTTTTCTGCCTTTCTGCATTTGATTTTGAGGGTTTTATGTCCTAACACATGGTCAGTTTGTGTATAAGTTCCATGAACTGCCGAGAAAAAAACTCCCTTCTGTCTCCATTCAATTTTCTCCAGAGATCTATCATACCTAACTTTTCTAACAATTGGTTTACCTCCCTAATTTCTTTCTTATTTATTTTGTGGTTGGATTTATCTAATTCTGAGAGAGCAAGGTTGAGATCCCCCACTAGTATAGTTTGACTGTCTATTTCTTCTTGCATCTCTCTTAATTTCTCCCCTAGGAATTTGGATGCTATTGCACTTGGTGCGTATATATTTAGTATTGATATTGCTACATTATCTATGGTACCCTTTAATAAAATATAGTTTCCTTCCTTATCTCTTTTGATTAGATCTATCTTGGCTTTTACTTGATCTGAGATCAGGATTGCTACCCCTACTTTTTTTGTTCACCTGAAGCATAATAGATTCTGCTCCAGCCCTTTACCTTCACTCTATATGTATCTCTATGTTTTAGATGTGTTTCTTGTAAACAACATATTGTAAGATTCTGGCTTTTAATCCAGTCTGCTATCCGCTTCCATTTTATTGGAGAATTCATCCCATTCACATTCACAGTTAAAATAATTAATTCTTTATTTCCTGCCATCTTATTTACCCAAGTTATGTTTTTCCCTTTCCTTTCCCCTTTCTCCCTTCCCCCCTTCCCTGCATTTTGTTTTTGCTGACCACCTCCCCGAAACACTCCTCCTCCCTTTAGAGCCCCCCTCCCTTTTTTACTCCTTTCCCCTGATTCTTCTATTTTCCCTTCTATTAGTCTATCGCTTTCTTTTCCTCCTTTCCCTCCCACTTCCATATAAGGAGGGACAAGTTTCTCTGTGAAACTAAATATGTCTGATATACTCTTTTAGAGCCCAATCACATAATGCTCACTTCCCTCCCTTCTTTCCCTCAACTATATTAGATTTTTTTTTTTTTGCTTTTTGCTGAGGCAGTTGGGGTTAAGTGACTTGCCCAGGGTCACACAGCTAGGGAATGTTAAGTGTCTGAGACCAGATTTGAACTCAGGTTCTCCTGACTTCAGGGCTGGCACTCTATCCACTGAGCTACCTAACTGCCCCAATTATAT
This sequence comes from Myrmecobius fasciatus, assembly GCA_023553655.1. NCBI lineage: Eukaryota > Metazoa > Chordata > Mammalia > Dasyuromorphia > Myrmecobiidae > Myrmecobius > Myrmecobius fasciatus. The sequence goes on along the minus strand of JAJPUD010002453.1, from coordinate 136,292 downwards.
TAGATTTTCCTTGCCTCTTCCTGAGATTTTACTTTATTTTTACCTCTTTTTTTAAAAAAAAATTATTTTACCACCTTTTCCCTCTTTTTTCCAGTATGATAGCCCTTCCACCTCTAATTTCTTTTCAATTTTATCAAAGTAATATCAAATTATACCCCTATCTTTAGTGTATCCATAGTCGAAATATAGTTCTCAAGAGTCCTTTCCTTTTTACCTTTTTACGCTTCTCTTGAGTTCTGTGTTTGGAGGTCAAATTTTTTGTTCATATCTGGTCTTTTCATTAGAAATAGGTGAAATTCACCTATATCATTTAATGTCCATCTTCTTCCCTGGAAGATGATGCTCATTGTAGCTGGATAGGTTATTCTTGGCTGTAATCCAAGTTCCTTTGCCTTTCGGAATATTTGGTTCCAGGCCCTTCAGTCCTTCAATGTGGAGGCTGACAGATCTTGTGTGATTCTAATTATAGATGCTCGGTATTTGAATTGTTTCTTTCTAGCTACTTATAATATCTTTTCCTTAGTGCAATAGTCCTGAAATTTGGCCATGATATTCCTTGGGGTTTCAATTTTGGGGTCTCTTTCTGGAGGTGATCGGTGAATTCTTTCAATGGTTATTTTGCCTTCTGATTCTACAATCTCAGGGCAGTTTTCTTTCAGGATTTCCTGGAAGATAGTGTTTAGATTCTTTTTTTCATCATGGCTTTCAGGAGGTAATTGGTGAATTCTTTCAATGGCTATTTTACCTTCTGATTCTAAAACATCAGGGCAGTTTTCTTTTAAGATTTCCTGGAAGATAGTGTTTAGATTCTTTTTTTCATCATGGCTTTCAGAAAGTCCAATAGTCCTTAGATTGTCTCTCCTAGATCTATTTTCGTGGTCAGTTGTTTTTCCTAGGAGATATTTCATGTTTTCTTCTATTTTTAAATTTTTTTTTGTTTTTGTTTGACTGATTCTTGAAGTTTTATTGAGTCATTCACTTGCATTTGTTCAATTCTAATTTTTAAAGTATTATTTTCTTCAGTTACCTTTTTTAGCTCCTTTTGTATCTGGTCAATTTGTTCATTGCAGACTTTTTCCACTTCACCAATTTTGTTTTTGAGTTAATTGGCGTCTTTTTCATTTCTTTTTTGCAGGGCATTATATCCTTCTTGCACTGATCTCAGTTTATTTTCCCATTTATCATCGAGCTCTCTTTTGAGATTCTTTATGCAATCTTCCAGGAAGGCCTTGTGGAAGGTGGACCAGCTCATGTCTCCCTTTGTGGCTTCCTCTGAAGTTGCTTTATTTTTATGAACCTCAGGATCTGGGGCCTGTTCTTTTCAGTCTCCATAAAAGCTGTTTATGGTGAGGGTTCTTTTGTGTTTTTTATTCATTTTCTTTTAAAGCTTGAGGTCTGTCCAAAGCAGAGGAGCAGCAGCTGCTTTAATTTTCCCTGGGGCAATTCAGCTAATTAACTTCTGGTCCCTGTTTGCTGTGGGTTACAAACCGCCTTTTACAAAAGACAGATCTGCCAAAGCACCTAAGGGCAATCAGGGCAGAGTGTCCTGAGAGCCTCAGATAGACTCCCCAGGTGCTTAGAACCTGCCAGTGTGAGCCCAGGCCTGGCTTCTTGCCCTGTCTCCCCATGCTGCCTGTCTGAAACAGACCTGCTCCAGAGCTCCTCCAAGGTAACTACTTCTGGGAATGTGTTGTACGCCTAATATTTGGAGGTGCTTTGACTCCAGAACCAGTTCAGAGGCTGAATCTGCTGTTGGTTTGAGAGGAGGTCACAGAGTTGTGTCTGCTCTCTGCCATCTTGGCTCCGCCCCCTACTCCTCTTGATTTTTCAACCTTAGATTGCTAGATCTTCAGGGTCTTCTCTGGTATCTCAGGACAGAGTATTAGGGATTTCTGGACCCTTAGGTGTTGTCGATGACTGTTGTTCCTTCTCTGGAATTTACAAGGGCTTTACTCTGGAGTTTTCTGACCATTCAGGGGCTTTCTTTGGGAAGTTGCCTTCTCTTGTTGCCTCAGGACACAATCTTGCATACTATATCACTAGGGAAACTGCTAGATTAGCACTGGTGTTCCTGTGAAGATGGCCTCTTTTCCTGTTTTTCACATGCTTCTGGCTCACCTCTTTTTCAGTTCAATTTTCAGTAATTTATGTTAGATTACTTTTATGGTTTCTTTCTTTTTTTTTTTTTAATTTCTTAATCATTGCTTGGTCTGGTGCAAACATCAAGGTTTTGCTGGAGGAGGTGTGGGAGTTGGGCAGTTAGCCTCCCATTTCAGGAACTATCTTGGTAGGAAATTTCTACTTAGCTTTAAAGTTCTTCATTTCCAGCTTGTCTTAAAGTAATTTATATAAATCAATCTGTGATTGTATATTTCTCACATTCTTATGAATATGTACATTCAAGACTTTTTCAAAACTTCACTGGTTAAACATTTTAATGATACTCTCAGTTCCAGACGCAGCTTGTTGGAGCAGAAAGAGTTGTCCTTGATACATGAAGATGTGGGTTTAGAGTCTGCCTCTAACAACTACTGGCTATGTGATCCTGGTCAAGATGTTAAATCTGTCAGGGTTTAGACCATTAATATTCAACTCAAATAGAAAGGAGGGAGAGAGTTCTTTAAAACATACATAAGAATACCTGTGCGGTTACTTATTACCTTAGAAAATCACATTTTTAAAAAAATAGTATTTTAGAAAATTACATTTAAAAAAAATAGTATTTTATTTCTCCAAACACATTCAAAGACAGCTTTCAACATTCACTTTGTGTTCCAAATTTTTCTTTAACTTTCTCTTCCTTCCCCATCAATATAAGTTAAACATGTATAATTCTTCTCAACATATTTCCATATTTGTCGTGCTGTACAAAAAAAATCAGATCAAAAAGGAAGGAAAAAAAACACAAGAAAACATGCAACAACAACAAACTACTATGCTTTGACCCATTTTTAATCTCCATAGTTCTCTCTCTGAATGTGGCTGGCACTTTCTATCCAAAATCTATTTGAATTGCATTGAATCACATTATCTCATTTGTGACTTGCCTCTGAGATATGTGTGCCTTTTTTTGTTAATGGACAAGTCCCAGGTGGCCCACATGCTTGTAAAGCATCTTGTATACTTACTGTATTCCACCAAATAACTATTCTACCTTCTGTCTTTCAGAATGCAGCTCTTCAGCATCTGTTTATTAGAAAATCCTTCCGACCTTTTAAGTGCTTGCAGTGTGGAAAGGCATTCCGTGAAAAGGACAAGCTGGATCAACACTTGCGCTTCCATGGGAGAGAAGGAAATTGTCCTTTGACATGTGACATCTGTAACAAGGGTTTCATCAGCAGCACATCCCTGGAGAGTCATATGAAGTTCCACTCAGATCAGAAGACTTATTCTTGCATCTTCTGTCCAGAATCCTTTGACCGCTTGGACTTGCTAAAAGACCATGTAGCTATTCATATCAATGATGGTTATTTCACCTGTCCCACATGTAAGAAGCGCTTTCCAGATTTCATTCAGGTGAGGCTGAATCACTGAGGAAATACTATAACTCCCTCTCTCTTGGTTTTTAAAAAAAAATCTTGATTTTCTTAGGAGTTTGGGTCTCCTTAGCATGTACCATTTCCCCCCCGCTTTTTTTTTTCCTGAGCATGCATTTGGGTTTAAGTGACTTGCCTAGGGTCACACAGCTAGGAAGTGTTAAGTGGCTGAGACCAGATTTGAACTCAGGTCCTCCTGACTTCAGGGCTGGTGCTCTATCCACTGCGCCACCTAGCTGTCCCTCCCCCCACTTTTTAAAAATGTCTTTTTGTCAAGATAAAAACATTTTTATTCTATAAAGTCAGAGATGAATGTTCATCTCCCTAGTCCTACTGGAATATATATTAGATAAATTAAGATTATAAAATAAGCAATAAAAACCCAGACCAGATATTTTAAGGGAAAAAACACTCCAACAAAACTGTACTAGACTTTTAACATTTAACACAAAAGGGCATTTAAAATATAAAATACATCAAGATTCTAAGAACTTACTCTAATTTACTAATGTTGCATCCTTATTGCTATTGTATCAGGACTGCAGTTAGAGACATATAGTTTTTCAGCTTAATAGATTGAAAATTGATACAGAAATATAATGATATTGCCAAGTCATATTCAGGGATGAAGCAGGATAGTCCAAGATAAATTAGCAAAATTTCTCTAGAATAAATCTTATGCTTCTAATCATTCATATTCTTTTTTTATGAATAAATAAAACCAAATGTTAAATTAACAGCAAATAAAACTTTAATTTCTTAACTTTGAGAAGACTGGATACTTCTAAGTATAAAATTTGTTTCTTTTACCACTGCTTAAGGCAAGTAAGAATTTACTTATAGTCTCATTAATTTTGGGAGACTCAGAAATTAGTCCACTTCTGTTTTAAGAGCGGATGCTTTAATTTTGAGTCCATATGCAGGATTTTTTTGTGCAGGAGATGAGCAGGAGAAAGAGGAAGATGTGTATATTTCAATTGGGATTTGACACCATTTTAACAATCTGTGTAATTGGATTGTATACCCAGGTTAATTTAAGTCTTGTTGTCCCAGTTAAGAGCTCCCTCTGGTGTTGCTTCATCCCTCTCATTCTGCCATATCTGATCACTAAGTCCACTGAGTTTTTTCTGGGAATCTTCATTTCTAGGTGAAGAAACATGTACGCAGCTTCCACTCAGAAAAGATTTACCAGTGCACAGAGTGTGACAAAGCCTTCTGTCGTCCTGACAAACTGAGGCTCCATATGCTCCGTCATTCAGACCGGAAAGATTTCCTCTGCTCTACCTGTGGAAAGCAATTTAAGGTACCGGAGTCAAGCACTGTCTGAAGATTTTCCTTCCTGGGGCATTGACTGTGTGGTTGTAGAAATCACCTTTGGTTGATTCTAGAATACATTTCAGACATTAAATATTTTGCTATAGGAGGAATACTTCAACTTAGCCAGTGCCTAGTAGAGATTAGCATTTTTTAAATTTTAATTCTTTGCTTACACTTCAGGTTTATATATCTTTTAATTTCTGTTAATTACCCTAAGATTGTTTATCTTTTAGATTGCCATGACATACTGTTTATTTACCTTGAGCTAAGAGTTCACTAAAACTTCAGTTTTCTTTCATACTAATTATTGCCTAAACAAATTTCTGGTTTATATTTGTGTGGTTGATTTTTGGAGCCCAAGTGTAATACCGTATATTTATTTCTATTTAATTTAATCTCATTAGAGTAGGCTTATTCTGACCTGTTAAAATCTTTTTAAGTATTGTCAATTTATAGAATATTTTCCTTAGTTTCATATTATCTACAAATATGATAAATATTTCACCTATGTCTTCATCTAAGTCAATGCTAATTACAGAGCTTTGTTTTATTCTGCTCAACACTTTCCTTTTGGTTGAGCCATTAATCACCACTTATCAAATATAGTTGTGCAATAAGCTGAGAATTCATCAAACCATATTCGTTTCTAGTCAATATTTCTCCATCTTGTCCATAATAATGCCATGGGAGAGATAATTACAGGCCTTGCTGTAATCCAGCCTTACCATTCCTTTTTATTACTAATCTAATAACCCTATTTAAAAAGTTAGTGTGGATAATTGGTAATTATTAATGAACTCATGCGGGTTTGTAATGCTTATCTTATTACTTTTCTAAATACTTAACAAATTATCTTTTAATAATGTACTCTATAGTTTTTGCCACTCTGGTGGTCTGCTTTTCTTTTACCTGCCCTTGCTGGTCTGTAGCACTCTCCCTGACACTTCCCAGGGAGTGCTGCTTTGTCCCACGCTTGCCAGTGGCCTCTGCTTCTGAACCTCAGCCCCTGCCTCTTCCCGAGTGCCCTGCATCGGCCCTGATCTTGGCTTTAGAGCTTCGGTCTTTGCTCTGGGGCTTCCAGACCAGAGGTGGGTTGACTTGCCAGCTCCTGGCTTCTGCCTCGGCACTCTCTGTGAGGCGAGTTTCCTGGAGCATCACCGTGGAAGACCGAGCTGTCTAGTCATCTCCCTCCCTCAATAAACTTCTCCCTAGTCAATGGTAATAAATGAATGAATTAAAAATGCTAAAAGCATTTATGAAGTGCTTATAATATAAAAAACACTGTGCTAAATGCTGGGGACAGAAATAGAAAAGGAAGACCCCCTGTACTCCAGGATCTTACATTCTAAGAAAGCTGATTTGGAAGGCTTTAGTTGCCAGTCAGACCAAAAGGCCCCTGGTACGTAGTGGTCAGGCACAGGATAATTGCCAAGGACTTTGGCTGCAGGAACTTTCCTGGGCCTTCAGTAGCTGGGGCTGTAGCAGCTGTAGGGGCAGTGGCTGGGCTGCATCTCCCCAGGGGCTGCCCCCCGGGGCGATGATGGAGGGTGCTGTGCTGAAAGCGATGCTCTTCCCAAGGCTCTAGAGTTTGGGGTCCCATGTCTGAGAGAAGATGGTGGTCAGGGCTTGGCAGTGACAGCTCAACCCGCCCTGCACATGTTGCCACCTGTGCTTCTGAGAGTCCTGCTGCTTTGGCCAGGCAAGCTTGCCTCCCCTCGGGGCGGGCGGCAGTTGGGGGGATGGCTGAGGCTTCATTCACAGGATTCACTCTCCTGATGATGGCTGGGGGATCTTGGCTGAAAGCAGGACTGGTTTTTCTGTGGCGTGCTGCCACTCACCAGGCTCTTGTGCTTCCTTGCCTGTTGGTGGCAGTTGGTCAGCAGTTGTTACCTGAACTCCTTCTTCCATGGTTCACATCTTTCTGCCCCATCGTACTCTTCCCCATCTGAGGGATTCTGAACCCCTAGCTGTCAGTTGTACAGACCCATTCCCTGTTCATCCCTGCTTGCTGCCATCTTCCTCTTTGACCCTCCCCCACCTCCCTCCCAGTGACGACCTCCATATCCACCTTCCACTGGGCTCTCTGGAACACCTGCTCCACAGTCAACAAACTTGCTTTCTTTTTCAATCTTCCCTTTTGAATTCCTTCCACCTTCTCACTGAGGCCTGGCTTATGATACAGGAACCCTCACCATTCTTTCCAATATCAGTTTCTCTTTTACTCATCCCCTTTCCCCTTCCTCACCTCACTGGTCACGATTTGGGAATTGGAATATTCTTTGCTCCCTGCTGCCACTTTCGGACTTTCCTCTACTACCACTTGGTTACCTTGGTTACTTGGGTACTTTTTCTTTGAATTTCATTCAATTCATATTTTTCATCCAGTCAGGTTTCTCGTGGCTGTTAATCTAGTGATTTCAGAGCAGCTCCCTGATTTTCCTGTTCCTGGATAGCACCCAGACTCTTCAGCTTCCTCTCACCTGCTATAGCCAGTCTGTTGCCAAGTCTGCCCTTGTGACGTCTCTCTTATGTGGCCCCTTCTCTCCTTTGAGACTGCCACTGCCATAGCACAGTCCCTCATCTCCTCCCTAGAGTACAGCAGCCTTCTGGTTGGTCTCCCTATCTCAGTTCTTCATGTGATTGACTTAGAGCACACTCGTTAAACTTAGTGACTCCTTACCACTTCTAGGATCCAAACAGGAAATCCTCTGGGTGTTAAAACCCTTCAGGACACCTGCTCTTCTTTTCTTTGCTAGTCATCTTAGCCCTTTACTCCTCTCCACACATTCTGAGATAAAGTCACATTGGTCTTCTGGCTTGTTCCCTGATTCCATGCCCTTTCACTGTCTTCCCCCATCTCAGCTATGTTCTTTGGAATCATCACCTCTTAGTTTCCCTTCGAGTCCTAACTAACATCCCATCTTCTACAAGAAAACTTTGCTAGTCCTACTCAAATATTAGTCTTCACTGAGATTATCTCCAATTTATATATTTTGTATAGAGGTAGTTATTTGCCTCATTATAATGTCCTTGAGAATGGAGACAATTTTTGCCTTTCTTTGTATATTTCCAGGGCTTAACACATGACAACATGACAAGCATTTAATAAATGCTTGTTGACTTGCTTTCATATTCAATTCAATTCAATATGTTTGTTCAGCTTTAATTAGACTACATAGACATATTCTGCTAGGTACTGACAATATAGAAGTAAAAAAACAACATATTCTTTGCCCTAAAGGGGAAGATGTAGTACAATTCTTCTCGTAGTAGGAGAGAATGAAACACATATGCAGATAAATTTTAAGTAGGTATATGGGAAAAGAAAATTATGACATAAGTCTGAAAAAGTTGGCTGTTGCTATCTTAGCTAAGGAATTTGTAATTTATTCTGTAGTCAGGGAGACACCAAAGGTTTTTCAGCAGAACTTTAAGGTGCTCAGGAATTAGGTATTGGGAAGACTGTTTTGGATGATCTAGGGTAGATTGGAAAGAAAAGGATCCTGAATTTGGGAAGACTGCTTAGGCAATTTTAAAAAGATATGATGTTACACACCTCTCAGTTTGGCTAAGATGACAGGAAAAGAAAGTGATGAATGTTGGAGGGGATATGGGAAAACTGAGACACTGATACATTGTTGGTGGAACTGTGAACGGATCCAACCATTCTGGAGAGCAATTTGGAGCTATGCCCAAAAAGTTATCAAACTGTGCATTCCCTTTGACCTAGCAGTGTTGATACTTGGGCCTTTATCCCAAAAGAGATCTTAAAGAAAGGAAAGGGCCCCACATGTGCAAAAATGTTTGTGGCAGCCCTTTTTGTAGTGGCTAGAAACTGGAAATTGAATGGATGCCCATCATTTGGAGAGTGGCTGAATAAATTATGGTATATGAATGTTATGGAACATTATTGCTCTGTAAGAAACGACCAGCAGGATGATTTCAGAGAGGCCTGAAGAGATCTATATGAACTAATGTTAAGTGAAATGAGTAGAACCAGGAGATCAATATATACAGCAACAACAACTCTATATGATGATCAATTCTAATGGACATAGCTCTTCTCAACAGTGAGATGATTCAGGTCTGTTCCAATGATCTTGTGAGGATGAGAACCGTCTATAGCCAGAGAGAGGACTGTGGGAACTGAGGGTGGATTGCAACATAGCACTTCACTCTTTTTGTTGTATTTGTTGAATTTTATTTTCTTGCTCATTTTTTAAATCTGATTTTTCTTGTGCAGCAAGATAATTATATAAATATGTATGTCTATTTTGGATTTAACATATTTTTACCATGTTTAACATATATTGGATTTCATGCCATCTAGGGGAGGGAATGGGGGAAAGAGAGGGAAAAATTATAACACAAGTTTTTTCAAGGGTCAGTGTTGAAAAAATTATCTTTGTGTATATATATATAATATATATATATATATTTTTTTTTTTTGCTGAGGCAATTGGGGTTAAGTGACTTGCCCAGGGTCACACAGCTAGGAAATGTTAAGTGTCTGAGACCAGATTTGAACTCGGGTCTTCCTGACTTCAGGGCTGGTGCTCTATCCACTGAGCTACCTAGCTGCCCCTCTTTGTATATATTTTGAAAATAAAAAACTTCAACAAAAAATAAAGCTAAAAAAAAAAGGTGTGATATAGGATGGTGGTAAGGTGAATGATTTTGTGTGTGATTAGGTATTCTAAATTTAAGGGATTGAAGAGAATGTTTGATGATTTGATCAAGAGGAAGAAGGTTAGGAAGAACAGGAAAATGAGTTCAATTTTGGATGTTTTTGATATTTTGTTCATGTCTCTTTAAAATTATTAATTGGTTGATTTGTTTCTGTGATGGCTCCATAGATCTCTTTAAATCTGTTCTCTTTTTCTTCTAGTCAGACTCATGTATTTATATCATAAGAATTTCTATCTTGAGAGTCTCTCATTATTTTTGACCTAACAATTTTTTTAGAATATCAGACCATCAGAGTCTTTTTACCAATTACCCCTGAACTCTGAATTCTACCCTTTCAAAGCCTGGATTGCCATGAGATTATGTCTGCTCTCCTCCTCTTTGTCTGTCATGAACTCTTGGATGTTTCATTCACTTGTTTCAAAGGGCTCTCATTTTTTCCATTTCATTGATTTGGTTCCTCTTTCCTGGTCAGCACTAGTACTTTACTTTCTCTTCTACCTTCTCAAAGATGAAATCATCATTTACTCTGATCTTAGAGACTTCATCAAAGCTTTCTAGGTATGTAGTTCTTTTCAGTACCTTAAATTTCTGAGCCAGATTGTTACTTTTGCCCAGTGATTTATAGTTTGGTGTTTATGGGCCATATCAAAGAGACATTTGTGTAAGGGATTACATTTTTTTTTTTTGGTAGAGATGCCGAAAATATTAAGATCACAAAAAGTGTCATTAGATATTACTCAGTATGACCATGCATTCAATAGTACTGAGCATCATTAACTGTGGATGTTATAGTTTTAGGTTTTATGGAATTCCTCCTCCTCCCCCCACTTCTTCTCCTTAGTCCTTTGGTTTCATTCTTATTTGCCTGCCTAGATTAGATCATTCAAAAAGAAAATCTAGAATTTTGCAGGCTCTGTTCCCCAAGTGTGCCAGCATTTTTGATCTTGGGTAAAAATTTAATCTATTTGCTTCAGTTTCTAAGTCTGTAAACAACAATAACACATCTGAATCACATGAATTTCTGTTGAATAAAGAACTGTGCTTGTAAAAATGCTTGCTATTCTGGAGAAAAATGAGGCCTATAAATCTAAGCTTATATCCTTTTAGTTCTTTTCACAATAGCCCACTCATTCCCAATGTCACTGGAGGTTCTGTGCTTAAAAGCTAAAGCTTTCCTCCATTTTGAATTGCTATTCACACAACTGTTCATATGATTTGAGCCGGGTCTCAGTTCATTGTCTTTTTTTGACAGTGTGGTTCTCAAATACTTTGGACTAGTTTTTAGTGAGCCTTAACATAAACACCTTGTTTTTGTCTCTCCCTCTCCTCCTTTCTACTGTCAGTTGGTCTGTTAGCATATATAAACGTAGACATTTTAGGTACTATGCTAAATGATTGAATTTGAGGTCTGGTTTTTTGACTTTGTCTTTCTCTCTCTTGCTGCTCTTGAAACAGCGAAAAGACAAACTACGAGAGCATATGCAAAGGATGCACAACCCTGAGAGAGAGGCCAAGAAGGCCGATCGCATCAGCCGCTCCAAGACCTTCAAGCCTCGAATTGCCTCCACGGACTATGACAGCTTCACATTCAAGTGTCGTTTATGCATGATGGGCTTCCGGAGACGAGGCATGCTGGTTAGTGTTGGAATCTGCAGGCCTCTTTGCTCTTCCAATCTCATTGTCAAAGCTGCTTGCTCTCAGCAGTGGTTTTTTATGTTCTGGAACTAAATTATTTTTATCTGCAGGTATCCAGTGTTTAGGACAAGGGGTGCTGGAAAGCTGATTAAAAAAAATACTACACCAAATAAGGGGGATTAACTTTTAGCCCCCTTCTCTGCTTCCTTCCTTTTTTTCTTTTTCTTTTTCTCCCCCCTCCCCCCATTTATTCTTTTCCTGTTCAAGTTGCTACTATTTACCACCTGGTATTTCTTTTTTCTCTCTCTTTTTTTTTTAATTTAAAATTTTTTTTTCCTTTGTGAGGCAGTTGGAGTTAAGTGACTTGCCCAGAGTCACACAGCTAGAAAGTATTAAGTAACTGTTTCTGGATTTGAACTCAGGTCCTCTTGACTCCAGGGCTGGTGCTCTATCCAACTAGCTACCCCAATTTGATATTTCTTTCTACCTTTTTCTCTCTTTCCTTCTGTTTTCATTCTCTTTGCATTTTGTTTTTCTTTTTGATCTTCTTTTTTTGGTTATTTTCCTTTTGCTTTTTCTTTGTCTTTCTCTTTTTGAATCTTTCTTTTCTAGAAATGAAACAGTACTGGGAAGGGAAACCTTACCTTGCAAGGTAGGATGTATGAATCCTGGTTTAGGGGACACAACAGGATAGACATTCTGTTGCTGATAATTCATTACTGACTTTATTACACTTGCAGAAAATAATGTTGCCAGGAGGCAAAAAATCGTGGAGCAGCATTTAAAAGGCCTCAGTGTTCTCAGAAGGGCTAGGACACTAAATAATGAAAGATGTTTGCTTCAGGAGAGTTCACCAAAGGAAATTCATGCTAGTGTAATTTTGCTTTCTCCAACAGCAATTCTTTCAGCCAACGACTGTTAATGGGATCCAATGACCCAGTTCACCTTCAGCAATTGGCTGCAAGTGAGTGTTAACCCCTTGGGGTCAGAAGGGTCTGGTGCTGCTGGTTCTGGCCAAATGCGTTATTGTGTTTGTGCATTGCATCAGAGAACTCCAGCTCCTAGTGTCCAAGATCAGAGATGCTTACTCAGCTGCTGGTCCTAATAAGATCTCTTCTCTCTTTTGCCCTTTCCATTTAGGTGAACCATTTATCAAAGAGGCACCCAGATATGAAGATAGAAGAAGTGCCTGAGTTAACTCTGCCCATCATCAAACCCAACCGTGATTATTTTTGTCAGTACTGTGATAAGGTAAAGGAAAGATACCCATCCCAGTAGACTCTGTGGGAGCCTTGCTTGCAGCCAGCTTGTCTGCATGTACAAATATATGAGTGCGCTTAGCAGATGGTTCTCTGTCTCTCAGTAGTTTTCCATAAAGAAACGAATGCCTCAAGGTAGACTTACTTTTAAATGAAAATTTCTAGCAAATAGTCACTTGATTTTTCTGTGTCTTTCTTGATTTCTTTCCCTTTCTCTCTTCTTTTGGTTCTAAGAGAAGAGTAAAATGTTGCTCTTGAAAAAAACCCATGTTTGCATTCTTTTTAAAATCATAATTTAAAAAAAACTAGTCCATTGATCTTTTCTGAAAGTAAACAACATGGTTCCTTTCTACAGCTTATGGATTTGGGACTTTGCATGTTTGGAAAACCTATTACAAAGGGCTTCCTTTTGTATTTTACATAGACAACATATGTTTGTATGTGTCCATATATGTATGTGTATGTGCATGCTAATGGACATTGGTTAAATTATTTAGAGCTTTTATTTCTATGGAATTAAGATAAATCTTCAGTTTTGCTGGTGATCACTGCATTAAATTTCTTGAGAAAAAAAACAAGTATTTATTTATTTCACATTGAGTTGCAATGAACCCCCCCCACCCCCCAATGAATGTTGGAAAAAGTCCTACTGTGAAACATGACAGGGGATCATTAGACTTGCTATTTTGATGGTGCCTCATAGACATAACATTTGTCATCTGAGAGCTGCAATCATTAACACTGAATGGCAAAGGACAGAACAGACTATGTATGGGAGGCCATAATGTGTAGGGAAGGAGAGAAATGGATTGGGAGTCAAGAGAGCTGTGTAAGAATGAGTAAGTTACTTAAATACTCACATAAAAAGAAGGTAGTAGAATAGATGATAGCTTAAGTCCCTTTTAGTTTTAACATCCCATTTTTCTGTTTCTGTGTATATGGTCTCTCTAGACTATGCCCTGAGATTGCCTTTGTTATAGAAATTCAGGGAAGATGTGAGTTTGTCTAATTCTTATGTTGTTGTTCTAATTTATGTTACATTCTCATTACAACTACTAATAGATTTTCACTATCATCTCATAAAGCTATTTTTATTCTCCAGATACCAGTTTTATAATTGAATGGGTCTGTGGGAAGGTTTTGAGAAAATAGACAAAAGGTGTTTACTATAGTTATGTCAAATCACTATATTTTATAGGTTTACAAAAGTGCTAGCAAGCGAAAAGCCCACATCTTGAAGAACCATCCAGGAGCTGAGCTCCCACCAAGTATCCGGAAACTTAGGCCTGCTGGCCCTGGAGAACCAGATCCTATGCTGAGCACCCATACTCAGCTGACTGGCACAATAGCTACTCCTCCTGTCTGCTGCCCCCACTGCTCCAAGCAGTACAGTAGCAAGGTAAAAGAGGTTGGGATTCAGTCTTATTGTAAACTGCAGAACATTAATAGGGAAGCAGGTGACTTCAGTCTTTGTCTCCCTCTCTTTCTTTCTCCGCATCTGTGCCCTAATATCAGCATCACACTAGAGTTTCTGAAATTTCTTATGTACTCAGATAGCTCTTCTTAATTTGGATAGAAAAAAATATTGCTGTAACTAATTTGGCATAGGAGATTGTTTCTGAAACCAGAGGCTACTTACAGTTAGGGATATAAAGAGAAGATTCAATTAGCTCCCTGCTCTGTTGAGAGCACTATAGTGGTGAAACTCAACTAAGACAGGCATGTATTTGCAGATCATAATCCAGTGAGAGAAATGCAATATGCACACCAATGATAGGACAAAATAGAACATACACGCATAAGAAAAATACCTAAGAGGGATTTAGGACTATTCAGGAAATGGGAGCTCTCTAGTAGTCTTAATTCCATAAAGGGTGAAGAATATTGGACTAAGTGTCAGGATGCCTGAGGTCAAGCCCTGGCTCTGACATATACTAGCTGGTCCACTTTGAGCAAATCACTTAAACTTTCTGAGTCTTGGGGTCCTTCTCTGCAAAATGGGGATAATACTTGGCCTCTGCTTCACAGAGTTGTTGGGAGGTTCAACCAAACTCATAGAAGGGGAAAGCTTTCTAAGCTATGATGTGCAGTACAGATGTAAGAATGATGTAATAAGATTTTGTGGTCCCCAGATTTTAGGGGGGGCAGAGTTTCTGTTCTGACAATAAGTCAGTGAGTCTAGATTTTCTGCCTCAGGAAACTCCCACTCCCAATCTGTCTGATTCTGACTACTCCTTAGTCAGATAGCTTCTGGCCTCAGGAAACTCCCACACATCCAACTGCTGAGACAATAGTGAATAAACTACTCCTCCATTCATTGCTGACTGAAAATCTTGCTAGTAATAATCTGGTCAAAAGAACCAAATTCCAGAGAACACTCCTTCCTATCTATGGGCCATAGAATTAGCATATCTATTATTGAAAGCTGGATAAATGTATCTCCTTGCTTCTGCTTCTCTGCTGACTTCCCTTAGAATTCCAGCCCACTTTTGTAATGGTCTTACAAATTACTTTCAATAAATTTTGCCCCTTAACTAGGAGATGGGTTCAAGCCTGCAAATGTTTTTGAAACACCTTGCAACACTGGTCTGAGACCCCAAATTTTTTGGGTCTCCCCTTTTCCAACCTGAACAAGAAGACTGTGTTATTGATGATAATGTGATAATCAATTGATTCTGATATTTTCTTTTCCCCTGGACCTTGAGTTTTCCTGTATTTCACAGTTGTTGGTGCCTAGTTTATGTCATCAAAAAACTTAGATTCACAGGGACCCAAACTAGTGTTTTTCAAAGTATTCTGCGTCTCAGGGCAGGAGGGTCTGGAGGGTGTTTGTGGAGGGGATGGTGGAGAAGGAGGACGTAAGAAAATTGAACAGGGTTTGCACTCCAAGCGGGCTTGGCCTGTCATGTCATTTCCTTTTTTTTTCATCTCTGTTTCCTTCCCTCCAAAATGTCCCTCCAGTTAGTCTCTGTTGCTATCCTTGCTGGGCCTGCTCCTCTCAGCAATTTTTAAGCATGGAAGACTAGAAGAGCCCTTAGGAGATTGACATGTGAAAGTCTGAAGTGATGTAAGCCAATCTGCCAGTCACTCTCTTCTCAATTCCTACAGACTAAGATGGTGCAGCACATCCGAAAGAAGCATCCGGAGTTTGCCCAGCTCCCTAACACAATACATGCTCCACTAACAACAGCTGTGATCAGTGCCACCCCAGCTGTTCTCACTACAGACAGTGCGACGGGAGAGACAGTAGTGGTAAGGAGATCACTATGCCAAGTCTTGCTCTTCCCTCAGTGTCCCTTGCTCATTTCTTATTGTCACAATAGCTACTTAATAAATGCTTGTTGAATTGAATCCCTACACATTTTCTGTTGCTCAATGGAAGTGTAGCAGAAGTGATCCCAGCAGTGCTTTGGTCTTTTATCCAAGTTCACGTGCCCAGGACTGCATCAGTAGCTTAGGTTTTCCAAGACTTTGTTCCTTCCAAAGAGGGAGCTAAAGGGCACTCCAGGCTGTGGCCCTTTATTGTAACCTTTAGTGTAACATGGTGACTGTGAGCCAAATGCCCTCTGCTCTTCTCTCCCTCTCAAAGATTTCTACCTACATCCAGGTTTGGTTTAGAAGATCTTTCAAAACTGTAAGCTGTGAGTTCACTTAGGGAGGTCAGCTCATTTTAATTTCCAGCACACTGAAATAATTCTGAACTAGTAAAGCATTACTAATCACTATATCTTATGTGCTTTTCTCTAGACAACAGATCTGCTGACCCAAGCAATGACAGAACTGTCTCAGACCCTTACAACAGATTATCGAACCCCACAGGGAGATTACCAGAGAATTCAGTATATCCCTGTATCACAGTCTACAACTGGTCTGCAGCAACCTCAGCATATACAGCTTCAAGTGGTGCAAGTAGCCCAGGTTCCGTCTATCATTTATTCTTTTTCCTTCTTTGGCATATTTCTGATAAAATTACTGCTAGTAGACTCAACATAGGATCAGGGGTGGATTCTAAGAGGGTATTCTTTGACTATGACTTAGACCTGTGAGGTAGATTAAATAGAAACATCCTATTCAAAGTCCATTAGAAATTTGTAAGGTGCCTGCTTTTAACCAGCATGGTAGTATTTGAGAGGTTTGGAGGCCCTGTTTCTATCACAGGGTCTTAGAGGTGGAAGGGAGCTTTTAAACCATTGAGATCCCACATCTCTACAAATTTCCTTGCCTAAGGGTCACCCAGCCTCTACTCAAATATTTCTAGGGAACAGGGGACTGACTAATACCAAAGCCATCCATTTTACTTTTGGACAGCTCTAACTCTTAGCAGCTTTAAATGGTTTTATTGAATTAGCAAAAAAATATGCAAATTTCCCCTCAGAATCATCCTTCTCCAAAGTAAATTGTGTCTAGGCTGGATATGGGGACAGGAAGACCCAAATTCAAATCTTGTCTAAGACGCATACTAGTTGTGTCATCCTGGGCAAATCACTTAATCTCTATCTACCTCACTTGTAAAATAGGGATGATAAAAGAACTTACTTCTCTGGAAAATTAGAAGGATAAAATGAGATATTCATAAAGACCCTGGCAAGCCTTAAAGTATTATATTTTTATAACAAATTGATAAAGAATTAATTTGGTAACCTGTTTTATTGAGGAGCTATGAAGAGCAATTATGGTCAGGTTTCAGCAGTTCAGATAAATCCTACTAGTATGGTAGAATACTGTATTAGAGACCATTTAGGAGGACATTTATATTGTATGACAGTAGACAAAAATCTTCTATCAGAGCTATTATTGTACTAACTGACCTGAGGAAAAATTCAAGAAACAACTAAATAAATTTATCCCCATTTAAAATGCTGAAAATACCAAGCACCTTAACTAGTAGTAGACTTTCAAACTGGGTGCTGTTTCTGGCATCAGGACTGGTGACTGCTTTAGACCATTTCTTGATTGTCTAGTGGATTATTGTTGTTCAATAATTTTAGTTGTGTCCAACTCTTTGTGACCTCATTTGGGGTTTTCTCGGCAAAGATAGTGGAGTGTTTGCCATTTCCTTCTTCAGCTCATTTTACAGAGGAGAAAACTGAGACGAAGAGGAAGGTTAAGTGACTTGGTTAGGGTATCTGAGGTCACATTTAAGTGAGGTGGGTGGAATTAAAGGCAATAAACTTTAACTCTGATCCCTGCAAGCTTTTTCTTTAGTTTGTGGGTGGGAAAGAAGTTGACAATTATAGTGTTTATTTTTAAGATTTTTTTTAAATTAAAAAAAATAAATTAACAAATATTTCCACATACTTAATAGGACAGTAAAAGAAAATTATACATAAAACTGTGGATCTTTGTTATGTGTAACTTGCTTTTCATTTTAAATATATAATAAATTAAGCATGTAATTTGCAAAGCTATTCTATTTGTGATTTTTTCTAGCTTTCTTTATGTTCTTTTGTTCATTTAAAAATGCTTCAGTGACTTTTTTCTTTTCTTCACACTCTCCCTACCCCTTTCCATTCCACATTGTTCTTTCTACTCTGGAGAAAAAAGTAAAGCAAAACTCTTGTAACAAATGCACAGAGAGGAACAAATTTTCACGTTGATTATGTCCAAAAGTATTTCTCTTCTTCTGTATCCATTCTGTGTCTATAATCATTCTGTCAGGAAGTAGGCAGTGTGCTTTATCTTCCATCCTCTGAAATCATGATTTAGTTATTGCCTTGATCAGAGTCTCTATATCTTTCAAAGCTGATTTTTTTTTCTTTTCAGTGTTGTTGTTATTATATAAATTGTTCAGCTGATTCTACTCATTTCATTTTGTATCATTTTATACTTATTAGAATCCTCTGAAATTGTTCCTTTTATGATTTCTTATACTTCATTGTTTTCATAAACTATAATTTGTTCAACTCTTCACCCAGTGATGGGCTTCTTCTTAGTTTCTAGTTCTTTAAAATAACTAAATGTGCTACTATGGATGCTTTTGTGCATATTGTTTCTTTTTCTCTTTCTTTGATCTTTTTGCAGTATAGGCTTAGTAGGTAGTATTGGTGAGTCATGGGGAATTGGCACATACAATTTTTAAAATTTTATTTTAACTTTTTGAAAAATAATAGCTTTTTATTTTTGAAGTATAAGCAAAGATAATTTTCAACATTCACCTTTGCAAAACCTTGTGTTTCAGATTTTTCTCCCTCTCTTCACTCTCTACTTTTTCCCCTAGACAGCAAGTAATCTAATGTATGTTAAACATACACATATACTTTTTTCTTTTTTTTTCAATAAAGCTTTTTATTTTCAAAATACATGTGTAATATTCAACATTCATGCCTGCAAAAACCCAAATTCTTTTTTTTTCCCTTCCCTTCTCCCAGATGGAAAGCAATCCAATATATATTGAACAGCACATGTACATTTTAATGAGTTTTTTGGACCCAATTCCAAATTGCTTTCCAGAATAGCTTGACCAATTAACAATACTGAGTATATTGGTGTGCTTGTTTTCTAATAATTCCTCCCATAATTGTTGTCTTTGCTAATCTTATGAACTGGAACTTTAGAGTTGTTTTTAATTTGCATTTTTCTGATGTTTAATAATTTGGAATGCTTTTTTATATGTTTGCTGACGGCTTGAGTTTCTTCCTTGGAAAACTGCCCATTCATATATTGTCTTTGACCATTTATCTGTGGCAAAATGGCTCTTTTATAAATTTCCATCAGTTTTGCAAATTTGAATCTGTTTCTTACATATTTTGGACATGAGACCTTTATTATAGAAAACTGCTGCAAAAATTTTTTTCCCATTTAACTGTTTCCTTCTAATTTTAACTGCATTTGTGTATGTGTATGTGTTTGTGTATGTGTGCAAAAACTTATTACACAAAGTTGTTCTTTTAATCTTTCATGATCCTCATTGTCCCTTATTTGATTCTTGCTATTCAGTTTAGCAGGAGTTTATATTCCTTCCCTGGTATTGAAGTAATATTAAGATTATATGTGATAAAAAACCTACTCTCTTATTCAAATAATAGCTATTCTCTTCCATGACTGCTATCTTGTCTTGTGTATAGACTTCTCAAGTGAACAGGACAGTGAGATATAGTTGAGGTCCTTTATCACCTATATATTTTTGGAGGAACATTGTTTCAAACTGAACTTTTCTTTGTAAAGGGACTTTTCATATTTATCAATAAATATTTAATTGCTGGGACTGCCTTGCTTTCCTCCAGGCCACTTCACCTCATCAGTCTCAGCATTCAACAGTGGATGTTGGTCAGCTCCATGACCCTCAGACATATACCCAACATGCCATTCAGGTGCAGCACATCCAGGTCGCTGAGCCTACCACCCCAGCTCCATCTTCATCCCAGGTAACTTTCTCCATATCTACTCACCAGGGTGGTCAAAATGAAGATGGCTTCAGAGTCTATGAAGAGGTAATTTAATGAGATTGAAGAGATACCATTTCCAGTTATGGCATTCTTGGATCTCATTTATCATGATTATTAATGAAGAATATTAGATATCCTTGAATCTTATTTAAAGAACCTAGCCACTGGTCAGAATATTGACTTTGGGATAGTGGACAAATTTAGACGTGTTTATTTACTTCTGCTATTAAAGATGGTCCCTGTAATGGTGGACTTCAGTTCTTCAGAGATCTTTCATTTTATCAGTGTTGGTACTTGCAGCAACACATATTGTAACTATCCTATAAATTAGACTTCTGAAAATAACTGGGATCAAACAATTCATCACTCCTTAATCATAGTGGTGGTGAAACTGCCTGAACTTGGCCAGTTGTAAGAAAACAGACCATACTGGGAAGGTTAACTGCTTTGATCGGATCCATCATAGTTTATGTTCTCTAGTTTAGCTCTTTAACAAACCAAGGTGATCTTTGCACCATAATGAAGCAATAAAGGAGGTCTTTCATAGCATTTTGTAGAAAAGAATTTGTTTTTTGCTTTTTGATGAATAGAGTGCTGGGCCTAGATTCAAATCTAATCTTAGATACTTATTAACTGTGTGATCTTGGACAAGTCACTTAATCTGTCTGCCTCAGTTTTCTCAACTGTAAAATAATAATAGGTTCAGAGTTTTTGTGAGGATCAAATGAGATCATATTTGTAAAGCACTTGGCATAGTACCTGTCACATAGCATGCTCTCAATAAATTCTTATTCCTCCTCCCCCTCTTATGATTGATTGATAGGTTTTTAAAATTCTTTCTCACCAGTGTAAGAATATTCCTTCTATGTGTGTAATTGTTTTTCAGCCTTATACTGAAATGTTATATATCTCTCTACTGCTATCAAATGAGAGGATGGAGCATAGAAGAATAATGACAGCCAAGATTCTTGAGTTCTGTTTTGACCTCTTTTATGGATGAGCTATGTGACACATAGTCATTTAACTTCAGTTAATGGTTAAATGATTTAACCTCTAAAACCATTTAATATCAGTAATAGTAATAATTACATTTTTATTGTTTCCCTAACAAAAGTATTGCTTTTTTTTTTTTAGAAACTCAAAAGTATTTCTTTGAAAGCTTAATTATAATTCATTGTTTATTATTGATTATTATAGTTTTACCAAAATTAATATTGCTTGAATAACTCTATATGTTCAGCAATATTTTCCTTCACATTGGATTTCTTTAATTCAGAAGTTTGTATTTTGAAATTGTACTGTAAAATAAGCTAATATATTCTTCCTGAATTCCAGGTGGCTGGTCAGCCGTTGAGTCCATCTGCTCAACAGCCTCAGCCAGGGCTTAGCCCTTCTCATATGCAAGCTAACTCTTCAGCCCAAGGGCAAACTCTTCAGCAGCAGCAACAGCAGAGTTCCTCAGTACAGCACACATATCTACCTAATACCTGGAGCTCCTTCCGCAGCTATCGTGAGTAACAATAAAGTAGTGACCGTTTAGTGCTGGACCTGGGCTTCTCTAGCTTTTAGTTTAATTTCTCTAAATTGTTAATTTATTACAAGTATCAAAAATGAAAAGGGTGAATTTACCACCAATGAAGAACAAATTAAAGCAATAATTAAAAGCTATTTTGCCCAACTATATGCCAACAAATCTGACAGTCCAACTGAAATAGGTGAATGTTTACAGAAATATAAATTGTACAGATTTACAGGAGAGGAGATAAAATACTCAGATAATCCCATTTTAGAAAAGGAAATTAAACAAGTCATCAGTGAACTCCCTAAGAAAAACTCTCCAGGGCCAGATGGATTTGCAAGTGAACATTTAAACATTTAAAGAACGATTAATTCTTATACTAGAAACTATTTGGAGAAGTAGGCAAAGAAAGATTCCTGCCAAATTCCTTCTATGACACTAATATAGTGCTGATACCTGAACCAGGAAAAGTCAAAACAGAGAAAGACCAATCTCCCTAATGAATATTGATGCAAAAATTTTAAATAATATATTAGCAAAGAGATTATAACAATTTATCAATAGGATAATAATACACTATGACCAAGTGGAATTTATACAAGGAATGCAGGACTGGCTCAATATAAGGAAAACTGTAGGCATAATTGATCATACCAATAATAAAACTAATAAAAATCATATGATGATCTCAATAGATGCAGAAAAAGCTTTTGACAAAATACAGCGCCTATTCCTATTAAAAACACTAGAGAATATAGGGAGAAGTGGAGTTTTCCTTAAAATGATAAGCAGTATCTCTCTAAAACCACCAGCAAACATTATTTGTAATGAAGAAAAACTTAAGAGCATTCCCAATAAGATCAGGGGTGGAACAAGGATGCCCATTATCACCACTATTCAATATTGTTTGAAATGTTGGCTCTAGCAATAAGAAAAGAAAAAAAAAACCCAGAAGGAATCAGAATAGGCAAAGAGAAAATAAAACTATCACTTAGATATACATAGATATGCCAGTGTGCTTAGAAAATCCTAGAGAATCAATCAAAAATCTACTCAAAGCAATTAACTTTAGGAAAGTTGCTGGATAGAAATCGTCAGTATTTCTATATATTACTGGTAAAGCCCAGCAGTAGGAGATAGAAAGAAAAATTCTATTTAAAATAATTATAGACAAAGTAAAATATGTGGGTGTCTTATCTGCCAAGACAAACCCAGGAACTATGAACACAGTTATAAAACACTTTTCACACAAATAAAGTCACAGCTAATGTAAAATATCAATTACTCATGGGTAGGCCAAGCTAATATAATAAAAAGGGAAATTCTATCTAAATTAGTCTACTTATTCAGTGCCATATCAGTCAAACTGTCAAAAATTATTTTATAGAGCTAGAAAAAATAACAAAATTCATCTAGAAAAAGAAAAGGCCAAGAACATCAAAGGAATTGATGGAAAAAAAAAATGCAAAGGATAGTGGTCTAGCATACCAGACCTAAAACTGTTATAAAGCAGAAGTCATCAAAACTATCTGGTACTAGATCAGTGGAATAGGTTAGATTTATATGACACAATAATCAGAGATTATAGTAATTTACTATTTGATAAACCCAGACATAGCTTTGGGGATAAGAACTCACTATTTGACAAAAATTTCTGGGAACACTAGAAAATAACATGGCAGAAACTCAGCATAGACATTTCATACCTAATACTAAAATAAGGTCAAAATGGGTACATGATTTAGGCATAAAAAGTGATGCTATAAGTAAATTAAGAGAATAGTTTATCTCTCAGATCTTTGGAGAAGAGAAGAATTTATGGCTAAAGACAAATTAGAGAACATAGTGAAGTACAAATTGGATAATTTTGATTATATTAAATTAAAAAGTTTTTTGTACAAACAAAACCAATGCAGCCAAGATTAAAAGGGAAACATAAAGCTGGGAAAATTTTTTTACTGCTGGTATTTTTGATAAAGGCGTCATTTCTAAAATATATATAGAACTGACTCAAATTTGTAAGAATTCAAACCATTCCCCAATTGAGAAATGGTCAAAGGATATGAACAACTTTCAGATGAAGAAATTAAATTAAATATTTATAGATATATAGATAGAGATAGAAATATATGGAAAAATGCTCTAAATCACCATTGATTAGAGAAATACAAATTAAGGTAACTCTGAGTTATCACCTCAAATTATCAGATTGACTAAGATAGGAAAAGATAATGATAAATGTTGAAGGGGATGTGGGAAAACTAGGACACTAATGCATTGTTGGTGGAGTTGTGAATTGATCTAGTTTTTCTGGAGAGCAATTTGGAACTATGCTCAAAGAGTTAGAAGATAATATTCTCTCTGATCAGCAATGGGTCTGTATCCCAAAGAGATCATAAAAGAAGGAAAAGGACCCACATGTCCAAAAATGTTTGTAGCAGCCCTTTTTGTAGTGGCAAGGAACTAGAAATGGAGTGAATGCCCATCAGTTGGGGAATGGCTAAATAAATTATAGTATATGAAAGTAATGGAATATTATTGTTCTGTTAAAAAAAATGATGAATGGGCTGATTTTAGAAAGGCCTGGAAAGATTTACATGAACTGATGTTGAATGAAATGAATTGAAACAGGAAAATGCTGTACACAGCAGTAGCAGAATTGTGTAATGATCAACTATGATAGACTGGTTTTTCTCAGTGGTTCAGTGATCCAAGGCAAACCCAATAAACTTTGGATGGAAAACGCCATCCACATCCAGAGAAAGAACTTTACAAACTAAATTTACTGAGTGTAAATTAATACATACTATTTTCATTTTTTTTCTTGTAGTTTTTTCCTTTTGTTCCTATTTTTTTCTCCCAACATGATTCATATGCAAATATATAAAAAATGAATGTACGTGTATAACAAAAAAAGTTTTTAACATATAATTGGGGAAAACAAAAATAATAAACTTTTAACATTGTTAATTTAATTACTATATATCTTAGAATTTGATATATTTGGACTTCTAGTGGGCATTTGTGGATTCTCTCAGTTGATGTTTTGTTGCCTGAATTCAGAGTTCTGGATAATTTCCTTCCTTGTGGTGGTCCAGTTCTTCTGGGCAATGTTATAATCTTTAAGTTGTTTAATTTAGTATATCCTGTTTTCAAGGTCAGATATGTTAAATTATATAGAATTCATGTGATCTTTTAATATGGTTGTGTTGAATTTCTATTTTGCTTTGGTATTTTTATATTTTGTCCCTCTCTTATAACTTCTTTGGAGGAAATTCTCTATTAAATTCAAATTTTCCTGCTATATATTTGTATTTTAAAATTATGCATTGAGAGTCTCTCCTCAGCCCCCTCCTTTTTTGGCCTGAATGCAGTCCTAATTTCTTTTATGAATTCAGTTTCTCTTTTGAACCATTCTGGAATTTCTTGCTGCCATTCCATGATCTCTGGAGAGCACAGGACTCTGACTTTCATTAGTCAATATTGATTTTCTTTTATATTATAATAATTGTTTAGTATGTTTATTTCTCTTTGAATTTTTACTCATTTTCCTTTTTCTTTTTAATGTTTCTTTTTCTTGGTTTAATGCTTGCATGTTAGGCTTTAGACTTTCTTTCTTGATATTTTGATCTTTCAGCTTCCCCCCCCCCCCCATTTATTGTTTAGTTCCTCTTCTTCCATTGCTGTACAGATCCCTGAGGTTGAACTTCTGGATAACTTCAGCTTCTGTGCATTGGGGGTTGTGAGGTCACCTGAGCTAGTTCCTTGCTCTGAGTAACATCTCAAGGAAAGGACTTGTCCTGGTTGAAAATTCAGCGCTTTTTTTCAGTATACCTGATGCTCTGGTCTTTTTAGACTACGGTCCCTACTGCATTCAGAATATTTTTAGTCCATCCTGTTTCCTCATCCACCACTTCCTTTATTTCACTGTGGCTGGGTAAAATCACTATCTGTCCATTTTGTGGGGGGTCCCGATGGATTTGAACAGAATCACTGTGGGGGAATCACACAATTATGACACTTTGCTTATGTAGAATGAGTGGAATGCATAGACTTTATTGAAAGCATGATCACTTAATGCTATATAATTATTAACATTTTTGACATTAATTCAGGAGATTAACCTTGTATAAGGGTGCTGTCTTTTTATCTTGTAGAATTTGTTGTAATTAGTTACTTTGTATTTTGGACTGAGCCTGATTCAGGCCAGTATCCTGATAGTTTAGATTTAATATTATAACAAAATGAGACACATATATCCCTCAACAGTTAATAAAAGAAGATTTGCTTAGCAACTGCAGAAGAAGGTTATTCAATAAAGATAGACACTGAGGATGCCTTGTGTTGATTTTGCTGAGTGAAGATCCTTTGCCCCTGTTGCTCTTATTTTTGCCAGCTAAGCACTAGACAGAACATCTGGAGCTTCTCATGGTGGCTTTGTACTCAGGTGACTAGAAAGCAGCATCAGCATCCTGAGCTTTTAATCCTCTGAGCCAACCACTATCTCAAGGATGGTTTCAATATTGTTTAGAAAAAAAACTAGTCTAATTTTGTGGGAGGCAAGGATTTGGATGTTTTATCTATTACATTCTGTATGTGACACATACATAATTCCCTACTTCCTTCTCCCTACCCTTTTTTTTTTTTATATTATATATTTTTTTTTTGTACTTGAAGTTCTGGAGTTTATTTTTTATTTTTTTTATTTTAAGCTTTTTATTTGTATAACATATGTATGGGTAGTTCCCCAACCTTGATCTTTACAAAGCTTTCCAATACGAATTTTACCCCCAGTCCCCTCCCCTCCCCTAGATGGCAGGAAGTCCACTACATGTTAATAATGTTGAAATGCTTGAGAAGTTATGCAAGAAAAATCCTATCTACAAGAAAAAAAAGAATCAGAGAAAGGCAACACAATGCAAGCAAATGTCAATAGAGATCATGAAAATGTTACGTTGTGGTCCATATTTCATTTCCCTCTCTCTGGGTGTATATGGTTTTCTTCAGTGAACAACTGGAACTGGTTTGAGACAATTCTTTATTGCAGAGAGCCATGTCCATCAGAATTGATCATCATGTAATACTGTTATTGCTGTGCATGATGATCTCCTGGTTCTGCTCGTTTCACTCAGCATCAGTTCATGCAAGTCTCTCCAGGCCTCTCTGAAATCATCTTGCTGGTCGTTTCTTACAGAACAATAATATTCCATAACATTCATATACC
Source organism: Myrmecobius fasciatus (assembly GCA_023553655.1). Lineage (NCBI taxonomy): Eukaryota > Metazoa > Chordata > Mammalia > Dasyuromorphia > Myrmecobiidae > Myrmecobius > Myrmecobius fasciatus. The sequence continues at coordinate 109,728 of JAJPUD010002453.1, read as the reverse complement.
ATAATTTATTCAGCCACTCTCCAATTGATGGGCATCCCTTCAGTTTCCAGTTTCTAGCCACTACAAAAAGGGCTGCCACAAACATTCTTGCACATGTGGGTCCCTTTCCCTCCTCTAAGATCTCTTTGGGATATAGGCCCAGTACTCCCTACCCTTTTAAAAAAGATTTTGGATTTGAAAGTTTTCAGAAAGCAACTATTTCACAGTCTTCTTAGTCACATCACTTTTAGTTGCAATTCATCTAACCTTCACCAAGTTGCTCCAAATTTAGGTTCTGTTGGCTTTTCTCACTTTGTCTCTTATATTAAGATCCACAAATATAATTAGCCAGAAAAGAGTTCATCCTAAGTAGTAGAAAGAGCACCAGATTTAGAATCTAAGTAACCTGTATTTCATTTCCCAGTTTGCAAATGAATAGTTGTGTGACCTCAAAAAAGTCACTTGGCATTTCTGATCATTTGTAAAATGGGTATTTAATTAAGTATATATTTATTAAGTGCTTACTGAGTACAGAACACTGTCTTAAATAATTGGTGATATACAAAGTTTAGATAAAGCAGTTCTTCCCTTTGTGTATGCAGTATATAGAGGAAACTGCAATACAAAATAATATATGATAGGTACATAAGAGAGATGCAAAGAGCAATGTGAGTGAGGCCTGATGGAAAAAAATATCCTGGGGAGGATCAAGGAAGAATTCCATGGTTTGATTTGTACTTTGCAGAATAGGCAATAGGGAGATGTTATACTGATATTACTAAATTAACACTTAAGCAAGATGTTTGATAGTATATGAAGAACAGTTTGGGAGGTCAGTGTTAAAGTCAGGAAGATCAGTTATGAAACTATTGTGGAAATCAAAGAATTGGAAATATTATGTGCCTCCACAATGTCTCTCAGCTACATCCTCCATTCTCCTAGCCACCACTTTGATGCAGGTCCCCATCACCTCATCCCTGGAATACTGCAATAGTCTGTTATCTTGGGTCTTCCTGCCTCACTCAGGTTTCCATCTTCCACTTGGCTGCCAAAAGGACCTCTTTACAGTGCAAATCTGACCATGTTCCTACCCTTACTCAGTAAAATCCAGGAACATTAAATCCTTCACAACCTGGCCATTCCTGTATTTCAGATCTTGTGCTTTGACTCCCCCTGGGTACTCCACCATTCAGCAACACCAGTCTCCTTGCTGGTCTTCAAACACAATACTCATTCTTTTGACTTGTTGCCTTTTCATTGGCTCTTGTTTCTCGTCTCGACCTCTCAGCTTCCTTAGCTTCCTCTAAGACTAAGCTCAAAGCCTTCCTTCATAAGGGGCCTTTCCCAGTCCCTCCTAGTGCCTCCCTTTTACACCACAGTTATTTGCCTATTGTTTCCCCTATTAGAATTTGAGTTCCTTGAGAACAGGTACTGTATTTTTGCTGTTTTATTTGTATTTTCACTTCATAGCACAGTGCCTTCCACATAGAAAGCATCTAATGTTTATTTACTGGCCGATTGACCACTTAGGAGGTGAACTTCTTAAAAGCAAGGGCTGTTGTTGTTTTTAACTATATCCCCTGTCCTTAGCATTGTGCTCCACATATGACAGATACTTAATACATGCTTTGTTGTTGTAGTTTAGTTGTTTTAATCGTTTTGATTCTTCATGTCCCCATTTGGGGTTTTCTAGGCAAAGATACTGGAGTAGTTTGCTATTTCCTCCTCCAGATCATTTTATAGATGAGGAAACTGAGGCAAACAGAGTTAAATGACTTACCCAGGATCACATAGTTAGTAAGTATCTGAGGCCAGATATGAACTCAGGTCTTTTTGATTCTGGACAGCTAGGTGGTATAATGGGTAGAATGCTGGTCCTGGATGCTCTTCATCCTCTTCCCCTACCCATTGAGCAGGTAACAAATATCTTACCCATTATACATATGAATTCACATAAAACATATTTCCATTGTGTACTCAGAGTTCATCAGTTCTCCAGAGGGGGATAGCATTTTTCAACATAAGTTCTTTGGAACTGTTATTTTATATCTATTTTTAGTTTCCTCTAGTCACTGACTCCCATCCACCTCTCTCTATACATGCTCAGATTTTTTTTTTTTCTTTTTGCTGAGGCAATTGGGGTTAAGTGACTTGCCCAGGGTCACACAGCTAGGGAATGTTAAGTGTCTGAGATCAGATTTGAACTCAGGTCCTCCTGAATTCAGGGCTGGTGCTCTATCCACTGTACCACCTAACTGCCCCTACTCAGATATTTAGAGTTCTAAAGAAAAACACAACTAACCCTTCTGGTGAGATCCCTGTAGTTATATAGCTATTCTCTTCATCTCCTCCACTTGACCAATAACAATCAACAACAAAAGTTGTCTTAATGCCTCTACTTCTATTAGCTCCTCAAACTCTTTACAATTTAGCTTCTGTCCATTTCACTTTCTTGAATTCTGGGTTTACTAATGACCTAGTCATTGAGACAAATGGCTTTTTTTCAGTCCTTATTTAATGGCTACTCTGAAGCTTTTGAGTGTTTGAGTATTCCCTCTTCCCATAGCTTTAGAAACTTCACCTTCTGGTCCTCCTTTGATCTCTCTAATTGCTTCTCCTTTTCTTTCCCAGACTTCTTATTTTATTTCCAACCCCCCCTTTTTTTAAAATTAAAGCTTTTTATTTGCAAAACATATGCATGGGTAATTTTTCATCATTGACCTTGCAAAGCTTTCTGTTACAAATTTTGCCCTCTTCCCCCCCACCCTTCCCCTAGATGGCAGGAAGTGTAATACTTGTTGATTATGTTAAAATACTTGAAAAATCAAATGTGTATACATATTTATAAAGTTATCTTGCTGTACCAGAAAAATTGGATCTACAAGAAAAAAAAAAACAAAACAAAACAAAACCTGAGAAGGAAAACAAAATGCAAGCAAACATCAATAGAAAGCATGAAAATGCTATGTTGTGATCCACTCTCTCCCTAGGTATATATATGGCTGGTTTGAAACATCTCATTGTTGAAGAGAGCCATGTCCTTCAGAATTGATCATCATATAGTCTTCTTGTTGCCGTGTACAATGATATCCTGGTTCTGCTCATTTCCCTCAGCATCAATTCATGCAAGTCTCTCCAGGCCTCTCTGAAATCGTCCTGCTGGTCATTTCTTACAGAACAATAATATTCTATAACATTCATATACCATAATTTATTCAGCTACTCTCCAATTGATGGGCATCCATTCATTTCCAGTTTCTAGCCACTACAAAAAGGGCTGCCACAAACATTCTTGCACATGTGGGGCCCTTTCCTTCCTTTAAGATCTCTTTGGGATATAGGCCCAATAGTATTTCCATCCTTTTAATGTGGTTATTCCCCAACTGGCTGTCTCTCACCTCACCCTCCCTTCTCTCTCTGATAGCCATTTTGTGGAGGTAGAATCAATAGGACTTGGCAATGGACTGCACACTGATGAGGGCTGAAATAGTGGAAAGATTTAAAAATGCAGGTTTTAAACTACACAGAGTATGTTAGTAGAGACTATATTACTTCTACTATGTAGTTCACTACATTGTATCTAACATGTGTAAAACTCTTTATAAAACCCCATATAAATGTGAACTGCTCTTATTTTTGTTATCATAAGGTTCAGGTGCTCTAAGAAACCAAACTAGTGGGGATGAGAAGATTTAAGAGCAGATGCTAGTCAAAGTTCTAGAGCTAAGTTTTTAGCAAATAAGTTTGGTCAGTGGCACATTGTTACTGAACTCATGACAATGACATTAATGATGGGACTCATTTTTATCTAGGATTTTGGTTTATGAAAGGATGAGCAATTTTGGGGTATGTTAATTACATTATATAGTGTAGAATCTTAAGTTTGGAAGGGATGACAGTCTTCTAATAGATGTAATCTCTTTATAACATCTTGGATGAATGCATTTAGAGCTTTCCACAATTTGGCCCTTTCCTACCTTCCCATTATTATCTCATATTCTTCCTCTCTGTGTATTTTGTGTACCAGCCACAATGAACAATTTCTTAGCCCTTTATTCTCTTGCCTCTGCAACTTTATTCACTTACACTTTTTCTATGACTCCTTTCCCCTTCTTTACCTTGAGAATTCCTACTCATCTTTTAAAACCCATGTCAAAGGCTATCTTCTCAAGAAATTTTCTTTTCTGATTTCTCTACTTGGTGAAGACCTTCCCCTTTACCTTCTTTAGAAAACATTATCAAAAGAGAAAACATTGTTTTACTATTTTCTAATACAGAGTGTCCCAAAAGTCTCTAGTGAATTTTAAAACCTTGGTTGATTAAAGCTATGTTAAGACTTTTGAGAGTGCCTTTATGGTTCTCCTGTAATACTTTAAATAGGATCTGTAGATGTATCAGAGTTCTGATAGGTGTTTCACTGATGCAAATTTGGTTTTTTCCTCTACTAACACAGTGCTTGCACATAATAGATACATAAACTATCTCTACTGAATTAATCTGGATGAAAGTAGTCCTAGTTATTCTGTGCATGGACTGATCATACACTTTGCTAGTTGGAGAAAGGGAATGTGATGATAGCAAAATTGGTAGAGTGGAGTGGTGAATGAGTGATGGGCTGCAGGAGTTAAGCAAGCAAAAAAATAGTGACTTATCCTTTCATTCCCCATGGTGGATCCCCCCCTTTTTTTTTTCTCCTTCTTCTGATGCTTTACCTCTGGCCATTCCTTCCTTTGTCACTCATTCATGACCCTTGGTTGAAAAGTGATTTTTTAATTCTGCCTACTTGCCTGCTATCATTTGCTTGTTTTTATTGTTTCTCAGAGATGGCAAAATCAAGCCCCACATATAGGTGGCCTCAAGACTTGACTGAATGGCTTCTTTTACTCTCTTTTTCTTGCTTCCTCTTATCTCTTTTCTTGGATTTTTTTGTCACCTAATGACTCACCCGGTCTCTCGTTCCTAAGGGGATTATAACAGCCTCATGGGGAATGTGGCTACAAACAAAACATTTAGTTCTGTAAATTGTTACTTTAAACTCTGAAACCACTGAATTGTGCATATTTTCTGTTTCAGCATCTGAGCTCCAAATGATGGCCATTCCTCAGGGTCAGTATGTGATTGCAGAGACAGCTGTCACCACTCCTGTTACCACGGTGAATACTGGCCAAGTGAAAGCAGTTACTCAGGTAAGCAAAGAGCTGGCTCCCTGTCCTGACAGGTGGGAGTGTTGGACCAGATTTCAGGCTTAAAGATAGACCCAAATGACACTTTGACAGGCATCAGTTCATTCAGTAATCTCACCCTCACTTAAATCCAGCTCACTTGTATATCATGGCATTACATCTCTGACTTTCGAAGGACTTTTCAAAGGACTTTCGAAGTTGTATAGTCCCATCCCCACTTTCCATTTTACAAATTTCAAAATAGAGGCCCAGAGAAGTTACCTAACTTGCCTAGTGATACACAGGTAGTTTCTATCAAAGCTGGGATTCAAATCCCTTTGATTCCAAATCCAGCATACTCCATTGCACTACAATATTTTCCCTCTCTCCCATTTCTTCTCTCATATGTCCTATATACCTCTACCATATTCATTTTTCTTAATCACCTTTTCCATCATGATTCTTCCCTGTCAAGAATTTCTAAGGATTCTTATTTTCTTGGAAGATCGTATGAGCTTTGTTTTCTGACTTTCACAATATCACAGATTTCAGAACTGGAAGAACCCTCCTGGACTTTGAGTCTCCTTCTGGTCTTCTATCCATGCTCAAAAAAAGACACCATCCAGCCTTTATTCAAAGATCTCTGGGGAAGAGCAACAACTGCTTCCCGAGCTGATCCTTTCTCTAATTGTTAGTGGTGGGTAGGCTTCCTTTTATTGCCTTTTTGCAACTTTTATCCATTGCAGAACAAATCCAACCCCCCTTTCACATAACAGCCTTTGAATTACTTGGAATCCTTCCATTGCATGAAGGCAGCTATTATGTTTTCTTTGAGTTTATTGTCCCTGTTTCCTTTTATTGATAATAGAATGTCATGCACTTAAGGTCCTTCTCATTCTGATTGCCCTTCTCTGGACAGTCTGTAATTTATTCATGTCAGTTAGGTGACAAACAATTATTAAGCACCTACTATATGCCATGCATTGTGCTAGGCCCTGGTGATACAAACATGACAAAAGAAAGATAATTCCTATTCTCAAGGAACTTGTAATCTATTGGGGAAAGACAACACACAATAAGAAACTGAAAAGTGGAAGTGGATGAGAAGGTGCCCATCTTGGGGGCATGGTGGAGGTGCCAGAGAACTTTCAATGTGGTACAGTTTTGAGCTGTGCTCTCCCCTTTAATGGGGGTTTGGGGATCATGGCTCCACCTTCCTGTCAAGGATAATGATGTGGACTCTTAGGGCTGATGAGATTTTACTCATGAGGCTAATGAGGTTTTCTCAATAATGAGTTTCCTGAAACTTGGCAGAGAAGTCAGGGAAGTCCCAAAGTGGTTGTAAACAGTAGAGAAATGAGGAGAAATTGTCCTTCAGTTTCCCTTTTTAAATTGTGGTACACAGAACTGCAATGTATAGTGTGGCTCTGTGGCTACATCCACCAGTTCTTTCAGGATGTGGTCCCACTGGATCAAAATGTAGCAGGACTATTACCTCCTTATTACTGGAATCTATGCCTTTGTTGTAGGACAACAAGGTGGATAGAGCATCAGGCCTGGGGTAGGGAAGTCCTGAGTTCAAGGTCAGTCTCAGGTACTAGCTATATGACCCTGGGCAAGTCACTTACCCTTGTATGCCTCACTTTCCTTATCTGTGAGATGAGCTGAAGAAAGAAATGGCAAAACACTCCAATATCTTTGCCAAGAAAACCCCAGATGGGATCATAAAGAGTTGGAGATGACTCAGCATGTTTTGTTCTATCTCCATTTTTTTAGCATGGTTCATTTTTTTGATACTGCCATTCTGGGTCTTTGCTTCCATATCTTTTAGTAACAGTATAAAATTGAAATCAAGCTCATTGGCCATTAGTTTTCAGGCTCCATTTTCTTCTAATTTTTGAAAATCTAGATAACATTTACCTTTTAGTCTTTTTTTTTCTTGTGCTTTGTCAAATATTACTGAGTTTGGCTCTGCGCTTATAACATCTAGCAGTTCTTTCAGGATCCAAGGATATAGTTCATTTGGGCCAGGTGACTTGAATTCATCAAGGGAAGCTCTATTTTTCTCAAATGAAACAATGCCTGTAAGTGCTTTATAAACTTTAAAGTGTTATGTAAATGCCTATCATCCAGGACATCTTCCTCACTTACCTCTCACCAGTCCTCAGCCTCTGTCCCTGGGCCTCCATTGGTGAGCTTTTACCTCATCTTCTTGCCCATACTCCTTTCTATGCATTGTCATATCTTGCCAACCACTCTCAGTCTTGTTTTCCTTCTACCAAACCTTGGACTCTGCTCATTGGAACTTAGACTCTTAGGTGGAGAGATCCTGTCACTTTCAGACCATTTCCCAGCCGTATTATACTATACAACCACCCCTCCCTCCTCTCCCCCCTCCCGGTTCTCTAACCTTTCTAGCTTTCTTTTGTGCATTTTTCCCCCCATTAAAATGTAAGCTCCTCAAGAGCAAGGAATATCTTTTTTTCTGTCCCACACTCTGTCATTTATTCACTAGTTTATCCATCCACCCATTCATTCATTTATTTTGAGTAGTATTTTTTTCCCTTCAATTAATTGTAAAAACAATTAACATTTAAAAAAAAATGTTTTGAGTTTCAAATTTTATCCTTCCCTCCCTTCTTTCCACTTTCTTGAGATGGTAAACAAGTTGATAAAGGTTATACATATGCAGTCATATAAAACACATTTCTATATTTGTCATTTTATGAAGAAAACTCTAACCAAAAAATATGAAAGAAGAAAATAAAGTGAAAAATAGTATGCTTCAATCTATATTCAGATACCATCAAAAATTTCTCTAGAGGAGGATAGCAGTTTTCATTGAGTCTTTAGGATTTTTTTGGATTGTTGTTATGGTTGAGAATAGTAGCTATGTCATTCACAGTTGATTATTGTATATTACTATTACTATACACAATGTTCTTCTGGTTCTGCTCACTTCACTTTGTACTGGTTCATGTGTATCTTTCCAAGTTTTTCTGAAATCATCCTGAGTGCCATTTCTCATAGCACAATAATATTCTATTACAATCATATACTACAACTTATTCAACCATTCCTTACTCCTTTTCCAATTCTTTGCCACTACACAGATATATTTCCTTCCAAATAGGACCTTTAGTTTTCTTTAATCTCTTCGGGATTGTTGGATCAAAGGGTGTATTTAGTTTCATAGACTGTATACAGTTTTGAAGTCCTTTGGGCATAGTTCCATTTGCTTTCTATAGTGACTTGGTCAGTTCACAACTGCACCAACAATGTATTAGTATGAGGGCAGGATTATTTTGCTGTATTTGTTTGCATAGTGCTTAGCATAGGGCCTGACACACAGTAAGCATTTAATGCATTATTTTAATTCACTTGTTCAAAGTATAAACTCTTTAGCTGTGTACAAGCTGCCCTCGGCCTCTTTCTAGCCTCCGGGCAGGTGCTCCTGCACCTGCCCTCTGAGATCTGCTCTCAACCTCTCCCCCCCACTTCCCCCCCTGATATTCCATCTCCTGCCTCTGCTGCTTTTCTCTGGCCTGTTCCTCAGCCGGTAGTGCATTTCCTTCTCCCCTCTGCCCCACAGGTCTGTTCTCTTGCTTCAGCAATATCTTAGGCGCCATCTTCTGCAGAAATGGCAAACTGCTCTAGTATCTTTGTCAAGAAGATCCTAAAAGGTGTCATGAAGAGTTGGATATGATTGAGAACAACTAAACAATAACATGTATTTGTATTTACTGATTTTTTTGTTTATGCCTTGTGTGTGTCTATATGTGTACACACACACACACACACACACACCCTTCATGTTGTCTCCCTCCTTTAGAATGTAAGCTCTTTGAGAGTATGAATTATTTCATCTTTTATACTTGCACCCTCAATGCCTAACACAAGTGCCAACTGTATTGTTGTTGTTACACTGAATAAATACTTTTTGATTTACTTGATTGACAAATAATTATCTTTTTTTGCCTGTCTTAGGTAGCAACTCCTTATTAGCCATTTTGGTTCTGTCTTGTCCAATCTAAAGATCATTTTCTTGGCAAGAAAACAGGAACAAGACCAGAACTGAACAGGCCTAGCTTTCTGTCATCTTTTTCTATTATCCCATTCACCCTGCGCAACAATTGTACCCTTCATTTGAATTCAGCAAGTAGTTATAAAGTACTTGTTATAAGCAGATGTTTGGAATAATAAAGACTAAATAAAGTGGACTCTGCTTTTGGAGAATTTACCTTGTATTTGGGAGAAAAACAACATGTAAAATATAAAATATACAAATAGATACAAAATGTATGCTGAGTTAATTATCAGTCCTGGGGGATATAGGGAGAGAAGATGGCATGGGACTAATATGAAAGGCAATATAACAGTTGAACAGATTACAGAGAGTACATTGGAAGAGTATGGAAGAACAGGATAAAGGGATGGGGCTGACATGAATGGTAATGAGGGATCAGGTCAGTGATCCCAGAATTCTGAATAGAGAATGGCCTCCACTGTGGTGGCAAAGTTAGTATTGATTTGAATATTAATAGTTATATTTGAATATCAACTGCTGGGTGGTGCTGTGGATTAAGTGCTGGAAAGCAGTCAGGAACAGTTGAGTTCAGATAAAGCTTCCTGTCACTTACTACTTGTGATACCTGGGCAATTCACATGTCCTTCTGCCTGTCTTAGTTTTCCTCATCTATAAAATAAGGATCATAATAGTGTAATACAATAATCTCTCAGGAGTACTGTGAGAATAAATGAGATAATATTTGTAAAATGCTTTGTAAACTTTAAAGTGCTATGTAAATTCTAGATAGAACCTTTGATTTGACTTTTGTTCCCAATAGAAATACACTTTAAAATATAAGAAAAACAAGTCCAACCTCAAGTTTTAGCACTTCTGGTGTAATTTTCATTGTCCTGTCCCACACTTTTGCATTCATGCCTTCTGTTACTGTCCTTGCTCCCATCTTCTCTACATATCTTTGTTTATATCAAAGTTGATTGTTGTGTTCTTTGTTTTTTATCAACTTCTTCTAGATAATTCTGATTTTTCTCTTTTATTGGAATTGTTTCTTTATGTCCTCAGAATTTCATTCCTTAGTAGTTCTTATCTTTCTTGGGTTGAATTCCCTTGTTGACTTTTAGTTGATGGGTTGCTACCTTCCTCTTCCTTTTTTAAACCTTTCAAATCTGTTCTTCCCAAATCTAGAGGGCTTGGAAGTCTGCAGATACTTTCTCTCTTCTGTCACATACTCTGTGAGGGACTAGTTACTCCCTTGCCAAAGTTCTCATCATTTCTATATCAGCAATCAATTCTTCCCGCTTGGTGAGATTCTGAGCAAGAATTTTCCCATTTTGAATCCTGTGTCTTTTGAATGACAAGAAATTTTTTGCTTCTCCTTTTGTAAGAGATGGAGCTCCAAAAGATATTTGGTTGTTTAAAGTCTCCCATTAGTACTTCTCTTCTGTGCTAGGCTTATGGTCCATTTCCTGAATTTATCTTTTTTTTTTTTTTTTTTTTTGTCCAGGTACTATGGTATATATTTCTGTGACACAACCAGTTCTCTTTTTTTTCTCATTTGATCTTCACCCAAACAATCTTCATCATGTTTCCTTCCTTTTCCCCCAAGTTCCTCTTTTTTTAAAAAATCATCTTAGTATACCTTCTTCTTGTGATAATAGCTTTTTATTTTCTCAAAATACATGCAAAGATCGTTTTTTGACACCCTTGCAAAACCTTGTGCTCCAAATTTTTCTTACTCCCTTCCCCCACCCTTTCCCCTAAGATAGCAAGAAATTCAATATGGGTTAAACATGTACAATTCTTCTAAACATTATTTCCATATGTATTATGCTATACAAGAAAAATCAGATCAAAAAAGGGTAAAAATGAGAAAGGGGGAAAAAAAGCAAACAAACAACAAGAAAAAAGTGAAAATATCAAGAAAAAAGTGATCCACATTCAGTTCCCATAGCCTTCTCTCTGGATGCAAATGGTTCTCTCCATCATAAGTCTATTGGAACTGCCCTGAATCACCTCATTGTTAAAAAGAGCCAAGTCCATCAGAATTGATTATCACATAATCTTACTGTTGCTGTGTACAGTGTTCTCTTAGTTCTACTCACTTCATTCAGCATCAGTTCATGCAAGTCTCTCCAGGCCTCTCTGAAATCGTCCTGCTGGTCGTTTCTTACAGAGCAATAATATTCCATAACATTCATATACCATAATTTATTCATCCATTCTCCAATTGATGGGCATCCATTCAGTTTTCAGTTTCTTGCCACTACAAAAAGGGCTGCCACAAACATTCTAGAACATGTGGGTCCCTTTCCCTTTTTTATGATGTGTATTTGGGATACAGACCTACATACCTTCTTAATATATAATGTTACTCTTAACTTTTTCCTATCTTCTTTCTTCACAATGAAGTATACTCCTGCAAAGCCATATACCATGAATCTGGTCCCATCAAATCTCTGTGATAGATAGGTGCACACACACATACATATATGTATATATGTTTATTATGTGTATGTATATGTGTGTCTATATTTAAATTTAGTCCTTGCTTTCAGTGATCCAAAGGGCTACCAGTGAATAATTTTTTACAGAGCAGTTAGGCACCTTTTCTTGAATTTATAATCTTTTTTTTTTTCCTGAGGCAATTGGGGTTAAGTGACTTGCCCAGGGTCACACAGCTGTTACATGTCTGAGACCAGATTTGAACTCAGGTCCTCCTGACTTCAGGGCTGGTGCTCTAATCCACTGCGCCACCTAGCTGCCCCCTTGAATTTATAATCTTAGAGAGTAGACTGGGGTCTTGCAACCTTAAATAAAACTTGCAGTCGGCCTAGGTCATTGGATCATAGATTTGGAATTAGAAGGGAACTTTTTTTTTTAATTAATTTTTTTTCTTTATTAATGCTTTTTATTTGCAAAACATATGTATAGGTAATTCTTCAACATTGACCCTTGCAAAGCTTATAAATTTATAAAGTTATAAATTTTTCCCCCCTAGTTCCCACCCCTCCCCTAGATGGCAGGAAATCCACTACATGTTAATTATGTTAAAATACTTGATAAATCAAATATATGTATACATATTTCCACACTTTTTATGCAAGAAAAATTGTATCTACAAGAAAGAAAAATCAGATAAAGTAAACACAATGCAAGCAAACATCAATAGAGAGCATGAAAATGTTATGTTGTGGTCCACATTTCATCTCTCTCTCTCTGGGTGTATATGGCTTTCTTCAGTGAACAATTGGAACTGGTTTGAAACATTTCACTGTTGAAGAGAGCCATGTCCATAGAAGGGAACTTAGAAGTCATCAAATTCAAACCTCTCTCCCTCCTTCCCATCCTATTTCAAAGATAAGAAAACTGGTACAGGGTGCTTAAGGTACTAACTCAGGGTCACACAGTTAGTGTCTGAGGCTGAATTAGAGCTTTGATTTTCCTGTCTCTAAGCTCAGGTCTCTATTTACTATGCCACTTCATGGTCGGGGTAGAATTTGAACTGGACTCTGTGTCCCACTCTTTGTAAACACTTCCACAGATAGTGCTTTCAAGATCAACTTTGCCCCCTTGCAGTAGAACCTCTCATTTTCAGATTTTCTTCTTATATTTGGCTGTAGGCAGAATTATTTATGATTACATATTCTATTATTTCTTTCTCCATTGACTTATTGTGATCTACAACTGGGCCATATTTTCTTTTCTAGATAGTTTGTACAGATATTTTTCCATCTTGGCACTGTAATTCATGATATTATTATCTCTCTAGTTTTATGCGACCCACAGATTTGATAAACTATTTACCTTTTCATAATTACTAATAAAAGCCAATGTGATTTAATGGGGAAAGTGCTGGTCTAAATATTAAGAGCTTTCAGTTTAACTTGTTGATTATGTACTTGGAGTAAGGGGAAGTAGACTTCATTCTTTACTAACACTTAACTAGTTCTGTGACCATAAGTAAGTCATTGATCCTTAGTTCCCTTTTCTGTAACATGGGAATAATAATAGAATCTACCTAATGGGGTTATGATAAGGATCAAATGAGATAATGTGAAGATATGTGAAATGCTTTGCAAACCTAAAATCACTGCAAAAATGTCAATTATCATTATAGCATCTTTCTATATCCAAATCCTTCAATACATTTTATTCTATATTTAAGTGATCTTTCTGCAAGATATCTGCAGGAATGAGGTTGATGACTTTGCACAGCTCTGCCTCACTTAAATCCAGTTCACCTGCAAGTCAAGACATTACCCTTCTGGCATCATTGGTCCTCTTCAAGAACAAAGGACAAAAAACAACTACATGTCCATTGCCTCATCAGTCCCTTCTCTCAGGATCCCAGACTGATCACTGTGTCTAATTTATTTTTTCTTCCATCTAGACTCCAGATGTTACCAAAATCTCACCTCTTTTCTCTCTCCACTCATTTTCTAGACTCATTTTGTAATATCAGAAGGTCAGCCAGAAATAGAAGAAAAGCAAACCTCAGCCCTCTCCGGTGGAGTCCAAGTGGGGATTTCACAGCCATCCACACATGCTGATGCCTTGGAGAGCCAAACATCTAACCCGACACAAACTACCCAGTACATCATCACGACCACCAATGGGAATGGCAACAGTGAAGTGCATATTACTAAAACTTAGCTTTTGTCCCTGGAGTTGGAATCAAGCAGTCCCACCCTGTCTCCTGACTACCACTTAGCAAATCTCAAACTTGGAATTCTTTTTAATTTCTTATTTACTCCAGAGTTTTGAAGCTAGGAGTTTTGAAGTTCTTGCTAGGAGGTTAACTTTATAGCTGTAGTCATCACAAAAAAAGATTTGACTCTTAGGACTCCATAGACATACTACCATGTATGTAATAGGCCAAGTGTTTCAGGGAAACTGTTCAGAGCAAAGGAGTTTTGCAGCAGGAGAAAATACAGAAACTTTGGCTTGTTTCTGAGTTGATTTTGACACACTTGACAAGCCTTACTTTTCCTTTGTGGAAGTACTTAAATAATATATTTATTGTATTCATACCAAAGGGGGAAAAACCTGCCACATTAATGACTGTTGGCAGAACATGCCCTGTTTCTTCCCAGCATTGATGCTATAAGACAAGGAGCATTTTGCAGACTTGTTAGAGGTCAGAGCTGCTTCATTTTCTGGTTTCGATTCCTCTTCATGCTGTAAACAAGGGAGCCTAGTGAGCAGCAAAGATCAATTGGTGAACACCACTGGCTAATTGGTGGAAGTATAGAAAGACTTGACAGTAGAGCTTTGAAGCAACTATTGTTTTAATTATTCTCTTGTCTTTTTTCACTTCCCCTTTGAAAATCATTGGCTTGTTGGCAGTGTTCCCCCCAGCCTGGATTACCCCAGTTTAGCTGACTGGGTATAGTAGTCTGCCCTGGTGGTACTGAGCCTCTCCTCTACCTAGTATCAGGACACTTGTCTTACTGCCAGGAAAGTGGGTTTCCTGGAAAAATAAAGTTCAATAGTAGTATTTTAACCCTACAGAAGTGCTTTGCCTTCCATTCTACTGTTATGGTTGTATCTGGAAGGGAGCAAAGATAAAGGCTGAATTGTCAAAAACTATTGGATGGTTTTAAAGTGATTTCAGTGCCTTTTCAGTGCCCATAAGGATCCATTTCCTGGTCATTGTTGAAGGATGGATTCTTTCTTCCCTCATTCCAGCTGTACAATCAACAGCTAGCCGTTCACAGAAATGCATTGCATTTTCTTATTTTTAGTGCTGTCTTAAAACGAACATTCATTCATGAAGGTTGGAGGGAAAGTTGGCTGTCCTAATTTCCTACACATTTCACTTTCAATTTACTGTAATTCTTTTGGAGCTTTTTATTGAATGACCAACTTTGGACTCAGGAAAAGTAAAAATGTCAGGGGACCACTAATAATAAATACATTAAAGTAATCACCAGGAAACACTTGATCACCTGATGTTTGCTTATAGACTAGCTGTTATTTTTGACATGGGAGGAAAAAATAAAAACAAACCTGTGTCTTGATGACAGTTTTTCTTGCATTTGCTCCTGTTCAGGAGTCTTACATGGGGTTAAATAGAATATGAAATTGATAGGGAATGGTGATTTTATTTTAAAAAGTCATTCCAGGAATTGTATGTATAAATCTATTTCTGAAATCAGAATGTCTTAGCAGTCCTTTGTGACACAACTACTGACAGATTTTTGTGAATAATCCTTCAGTAGACTCTTTATTACTTTCCAGAACAGAGAAGTTATACCTTAACATTGAGGTAACTAAATGAAGTTCCAATCTGGTTAATTTCCTGTTACTTCCTGGATATGTCTGGCACTACAAAATTGTTAAGAAATTTAGCAGGTACTTTGCTTAGGCCAAATTACTTGGTGCCAAGGAAACCTTCTGAATAACAGATACTTTGGTGATACTTTCAAATAACCTTGTAAACATGTAGATTTATGCTTACTTAATATAATTATTACTGAAATTTTGGTATGCTGAGGATTTGATGAATTCGTAGAAATAGGAAATCCAAGATTTCTGAGGATACCAGAGGTTCAGTGTTAGTTTTTTCAAATGGAAATATTGGGTAAATGCCAGTTTTGCACAGTCACATGAATTTCATGATCACAACCACATGATTAGCTGTCTAGAAAACCATATTTGAATGCTGCAGACTTATTACAGGTTCAATTTTAGGTTCTATAACTGAAGTTTGACCTTTCTGATTACTTATTAATTTTGTTGCAAGCAAAGAATTGTTTTTCATCACTTCCCCAGGTGCAGCCCAAAAGTAGAAATTTTCATTGGTTAAAATTGAAGCCATCACTGAATGGTATGTTCGTTCTATGCCAGTTTTTTTTTTCTTGGGGGGGGGTTTAATTCAAGTTTTAGATTACTCAGACAAGGATGAAAACATTGTGGAAAGGGTCTTGTCTTTCTTTTACTGAGGTGCTTATCCTTTTGTGGAATCACAAAGGAATTCCAAACTATTTTGTGTATTATTAACATGTGGTGCAGGTGGCAATCAAACCAAATAACATTCCCTTAAGACCAACTCTTCTGCTTATTGGTCCATTCCAGTGGACTTAGTTTTGAAAAGATGGGAGACAGTAATAGACCGAAGAGATCCAGTTCAAAAAACTCTTCCCAGGAGTTAACATTGTAGCCACTTTCAACCCTTGACACTGTAGGAGCTGTAGTGTGAAAATTTAAAGGGAGGTTCCATTGGGATTTTGGATTATTTTCTCTGTTTAATTAATTGTGCCCACATGAATAAACATTTTCATCATGTAAAAATACTGCTGACACATAAAAACTTAGGGTTAGACCTTGTTTGAGTGATTTTAAGACCTGGGATGACCGTGCCAGGTACTCATCATATGCATCCAAGGACCTAGAGGCTCATTTCTTAACAGGATCTTTATTCCAAGAACTGCTAAGACATCTAGGACTGTATGGCATTTCATAAGATGCTAAAGCTGACCTACTGGTTGAAAATAACCCTGTCCTGTTATTTAAGCGTGAATGTTTATTGTACATTCGGTGAGTTATAGTGTTAATAGTCTTGTGCTATCCAGCAGGTGTAAAATTAATAAATATTTTCTTTTTTTTTAATAAACAAGATGCTTTTTGTGTTTGTGGAGCAGTAACTGGTTTCAGTTAGAATCAGTTGCAATGGAACAGTTGCATTATCTTTTTAAAAGGCTATTTGATTTAAGGTATTTTCAGTCATTTGCTCAAGCACAGACTAATAATACCCGTCGGCCATGGGATTTCCCTGAAATTCAGAATATTGTTTTCTATTTAAAAAGATTCCTAAACTGCTGACAAAGATTGTGAATTTGGGGATTTGTAGTGAAATGGGAGATTGGGCTTATGTGGAATACTTCAATTAGGTGGGTACAGATTCTTATTGAGATAGAAGAGGCCATTCCTTTGTTGATCTAAGCACCTCTGCCAAATTAAGTAGCTATCTGTATAACATTATGTACCATTCACAATAAAGATTTGGGGCCAGTGACTTAATTTGGATGGAGACATTATGTTCAAAAGATATGAATCCTTATTTCACTCAAGTCTTCATTCGTAGCATAACTATTATCCCCGAGAAATATAAATACCACTGTGCCTATAGCATTGTAAGAAGTTAATAATACTATCTTACATTTTGTTTTTTTTTTTAAATAGATTTAGTTGGTGTTTTGTTTTTATGTTACCTATGTTTCTCCTTGTATCCTTCCCTCTAGCTCACGTGTATTATATTTTATTTACAGCTTATAAAGCATTTTCTTTATATGCTGTGAGGTGGACTGTGCAAGTATCAACTCCATTTTAAAGATGGGAGAACTGAGGCTCCAAGAGGCTGTAACTTTCCTGGGTCATGCAGCTGGACTTGGAAGTCCAAAAAATCTGTCTTTTTTGATCTTAATGGTAAATAAGCTTAGGAATTGGAGCTGAATGCAGGAATTTTGTACTAACAAAATCCTAGAAACAGCTTGGGAACATAAAATTCAAGAACTTGGGAACTGAAGTTGGGGCAACATTTAAAACAGCCACTCATTTGTCTCCCTCCAACCCCCCAAATGCCCTTTTGTAGTTATGGCCCTGTTAGGATGGGGTTGAATGAAAAGACAATGAATGGATCTAATATATACAAATAAAATATTTACTTCGTAATAAATTTTCTTTTGGCTTTGGCTGTGTTTGTTTCCCCTTGACCTTTTCTAATGTTCCTTCTGACAGGTAGGATGGTGCTAGTCAAGGAGGGTGGGGATATAATATAGGAGATGGAACAAAGCTAGGGATTGGCAAATACTACAGATATCAGAGTACAGTCAAATGAAGTATTTATTATGTGCTTCTATGCTAGGCACCTAGTACAGGTAGCATTAGCCAGGGGACTAAGTTCTCTACAAAGGTAAGACCTGGGTTTAAATTTTAGTTGTGGAATTTCAAGTCTCTTCATCTCTCAAGCCTCAGTTTCCTCATCTTGTAAAATGGGAGGGTTGGACTAATCAGGTCCCTTTCAGCTTGTTTCCTCATTTGTAAAATAGGTAATTCTAGATCAGGGATTCTTAAACTGCAGTCCATGACATTAAAAGAACCAAACATTTAAGTTATTTAAAAAATACAATTGGTTTCTTTTGTAATCCTATGTTTTTATTTTAAGCCTTTAAAAACATTCGGAAAAGCGGTGTGTAGGGTTCAAAGGATTGTCAAAGAGATGCATGATACAAAAGACATTTAAGAAACACTATGAATCAGGCGCTGGACTAAGATCTGGGGATGCAAAGAAGGGCAAAATCATTTCCTGCCCTCAAGAAGCTTACCCTCGAAAGAGGGGCCTGGCAGGGGTGGGTGGGTGGCTGGATGGGGAAGGAACCACGTGGATGAATAGAAACACACTAGATAGAGGAGGTGATCTTGCGGGTGAGGAGCTCCGGGCCTTTTTACAACTTTCAAACTAAAGTAAACTTGGGAGGGTCAATGTCAGGGGCGGGGCTGACCCCCGAGGGCGAAGTCTCCACTCTAGAGGACCGGCGAGGAGAAGAGACGGAATTGGGCCCGGACTACTTGTGAGTCTTTTGGGCGTACTCGACAGCGGAACCTCCCCTCCTCGCTCCGCCCTGCTTTAACTCCGTCCCGCCCCTCCCGACGTTCCGAGTCCGGAGGCGCGCACGAACGGGGACGTCACGCTGGCAGGAGCGAGCACGTCCGAGTCCCGGCGGCTGCGGCCCTGGGAAGTGTAACTGGGGTCGAGGTTGTGGCAGTCGCTTAGGTGAGGCTTGAGGGTGGGGGACACCGGGTGGGCCCGCTGGGGAAGGCCTGGGCTAGGGAGGGGAGCTTCCGGAGAGCCGGGGTACTCCAGGCACTTAGGCCGGGAGTGCGGCGGGCCGGTGTGGGCGTTCGGGGGGGGGGGGCCGGGGCTGGTTGAGGTCAGGGTCAGTCACGAAGCGGTCTGGGCCCTTAAGGTCCGCCCCGCGCTCCCGAGCGTGGGGTCAGGGGAGAGCCGGACCTGGGGCTGCCACAGGGCCGCGAGTGGGGTGGGGTGCAGGGAAGAGGCCCCTTGGGAGGGCGTGTGTACATATGTGTGTGTGTGTGTGTGAGCTCGCGTGTGTGCGCGTGCGTATGCAGGCGCGTGCGCGCTTGTGTGTCTGTGTGTCTTGTGTTAAGGAGGGAGTGTCCACCCAAGTGGGCCAGAGCCTCACAAGTCTTGACCCTCCAGTCCACGTGTGTCCTTCTCCCACGGGTCTCTTCCGTTTCAGTTTTGTTATCTCGTGTCTGGTCAGCCCAGTGACCAGGCAGCCAGGCAGGATGCCACACGTCTGGATTAAGGGTTCAGCAGACATCCCCCAAGGGAAGCAAACTTTATCCCATTAGAAACCACCATATACTGTGGATAAGGAAATGAAGCCCCTACCAGAAGAAGAGGGATGAGATTGTGAGAGACAGTCACACAGACAGACATCCAGAAAGAGAGAGAAGGGGAAAGTTCATGGGAGCACTGAGCACAGAGGGGAGAAAGAGCACTTTGCTCTGGGTCACTTCTCTTGTTCGGAGGGTTGTATGCCAACCAATCAATCCCTGCGTTCCTGCATTCATAGTCTTTCATGGTTAACATCCAACCTGTGTACTGAGTACTTCCCCCCTCCATATGTTATTCCAGCACTAAAGTGTCCTGAACATTATATTCTCATGTTTCTCTATTTATATTTATGTATGTGTAAAAATAGGCATACATTATAATTAGTGCATGTATATATGCATATGTGTGCATACACATATATGCCAGTGTTTATTGGTATTCAAGGATGGACAGTAATTCATGTTTCTGTATTGCTTTAAAGTTTTCTCATCTGTAATTATATTCTCATGTTTCGCCATTTATATATGTGTATGTGCACATATATTCATATAATCACAGTACATGTATATGTACATGGACATATGCTGTCATTTATTGCTATTCAGAGACAATAGCATTTTTGTATCACTTTTTTATCTGTACTTTTTTGCACAATATTGACATGTGTGAATGTATATACATACTTACATATGTTGGTTTTTAATTGGTATTCAAGGATGGGCAGCAATTTATTCACATTTTTTGTAACAGGTTTCCTCATTTCTAATTATCTCATTTTTCTTCATTTATATTTATTATATTATAAATATGTATGTGTGCACATTTATATGCACACATACATATATATGTATACACTTATACATTTATATGTTAATGTTTTATTGTTATTCAAGGACAGATAGTAATTTGTTCATTTTTTGTATCACTTTAAAGTTTCTTCATCAGTAAAGTTTGAGTCCCTGTGACAGAGTTAAGAGATCAAAATCAAATAGTCAGGCCAAGAAAGGAAGACCTTTTTTTCAGTCTTGCCTTAAACACTATCTGTGTGACTTTGGCCATGACACTTTGTAACCTCTCAGCCTCAGTTTCCGTAGCTATAAAAATTGAAACAAAAATAGCATCTAAGATTCAAAATTATTGTGAGGATCAAATGATAATTTTTATAAAGTTTTTTTGCAAAATTTAAAGAGCTATATAGGTGCTAATTGTTATCAACTATACATCAACAAAACACAAACAGTAAAATAAGATAGTCTCAGAGGGAAGGCACTAAGATTATGGAGAATGGGGAAAGGTTTCTTGCAGAAAGTGGGGGCTTGAACTTCTACTTAGAAGCTAGGGACCAAGGTGAAGGGAGAAGGTTCTGGGCATTGAGTACAGCCAGGAAAACACTCAGGGACCTGGAATGTTCTGTGTGAGAAATAGCAAATCAGAGTATATGCAGGAAGAATAAATTGTGAAAAGAATGGGAAGGTAGGAAGGGGCCAGTTTATGAAATAGATAAAAGCCAAACAGAAGATTGTGTGTTTGATCTTGGAGGTAATAGGGAGCCACTGGAATTTGTTTGTGTGTAATGACATGATCACATTTATGTAAGATCTGTTTGATAGGTAAATGGATTAAACTGGAATGTGGAGGGACTTGAGGCAGAGAGACCAATTGGTAGGCTATTGGTTTTTTATTTCCCCTGAGACAATCGGAGTTAAGTTCCTCTTCCCTTTAGCCAGCATTCTATCCACTGTATTATTTAGCTGCTCCAATTGGTAGACTATTATAAAGCTGCTATGTAAATACTAGCTTTTTACAGAGGACTTTGCTACAACTCCTGTGAATGAATGAATAAATCACTGTGTGAAGTGTTGATACAGAAGAGTAAGACAGCTCCTACCCACCTTGTAATTGGTGGGGGAGAGGGAGGAGAAGGAGAGAGAAGCAAGCATTGAGGTAGACAAGTAAGTATTAACTTTCTTTTACATGGAGGAAACTGAGGCTCCTGGAGATCCCCTTTACCTTCAGGTACATAATAAGTGATAGAGTCATGCATACAAATGCTGGCTTCCTAACTCCAGAGTTCAGGATCATTTCCAGATACTGCCTCCCAAAAAACTTACTTGTGACTTCTGCCCAACAGACCTGGGCCAGCCTAAGTTCTATTAAAGAATAGGGTGGACATTTGAAAAGTGTTATAGAAGAGTTCTTGTGGAGTAGGATTTTATAGTTTATGGGACTATAACTATCCTTTAGTGTAGCTGGAAGTAGAAAACATTTCCTGGAGCCCCATGAATGATAGTCATTTTCTCATTGCAGATGTGTTTAAAAGTTCCTTTGTTAATGACATGACCTCAGATTTCAAAAGAACTTGTACAGAAAATGGAAGGAGGCAAAAATAAATATGAAGGATTGGTATGGACCCATATGGTTAGCATTAGGGAAGAGGAAGACATTGAAAAATCCATAGGTATCCAAGATAAGTTAGGTGGTAGAAGGCACCTACCTGCTTTAACTGATTTTGTCTCATGGTTCATATTAACTACTCAGGTGATTTAGCCTATACATCATTGCTGGACAGATATCAGCAGTCTTGAAGAAGTCGTTGAGAACAAGAGGGGTTAGCTATATTAGTGTACTGTGAAGAGGTCTGAATTTGGAACCAGCAGATTTGGATTAAAACTATTTCTGTGTCTGACGTAGGTCTCAGTTTCTTCTTTTGTAAATGAAGTGATAAAATAAAAACACCTTTCAACTCTAGCATTCTGTGATTCTAACTCTTCAGATGAATAAATTATCCTGATATTCAGTAAAGGAAATACTGGATTCTGTGTAGACTAGTGAACTTCATGTTCGTCCCTTGCAAAATTTTAGAATGATTTTTTTAAAAACATTTTTTGAGGTTTTGGAAAAATAGTGATTGATTACTGGGGACCAGACTGCTTTCACTTAGGGCCAGTTGTGACATAATAATTTCATTTTCTTTCCTTTTTTTTTTTTTTTTTTTTGGATAGACTTAACTGGGAAGACTTGAAGGATTCAAGTCCTGTTTCTATGACACATTTTATCTGTGTGACTTTGGCAAGCCATTTAGTCTTTTATGGCTCTAAACAGATCTTTTAGAACCTGAGCTGCAGAGAGAAGGTGCTGACCTGCATTGGTAGAGGGTAAGTTTCCTTACTTGGGAATTCTCCATACCAACAAAATCACAGATCCATTCCCTGTTCTTTTCCCTTCTAAATTGACAGATTGAGAAAACTAATAATAGTAGATTATAGATAGATAATATTTTAATGTTTATGAGGGAAATGCTGGGGATATATTGTACTTATATTTCAGTAAGGCATTTTGATAACCTCTCAGGAGATCCTTGTGGACAAGTTGGGAAAATGTTAGCTGCAGAATAATACAATGAAATGTTCTCATAATTGGTTGAATTTAAATGCTATTGATTAATGAATGAATATCATTCTGAATTTATCTTTCTTTAAAAACCCTATTTTTTCTGTTATAAAAATTACTGTATAATTTAAATTTTATTAGATAAATTTTTGAATGATTATCACAATTCTCCGAAAGTCCTCTGAGTATATGCATTTCACAGGGAATATGCTACAATCAGGATTTGTAATGCTTCTTTTGACAACACTATTACCATTGTCATGTTTGTTGTTCAAGTTAAAATTCTTGTACACTTGTTTGATAAACTTCTCTATTTCTGTTAACAACAATATTCTTTATTCATCTTGCCATACTCTTCAAAACGGTATTGACAAATCCAGGGTGAACATAGGGCTTCTTAAACTTTTTATACTTAGGACTCTTCACTGGAGAAAGTTTTATACGACCACAAATATATAGATATATATATACACAAATCAAATATTTACTCATAGAATATCATAATTTCATAACCCACACATTCAGTTATAAGACCTCATATGGGGTTGTGACCCACAGTTTAAGAGACTGGAAATTGCATTTTCCTCCTTAATTTTATAGATAAGGAAACTGAGGCTCAGAGGTTTACTTGCCTGAAGTTGCACAGGTAGTAATTGGGAGAGCTGGGATTTGAAACTAAGCTCCCCAAGTCCAAATCAATAGTCTTTCTGTTGTATCTCATTGTCCTCCTGTTGTTGGAGGAATAGTCAGAACCAAAAGATCTATTGGATAATAGAGGAAATAGTTGTGGTTATAGAATCAGTAGCATTGGGAAAAATTAAGTAAATTGTTAAAATGCCACAAAGAAGTCAAGGAGTTTTGGAATATAGATGGTCTTCTTGAACTTAACTTTTTTTTTTAAGCCTAATAATAGTAGAGGAACTTTTAAGTCAGCTAATTGAGTCTATTGATAGACTAATTATCCCTTGTTATTGAATGCTTTTGTCTAGTGTTCTTGTGGAGAGTAAACAATGGATGCTCTGGATCATATGCTTACGGATCCTTTGGATCTGGGACCATGTGGAGATGGCCATGGCACAAGAATTATGGAGGACTGCATGCTAGGAGGGACCAGAGTTAGCTTGCCGGAGGACCTATTAGAAGATGTAAGTAATCCTTTTATGAATTGTTTATCACCTTCCTATGCTATTCACTTGTGCATAGTGGTTCCAGTACTTTTCTAACTTTAATCTTAACTCATCCATTCTCTTTCTCTTTTTTAAAATAGTATTTTATTTTCCTAAATACATGCTAAGATCATTTACCTTTGCAAAACTTTGTGTTCCAAATTTTTCTACTCCCCTCCCCCAAGATAACAAGCAATCTGATATAGGTTAAACATGTGCAATTGTTCTAAATATTTCAATATTGTCATGCTGCACAAGAAAAATCTGATCAAAGGGGTCAAAAAAAAAGTTTATTCATCCATTCTCTGTAGATTACTTGTTTTCCAGTTTACTGAGAAAATGGTAATCTTCAAATAGAAGCCTACCAAGTTTCCTTCTTAACTTCAAAATGTTTGGATTTTTACTAATCCCATCTTCCTTTAGTCTTGTCACAGAGGAAGAAATATTCTTTTCCCCCTCCCCCTCCCTCCAACTATGCTCTTAATTACATTTCTTATTACCTTTTGGGACTTTGCTTCATCAGTCACTCCCTCTTCCATTTGCATTTCCAAACTTTCTCTTTCCATTGGTTTATTTTTTTCTGTTTACAAACATGCTCAGATCTTCACTATGTTAAAAAAAAAGTCTAATAGACCCCTTTAGTCACTATCTTCTTTCTATCCTTCTTTCATATATTTTTCATAAGCAGTCTGTGCTCAACTTCTTTTTTTTTTTTAATTAATACTTTTTATTTGCAAAACATATGTATGGGTAATTCCTAAACATTAATCCTTACAAAGCTTTCTGTTACAAATTTTTCCCCCCTACTCCCCATCCTTCCCCTAGATAGCAGGATATCCACTACATGATAATTATGTTAGAATACTTAAATCGAATATATGTATAGTTATTGCATCATTTTTTGTGCAGGAGAAATCATATCTACAAGAAAGAATAATCTGATAAAGGAAATACAATGCAAGCAAACCTCAATAGAGAACATGAAAATGTTAGGTTGTGGTCCACATTTTATATCCCTCTCTCTGGGTGTATATGGCTTTCTTCACCAAACAATTGGAACTGGTTTGAAGCATTTCATTGTTGAAGAGAGTGATATCCATTAGAACTGATCCTCATATAGTGTTGTTGTTGCCGTGAATAATGATCTCTTGGTTCTGCTCACTTCATGCAAGTCTCTCCAGGCCTCTCTGAAATCGTCCTGCTGGTCGTTTCTTATAGAACAATATTCCATAACATTCATATACCATAATTTATTCAGCCACTCTCCAATTGATGGGCATCCATTCAGTTTCCAGTTTCTAGCCACTACAAAAAGAGCTGCCACAAACATTCTTGCACATGTGCAGCCCTTTCCTTCTCTTATAATTTCTTTGGGATATAAGCCCAATAGAAACAGTGCTGGGTCAAAGGGTATGCATAGTTTGATAGCTTTTTGAGCATAGCTCCAAACTGCCCTCCAGAATGGCTGGATCCGTTCACAGCTCCACCAACAATGCATCAGTGTCCCAGTCTTCCCACATCCCCTCCAACATTCATCATTATCTTTTCCTGGCATTTTAGCCAATATGACAGGTGTGTAGTAGTACCTCAGGGTTGTCTTAATTTGCATTTCTCTGATCAATAGTGATTTGGAGCACCTTTTCATATGACTAGAAATAGTTTCAATTTCCTCATCTGAAAATTGTCTGTTCATATCCTTTGACCATTTATCAATTGGAGAATGGCTTGAATTCTTTTTTTTTTTTATTATTATTAAAGCTTTTTATTTGTATAACATATGTATGGGTAGTTCCCCAACATTGATCTTTACAAAGCTTTCCATTACAGATTTTACCCCCAGTCCCCTCCCCTCCCCTAGATGGCAGGAAGTCCACTACATGTTAATAATGTTGAAATGCTTGAGAAGTTATTGCAAGAAAAATCCTATCTACAAGAAAAAAAAAAGAATCAGAGAAAGGCAACACAATGCAAGCAAATGTCAATAGAGATCATGAAAATGTTACGTTGTGGTCCATATTTCATATCCCTCTCTCTGGGCGTATATGGTTTTCTTCAGTGAACAATTGGAACTGGTTTGAGACAATTCTTTGTTGCAGAGAGCCATGACCATTAGAATTGATCATCATGTAATACTGTTGTTGCTGTGTATGATGATCTCCTGGTTCTGCTTGTTTCACTCAGCATCAGTTCATGCAAGTCCCTCCAGGCCTCTCTGAAATCGTCCTGCTGATCGTTTCTTACAGAGCAATAATATTCCATAACATTCATATACCATAATTTATTCAGCCACTCTCCAGTTGATGGGAATCCCTTCAGTTTCCAGTTTCTAGCCACTACAAAAAGGGCTGCCACAAACATTCTTGCACATGTGGGTTCCTTTCCCTCCTCTAAGATCTCTTTGGGATATAGGCCCAGTAGAAACACTGCTGGGTCAAAGGGTATGCACAGTTTGATAACTTTTTGAGCATAGCTCCAAATTGCTCTCCAGAATGGTTGGATCCGTTCACAGTTCCACCAACAATGTATTAGTGTCCCAGTTTCCCCACA
>JAJPUD010002453.1:61892-78094 GCA_023553655.1 Myrmecobius fasciatus | reverse complement strand
CCTCTCTGAAATCATCCTGCTGATCATTTCTTGTAGAACAATAATATTCCATAACATTCATTTACTATAACTTATTCAGTCATTCTCCACCTGATGGGCATCCACTCAGTTTCCAGTATATAGACAACTTTTGAAAAGTTTATACTAGATTCCACATTTAGTTTCAAAGTTGTCTTGTTTGTGTTGTCCTCTAAACTTTCTTTGAACCCCTTTTCTGCATTTTCTTTAAATACTTCATTGATACTCTTTTTTTCCCTACCTTGTTTTTGGTATCCCTATCATTACCCTCTATCCCACTAATTCTCTAATCTTTTCTTTTCTTTCCTCCCCCTCTCCTCTATTGTAACAAGTTAGTGTAGGCAACAAAACACATTCACACATTGTTCATTGCTAAAAATATTAATCTCATTCTGCCCCATTTACTATATTATATCTCTCCCCAGAAATGGGAAGCATATTATCTCATGATTGTTCTGGAGCCATGGCTGGTTATTGCTTTGATCAGAATTTTTAAATCTTTGAAAATTGTTTTTCTTTGCAATGTTTTAGTCATTGTACAAATTGTTCACCTGGTCTTGTTCCTTTCACTCAGAATTAGTTTGTACAAATATTTCCAGGTCTCTTTGAATCCATTCCTTTTTACAGTGCAATGGGTACCTTTTAAGTTTCCATTTCTTTGCTCCCCCCAAAAAATACTCCTCTGAATATTTTTGTACATGTGGGTCTTTTACCTTTTCTTTCAAATCTTTGGTCTATATGTTTGCTAATGATATTGCTGTGCCAAAGAGTATATATTTAGCTACTTTTGGGGTATAGTTCCAAACTGCTTTCCATAAGACAGGGCTAATTCATAGCACTGCCAAGAGTGTGCTTTGGAGACATCCTTGATCCCTTTTCCCTCATTTCCCACATCCATTTAGTCATTGAATCTTTTTTATTCTGGGTCTAAAACATGTTTTTCATCTATCACTTATTTTCTATTCTTTCTGTCACTATCAAGTTTTAGGTGCTCCTCATCATTTTTTGCTTCAACTTAAGCAATAGCCTCCTAATTGATCTCTCTAACTTTAATTCTTATAATTTCTTTCTTTCATACTGCTTTCAATCTGGCCTGGCAGCTCTTAACCATGGGAACACATCCTTACCATTAACATGACTTACTTGCCACTGATTGGGCAGACAAATCAGCCTAGTTGAAATAGCAAGACATTCTTTAACCCAGCAGTATTTCTACTGGTTTATATCCCAAAGACATCTTAAAGGAAGGAAAGGGTCCCACATGTGCAAAAATGTTTGTAGCAACCCTTTTTGTAGTGGCAAGAAACTGGAAATTGAATGGATGCCCATCAATTGGAGAGTGGCTGAATAAATTATGGTATATGAATGTTATGGAATATTATTGCTCTGTAAGAAATGACCAGCAGGATGATTTCAGAGAGGCCTGGAGAGACTTGCATGAACTGATGCTGAGTGAAATGAGCAGAACCAGAGATCATTGTACACGGCAACAATAAGACTATATGATGATCAATTCTGATGGACATGGTTCTCTCCAACAACAAGATGTTTCAAACCAGTTCCAATTGTTCAGTGATGGAGAAAGCCATATACACCCAGGGAGAGAACAATGGGATCTGAGTCTGGACCACAACATAGCATTTTCACACTCTCTATTGATGTTTGCTTGCATTATGTTTTCCTTCTCAGGTTTTTTTTTTTTTTCTTTCCTGTACAGCAAGATTACTGTATAAATATGTATATACATATTTGATCTGTCAAATATTTTAACATAATTAACATGTATTAGACTTGCTGCCATCTAGGGGAGGGGGATAAGGAGTAGGAGGGAAAAATTTGTAAGAAAGCTTTGCAAGGATCAATGTTGAAAAATTACCTATACATATGTTTTACAAATAAAAAGCTTTAATAAAAAAAAGAAATAAAAAATATACATAATTCAATTTAAAGTACATTTATCATTTAATACAGTACTTACTAGCAAGTAGAAACTGTCATATTTAAATATTCATTTTATTGATTGATTAATGATTAAAAATTAAAAAATTAATTCCCATACTCAAAAAAAAAAAATAGCAAGACATTGTGAGAAATACAGGGATAATCAGACTATTACGGCCAACTTGTTATGCTTCTCTGAGACAGTCCATGATTCAGACTTCCAAGAACTGTGGTGCTCAGATTCCTTGGTCCAGCCCCCATAATTATTGTCAGTGAGAATATTCTCTCCCCATGGCCACCAGTCTTATTTTTAGAATGACACTCATAGTCATGATTTGGGGGAACAACCTTTGTAGATGCAACCTCTCAGCTACCTTTGGAATTTCAGTAATTTAAAGTGTCTTCCTTCTCTGCAGTTATTGAAGGTTTAGAATAGAAAATTTCTACCCAAAGTGCATGGTACTTTCAGGTGGTTCCACATCAGAAAGAGATAGAGATTTATCAATGAAAATAACATTAAAGATGTTCCTTTACTATGTGTTTTGCCACTGTATTCAAGGATTATCAGTTCTTTCCATCTGACTTACAGTTTCACTTTATGTTTTGTTCCCCCTTTTGGAATGTCATTTTTTGAGAGCAGGTACTGTATTGCCTTTGTTTGTATCCCCAGTGCTTAGCATTGTGTTTTATACCTAGTAAATGCTTAATAAATTGTTTTCATTCATTCACATTTTTAAAACATAGTTCTGATTCTGATTCTGATACTTCTCTGCTTGAAAGTCTTCAATGGATCTCTACCTCCTGCTTAAATGAAGCCTTGGCTCCTTAATGTGTTATTTAAGGCCTTCTTAATACTGGACCTAGTCATTCTTTCCAGTCTTTTACTGTTTCTTGTGCTTTACCCAGATTGAACTGCTTGTAAATATACCCTTTTAACTTTCTCACCATTTTTCTTCCTTCCCTCTATTTGTCAAAATTCTCATTCTTCCAGGCCCAACTTAAACATCATCCCTTTAATGTCACTTTCCTTAATCTCCTTAGTAAGTTTTCCTTCTCTGAACTCTTTTTTTTTTTTTTATGACTCTTGTCACACGTCTTGAATTACATTTATTTGTTTGTGTCTTAACTTACAACTAGGTTTTATGTGTTATGAAAGCAAGGAGTTTTTCTTACTTATCTTTGTATTCATTTTATACATAGTAGAGTGTCTTATGTACAATCGATGTTAATTAAATATTTGATAAATTTTTTTTGTTTTTGTTTTGCTTGTGTGTTATTGAATAAATTCTCTATTTCAACTCCCTATTCCTTCTCCTATTGTCAACCAGATTTCTCTCTGACACACCTTGGCTATTTACTGAATAGAAAACATTTGGTCACATTGTTCAATTCAGAAAATGTACAATTAAATAAAGCTTTTGGGATTATAAAAATAAAATTGATGTTCCTATTGCTGGCTTTTTTCCCCTGTTCTTTTTTTCTTCTAGCCTGAGATATTCTTTGATGTAGTTAGTCTCTCAACATGGCAAGATGTGCTAAGTGACTCTCAGCGTGAACACCTCCAGCAATTCCTGCCTCACTTCCCTGAAGATAACATCGAGCAGCAAAATCAACTTATTCTAGCCCTATTCAGTGGGGAAAACTTTCGTTTTGGGAACCCATTGCACATTGCCCAGAAACTCTTTCGAGGTCTGTAGTTGAATATCTTTCTTTTTTTTTTTTTTTGCATGTTTCATTCCTGTGGAATCTTCTATCTTTGATTTGCCTATCTCTCTGTAGCACACTTTTGTAAAAATAGATAGCAAAAGAGAATGTGTTTGTGTCTTAAATTTCTCAAGCTTTTGACTTCTCTAAAGTCAGTGGTTCATTACCTGCTCTAGGAATGAAGATTGAGGATGGTACTTTTTCTCCCACTTATATTAATTAGTAATTAGTTTGCTTTAGTGGTGATACGGACAAAACCCTTGTAAGCTTTGTTGTTTGGCTGCCTTGACTTGTAGAGGAAGCATATTCATTAAATTTAAACCCCTCATTACCTGTGGCTAAGACTTAAAATTGATACTTTTTTTTTCTTCCTCTACATTTTTTTTAAATCACATTTGAGAGGAGAAGGATTCTCCTGCAAGTTGTTGTTAGAGACTGAAGCTTTAAAGAGAGGCATACTGCAGTAGCTAGATAGTGCAGTGGATATAGTACTGGCTCTGAAGTCAGGAAGACCTCAGATACTTAATCCTTACCAGCTGTGTGACCTTGGGCAAGTCATTTAACCCTAGTTGTCTTGTTCTACTCCATTACTCCCCCAAAATAAAGAGCGGCATACCACTACTAAGAGATTTGAATTGAGCCCTTAGTGCCTATTACCTATTGTTTTTTCTATTAATTAGAGCTTTCCCTAATTGAAATGAGATAAGTACCCATCACTGAAAGTGTTTAAGTAGAGGCTGGATTAGTCTGTACTCTTTGTTCTGTAGCTCATTTCTTATTTTGCTTTTTAATGTCCTTCTTTCATTCCTTAGATGGGCACTTTAACCCAGAAGTGGTGAAGTATCGGCAGCTATGCTTCAAGTCTCAGTACAAGCGCTACCTCAATTCCCAGCAGCAATATTTCCATCGGCTTCTGAAACAGATTCTCGCCTCACGCACCGTGAGTATCATGGGAAGCCCGGGGGGGTGGGGGGGTGGGAGGGGAGGAAGAAGGCCTCTAGAACACATATTCCCCTCATAGCATGCTAACTCTGTAATAGCTATCTTGGTGATAATATCTTTATCTTAAATACTGATGATAGCAAATATATGCATCTTAGAACTTCACTAGTATAGGAAGTTTTAACCTGTTGAAGTGTTTGAATACTTGCAAGGAATGTGGAACTGTGTTAACCTGACTTTTATTAAATCCCAGATTTAAGAACTTTGTTATGCTTATACTCATAACAAGAAGCAAATTTGGGATTAATAACAGGAATTATTTGCATTATAGGTATAGATATTTATGTTGTAGGAATAAATAGTACCTTTTGTTAGTCCCAAATTTACTTCTTGATAAGAATGAGTATACTTAAGTTCTAAAATCTGGGATTTAGTAATTTAGTAATAGTCAGATTAATACTGTTTCACTATATTATAGTAGGTAAGGGCAGCTAGGTGGTATAAAGGATAAAATATTTATCTTCCTAAGTTTTCTTACTAGCTGTGTGACTCTGGGCAAGTCACTTTCTTTGTTAAGAAAATCCCAGATGTGATCATGAAAAGTTGGACTTGACTGAAATGGCTGAACAACAACAACATAGGAGGTAATAAACTTATAAATTTTATTGCTGTTTATTTAGCCTCATCCACCTCACCTCAGCCATACATAAAGATGGCCTTAACATCTTACATCACCCATAAATGGCACCATTTCCAAGTTAATAAAATCTAAAATTCCCATGTTTGATCACTATCTATTATCATTCTACCTCTCTTCTCTTCAATCCCAAACCCTATTCTTCCTCAATGTGACCTCCAGATCCCTCAACCTCTAGGTTCTTTTCTAGGCCATCACCCATGTGCTAACTACTCTGCTCCTTTCGTCTTGACTCTCTTGAACTGGGTCAGCTCTTTGCTATCCTCTTCTTGACTTCTTTATCCCGTGACCAATTTTTCCCTGCTAAATCTCACTTCTGCCATCTGCTGATTTCACTGCTTTTTTCATGTGCTTTTGAATGAAGTTTTGAGAAAATCATGAAGCTGCTGACTGGGTGCAGTACAAATTTTTGTTACCTATATAATACCTCAACTAGGTCCCTCCTTGCTGCTTGGTAATCTTTTTATCCTTGGCTCATTAACTCACTATCCCAGTCACCATAGTAGCTCTTCCAGAACTTTTAATCTCTCATCAGTGTTTGAGGGTTTTTTCCTTCTTCATCCTCTCAGCTGAAAAACTTGACTTGTGTTTTACTGAAAAAAATTGAGGCTGTTGGCCAAGAACCTCCTCTTCTATCACTCATGTGCCTTCTGCTGCTTACTCTCATAAAGAGGTAACCTTTCTCTTGATGTGCATTTGTGACTTTTCCTACCCTGTCTTTCCCATCTTCACTTTCTTACTTATCCTCATTCTCTCCCTGTTTACTGGCTCTTTCCCTACTGCCCACAAACAACTGTTTTCTCCCCTCCTACCCCCTTCTTTAAAAAACCCTCACTTGATTATTCCATCCCTGCTATTCTTTGTGGCTAAACTCTTTGAGAAGATCATTTGCAGAGTGCGTTTGCTTTCATTTGCTTTGGTTTCATTTACCCAAGATTTCTCTTTCCTGAGTTACTAATGATCTTTCAATTTCCAAATCTAATTTGACTTTTAATCAGTTCTTAATCTTCTTGACCTCTCTGTATGTAGCCTTTGACATTATTGATCACCTTGTTCTCTCTAGGCTTTTTTGATACTACTCTCCTGGTTTTCTTCCTACCTATCTGACTGCTCCTTTTCTGTCTACTTTACTGGATCTTCATCCAGGTCAAACCCACTAATGTAGGTATCCCCCAGGGCTTTGTCTCTAGATTCTTCTTTCTTACTTTTTATTATTTCTCTTGGTGATCTCATCAGTTCATGGATTCAGATGTCTCTCTGCTAATGATTCTCAGATTTATTTGTCCAGCTCTAGTCTCACTGCTGACTGTCAGTCCTATATCTCCAGCTGCTTACTAGATATTTTGAAGTGGATGTCTAAACACTCAGCATGTCTAGAAATGAATTTTTTATGTTTTCTTCTCATTCCTCTCCCTTTCCTTCTTCCCTATTTCTGTCAAGGGTATCACTATTTTTCTGGTCATCCAGACTTGTAATCTAGTTGTCATCCTTGACTTCTTGTTATCTCTCAGTCCCTGTCTCCAGTCTGTTGCCAGGTCCTGTTGATTTTCTCTTCATAACATTCTTCACATAACCCCCTTCCCTCTTCTGACATTGCCACCACCCAGGTGCAAGCCCTCCTGTCAGACTAACCTGTCTGTAGGAATACCTTGAATATTCTGCCTTGGGTCTCTCACCACTCTAGTCCGGTGAGATTGATTTTCCTAAAGCCTTTCTGATCATGTCACCTCTCTATTTCTCTACTGTCATCTCTAGGATCTAATATAAAGCCCTTCATAACTAGCCCTCCCTCCTTTCCCCCAGGCTTCTTATACATTATATCCTTCCATATGTATTAAATACAGGGACATAGGCCTCGGCTATTCCTTGAATAAGATGCCTCTCTCCCAATCCAAGCAATTTCCTGGGCTGTTTGCCCCGCGTGGAATGCTTTTCTTTCTCATCTTGTCTCTTGGCTTTCTTCAAGTCCCAGCCAAAAACCCACTTTTTATAGGAAGGCTTTTCCAATTCCTCTTAATTCTAGTGCAATCTCTCTGTTGTATCTGTTGATTATTTCCATTTTGTCCTGTCTATAACTTGTTTATGCGTAGTTGTTTGTATATTATCTTTCCCATTAAATTACTCACTATTTGAGGACTGTGTTTTACTTTTCTTTGTAACCCCGCCTCTTAGCACAATGTCTGGTACATTGTTAAGTCATTTCTCAGTCATGTCTGACTCTTTTTGACACCTAATAAATGTTTATTAACTAGACAACTGAGTAGTTTTTGGAGTGTTTGATTCAAATGAATGATTATCAGTTCCATTGTAGCTTATTAAAGAAAACTAGGATGTTTTAGTGGTATGTCTCTAATGTGTGAGGTTGCCATAAAGACTTCTTATTTAGTAGGTTCAACAAGTCCTATAGCATTATTCTTAGTGACACAAACTCCATAATAAATGAATTGTTATAGTTTGCTTTCATTTAACATTTCTTAGAGCCAAAGTTGTTTTGATTCTAAATGACCCTCTCAGTTCTTGGTGTGGAAAATATTACAAACACAAATAATAGAACACAAATCTGTTATTTAGCTCCTTCATAGATATTGTTTAAATGTTTAGCTTGGGAAATTAATCTTGTAGAAACTATTCCTTTTATATTTAATGATAATAACATTTGAGGTTTTTTTTTGTTTGTTTGTTTTTCCTTAAGAGAAGATAGTATTTAAGGAGAAAAGTAATAGCCCCATCTGTTGTATATCAGAAATTGGGATGGTTTTAATAATAATAAATGGCATTTATATAGTTTTAAACTTTGTAAAACATTTACTTCATCTCATCTGATGCTCACAATAAGCCTATGAGGTAAGTTCTGTTATTATCCCATTTTACAGGTAGGGAAACTTAAGGTCACCCAGGTGGGAAGCATCTCAAGTAGGCTTTGAACTCTGGTCTCTACACGTTTCAAGGTCAGCACTCTCCCTGCACTGCCAGTCTGTCTCAAAAATGAGCATGTGTCAGAAGTAAGCTATGATCCCCATACCTCCAGTAAGAGATCAGAACTTGCATCTGGCATCTTGGACTCCTTGGTAGTCCTCGCAATGGTCAACTCAACTAATATGAAGCCTTTTTTTTTTTTCCTGAGGCAATTAGGGCTAAGTGACTTGCCCAGGGTCACACATCTAGGGAATGTTAAGTGTCTGAGGCCAGATTTGAACTCAGGTCCTCCTGACTTCAGGGCTAGCGTTCTATCCACTGCACCAACTAGCTGCCCTTATGTAGCACATTTTTAAGATTACGTACCCACCAGATGATACTCTCTTTCCAGGATTTATTGGAGATGGCTAAGACGAGTGGTCCTGCCCTTCCCCTTCGGAGGAAACGACCTTCACTGACTTGTACCCCTGAGGAAAGAGAGCGACGCACTCAGCAGCGCTACTTGAAGGTGCTTCGGGAAGTTAAGGAAGAATGTGGAGATAGCACCTTATCCTCTGATGAAGAAGGTGAGTGTTTTTTCTAATTCTTTGGGAAACGGAGGTGGGACTGTTAAAACTGGCAGCCTGTTTTGCATTTTGGAGCCAGACATAGTCATGGATCTCTCATGCTAAGAAACTACTTCTCCGGTGGGTGGATAATGGGACTTGAGGACCTTGTCTTCCCAACTCTAGGACCCTATTGGAAGTTCCTGTTAGATGGAAAATTACTACATCTTTTCTACTTTATACTTTAAGTTAGCTTTGAGTTTAGTCTAGGTTCCCAATGGACAGCTCCCTGCTTGGCAGGGTCCTTTCTTGTCTGGTCCTATTGTGCCCCTTGAGAGAACTGCTTTTCCCCTTACAGGAGAGTAGTAGTAGCTGTTGGCCTGCTGCAGTGCGATTCCATCACTGTTGAATTGAAGTCTCTCTTCCTCGAAGAGCCGTTTAAATGATCTAAGTGTGCTCCAGTCCATCTGGGGAAGGGTCAGAAAGAAATGGTGGAACCCTGGTCTCCATGTTGAACCCTTAGCCCTGTTGAACCCAAATGGCCATTTACCCAATCTCCTTTATTGGAGTCCACAGCCACGTTGGATTTACAAGAGCAATTTTCTTTTGAAGATCTCAGCTCATGGCTTCCGAGCTCTCCAGCCCGTTCTCCTAGTCCTGCGGTGCCCCTGAGGGTGGTGCCCACGCTTTCAACCCTGGATATGAAAACTGCAGGTGAGAATAGAGAATGATCTTGGCACTCTGGGGAGCAAACTTCACAAATGTATTGATTTAAGAATTTCTTTGGAAGATTCATAATAGTAAATAGTCCTTGTGAAATAGCTTTGAGAAAAGGTTTAGAACAATTTTGTCATTTTGGAGTGTGAAAGAGCCATTTTATTTTAACCCTTATTACCTGATGTGTTAGTATCATACTCTGATTAATGAAATCTAAATGACAGTAGGTTGTGCTGTTTCTTTAAAAAAACAAACAAGCAAATAAAGGTCAATGTAGTGTAACTGTAAATGAGATAAGTCTTTTAAAGATACTATATTTTTGGCAGTAATTTTGACAAATAAAAAATAAATAATGAAAGCCCAAATAAGTTATAAAATATTAGCTTTTTATATTTGGCTAAAATAATAAACAAATTAATAACATATTTGCTCTTTGCTTATGCTTTTTTAGTTAACATAGTTTGGTTGATAATGTTTTTTTATGCTGTCATAGTTAACATGTACTTTTAATTCTGCATTTTTTACCTTCTACTACTTCACATTGTCTTTATATATTCTTTTATATGTGTAATTTAAAAAAATTATAATACTGTTCCATGACATTAAGGTATAATAATTTGTCCAGCCTTTCTCTACTCATTAGGCATATAGCCTATTTGCAGTTTTTCAGCATTAGAGATATAAATATTTTTGTACAAAAAAATCTTTTCCCTTTAGTACATATTCCTGGTAAAATGGGACCAGTGATTTAAAATATAATTAATTTTTCAGCCTACTCTATATTATTTTAAACTATTTCTTTCATATTACCTGTTACATGTATTTTTCTGATTATTAGATTTTGTCCAGTGTTTTTTAAGTGATTAACAATTTGTGGTTTTTCTTTTGAAAGTTATCTGTAGCAGAAATAATTGCTATACATTTGATCATTCCTAAGGTGAAATGTGAAATGAAAATGAATTTTATTTGATGTCATAAGCAATAAGGAACATTTTATATTTACTATTTTTATTTCCCCAGTTATATATAAAATTTTTTTGCATTTGTTTTTAAAATTTGAGTTCCAAATTCTCTGCCTTCTTTCCCATCCTCATCTCCCTTTAAGAAGGCCACATGTGAAGTTATATAAAACATTTCCATAAAAATTATGTTGTGTGATGCTAAGTGAAATGAGTAGAATCAGGAGATCATTATACACAGCAATAACAAGACTATGTGATGATTCATTCTGATGGACATGGCTCTCTTCAACAATGAAATGTTTCAAACCAGTTCCTATTGTTCAGTGATGAAGAAAGCCATATACACCCAGGGAGAGGCCTGTGGGATCTGAGTGTGGACTACAACATAGCATTTTCACACTCTCTGTTGATGTTTGCTTGGATTTTGTTTTCCTTCTCAGGTTTTTTTTCCTGTAGATCCGATTTTTCTTATATAGCAAGATAACTGTATAAATATATATACATATATTTGATTTGTCATATATTTTAACATAATTAACATGTATTAGAATTACCTGCCATCTAGAGGAGGGGGTGAGGGGAAGGAGAGAAAAATTTGGAACAGAAAGCTTTGCAAGGGTCAATGTTGAAAAATTACCCATGCATATATTTTGCAAATAAAAAGTTTTAATTAAAAAAAAAAAAAGTTATGTTGTGATAGATCTTCCTCCCCAAAAAACTCTTCAGGAAAAGTATGTTTCAGTCTTTTCTTTCAGTCAGTTCTTTCTCTGGGTATGGGTAGCATTTTTCATCATAAATCCTTCAGCTAAATCATGGATCATTATATTGCTGAAAATAGCAAAATCATTTACAGTTAGTCATCCACATCATTGCTATTGCTTTGTACACAGTACACTTTATTATGTTTAAGTTAATGGAGTATTTTCCAGGTTTTTCTGATAGCCCTACTGCTCATCATTTCCCATAGAACAATAATATTCTATCATAATCACATACCACAGTTTATTCAGGCATTCTCCAATTGATAGACATCCCCTCAATTTCCAGTTACTTGCCCTGAGACGAGAGCTGATATAAATATTCTTGTATATATAGAAAAAAAAAATATATATATATATAATTTTATTTTTTTTGGAGGGGGGGAAATCTCTTGGGTTTCATGCTTAGTAGTGGTATTGTTAGGTCAAAGGATGTGAATGATTTTACAGCCCTTTTACAGCATAGTTTATATCTTTTGATCATTTATCACTTGGGAAATGGCTCTTATTTTTTTACTCAGAGCAATATTTTAGAAAGAATTACCCAGTTGCTTTTTGGGACAACAAATCTAAAATTGGATACTGAGCCATGTTGGTGAAATGTTGTTTCTCTGAATACAAGATTTTTAATAAATTATGCAGAAACATTTTTATATAATTTAGTTTAAATAGTTTTTTTATTTTTTCATTTTTATAGAATTTAGTTTAAAGGGCCTGTCAAATTCATTAAGTCAATCTTCTGCCTACTGTAGGAATTCTTTTCACAACATCAATTATTATTTATTAATAACTTAATGGTGCCAAACATTGTAGAATTCACTAGGGATACAAATTCAATGTCCCTCTATAGGGCATAATTTAATCTCTGCTTAAACATTTAATTGATGAAGGTGGTGCTCATTCTCATAAGACAGTTCTTTGCATTAATGAAAACCTGTAATTATTAGTTTTTTCCTGATATTGAATTGTGACTTTTCCATCTTGTCCTTATATTGTTTTCTGGAGTTATATATAGAAAAAAAAATCCCTCTTATGAGTAATAGTGCTTCATATATTTGAAGATTGTGATAATGCCTATTCTTAGCTTTATTTTTCTCAGGTTAGACCTTTCTAGTTTCTTCAGTTTTTCATACTGACAGTATTATATAGTATTATATATAATAATTATATAATTTATGCACATAATTATATAGCTTACAGATTTTTCATCCAGATTCTTCACAATACTATACTGGTCAGATTTCTTATAGTATAGTTCAGCTTATTTTTGTTAAAATTCAGTGTCCAGAAGAAACACCAAGTATTGTCTGACTAGGACAAAGTACAAATGATTATTACTTACTTTGTGTTTCATTCATTTAGTCTAAACTTAGTAGCCATTAGTAATATGTAAATAAGGGAAAAAATGATCTTTTGAGAAACCACAAATTCTTTAGTCTTTTTTTTTTTTGAAAAAAGTTTTAATATACTTGTTTCTGTGTCCCCATCTGATTTTTTTCTTCCATATATTTTTCATTTTGTTGCTGTTGTTATTTTTATAGTTGTAATCAATGCATATTCTATTTCCTTTACTTTGTATGGAACTGCCCAGATTCTTTGTATTCTGTTTGCCATTTCTTAGAGTGTAATCATGTTCTGCTATGTTTTATTTATTACATTGTTTCCCCATTCCTTAATGTTGGAAATTATGTGGTTGTTTTCACATTTATTATTATTGTAAATTATGCTTATATTAGTATTTTTGATCGAGGAAATGTTTTAATAATCACAAACTTAGTAATCAATTAGGACGAAATATTGTACATATACTATAGGCTTTTTCTATTTACCATTTTTTAAAGTATACAATAATTTGTAGTAAGTTGGCAACTAATCATTTTGTTTGATCTGTGTTATGACTATTTTTGGACTTTTAAGAGTTCTTTTAATTTGTATTTGTCTGACCATTTGAGTCTGAAATTTTTTACAGATGGCTATTTATAATTTATTTTTCTAGAATTGCCTATTCATCTTTAGACTCTTCTCTTGAGGAATGGCTTTTACTCATTTGTATAAACTTCTTTTTAGAGTTTTAGATGTTAAATTAAAATACACACACATTTATGGCAGATTTTTTTCCTGATTTCCTTTTTATTCTGGATAAATTGCTGTGTGTTGCACAAAAAATCCTTTATACCCATTTTGTGACCTATTATTTCTTTTTATTACTTAAATAAGTACTTTTTTCTATGAATTACAATAGATATTTCATTTTATTCATTAATTATATTAAAAAATTGGTTATTGATCCATTTGAAGTATATTGTGGTATGTGGTAAATCTAATCCCATCTGTCTCAATTTGGGTTAATAATTAATTTACCTAATGTTTTTTATTTTGGCTTTCCCTTTTTTGGATATTTCTAATAGGACAACTTAATATCTCATTAACATTTTAAAATTTGAGCACTCTGTTAGTGAAGCACCCAATATGGTTTGGTTTATTTTGCTCAGATAAACTAGAGCTGGGGGACAACGATCTGAAGATGATGTTAAAGAAACACCATGAGAAGCGGAAACACCAACCTGTAAGACATGAGGATTATCTATGATTGTCAGTTTAATATCTTAGGGCATGAAGTGCTGTGGAGAACATAGGCCTAGAAGTTTACATTCCTTTATATTTTTATTTTTATTGTTAGAGGAGAGAAGGTAAGAAGAATAGCTACAAATAGTTCATTGACAGAAAACATATATAAGAGAGCAAATCAGAGAAAGTATAGAAATGTGAGAGTTAATCCTTTCCTATGTTTTCATTGTCCTAATACAAAAAGGAAGGAGGGAATTAAGCTTATTATATGCTTTTCAGATATTATCTCATTTAATCCTCACAATAACTCTGGGAGTTATATATTGTTATGATCCCCAATTTTATAGATGTGGAAACTGCCAGGCAGAGGTTAAATAACTTGCTCAGGGTCACACAGTAAGTGTTTGAAGCTAGGTTTGAACTCACACCTTCTTGACTCTGGCCCAGAGCTTTAAACCTTTATGTCATCTAGCTATTTCTAGACAGTTTATAATATAAGAGCCTATCCATCCTAATTTGATTTTCCTATGCACCTTCTTTAAGAATAGAGGTTCTTAATCAAAGAGAAAACATGACTTTCTGAAATTCAACTAAGGTCAAGTCATCTGTTGAATAGGGTGGTAAAAATTTTAATTCAAGTTACTCCTTCTGCCCATCATCACTTAGTCTTTACAATTCTCATCCAGGATCACCCAGATCTTTTGACAGGGGACCTGACTCTCAATGACATCATGACACGAGTGAATGCTGGCAGGAAGGGATCCCTTGCAGGTAAATGACTTTGTATTTCTTCCAGAGTTTTCATAATGGGATTGAACTGCCAAAGTGAAAAATAAGTTTGCTTCTAAGTTGTTAAATAGCATGCAACCTAATAAGCCTCTACAAAAGTAAACTTTTAGCTTTTTCCTTAGGATAAATATGCATATAAAAAGTTAATGCTGAATTAGTATGATGGGTAATATCCATTATTTATTGTTTAATGCCAGGTATTGAGGAGATGCCAGGTATTGAGGAGACAGACAAAAAATGGTCATTGGGCTCAAGAATAATTTTCCATTCTAAATACAGCATGTTTTTATATAGTTATGTATACAGTGTAATTAGAATTTGGAGGGAGCAAGAAAAACCTCATACATCTTTAAAAGAAACTATATTTTAAAAGACTTCTGTAAGTGTTAAAGCTAAACTTCTAACTTCCAGTATTAGAATCTAAAGATCTTCCTCTGATTTCATTTCCTCACACTAGCATATCATTTTCAGATTATGTACCTCATTTTCTCATGTAGAGACCATTGTTCTTTATCTTCCTCTCTTGTTTTTTTTTTTTTTTTTTTTTTAACTAGCTCTGTTTGACTTGGCTATCCTCAAAAAAAAGGCGAAAGAGAAAGAGGAGAAAAAGAAGAAGAAGCTGAAAATGATAAAATCTGAGATAGATGATCTAGCTGAACCTTTGAGCAATCCAGAGGGGATTCCACCTCTCTCCCAGGCCCCATCCCCCCTGCCAATCTCTGCCATCAAAGAAGAGTAAGAAAGAGACAGTAACTCCCCAAGGATACATGTTAAACAGAAGTGTTAATGAATTTTACTTGGATATGTTCTCCTGAATTTATTACCCTCAAATTCTCAGAGCTGTCTGTTATGGGAAATTCTAGTTCTTTTTGGATTTGTGGCTAAAATCAATCCTTTTGTGGTCTTTGATAGAGCATCTGGAGAGCTGTGGGAAGTACCAGATTAGGACCAGTCTAGAGATGAATTCATGATGCCCTTTGCAATTGCTTTTTATCTTTACTTCCTCATAGGCCTCTTGAAGACCTCAAGCCCTGCCTTGGAATCAATGAAATATCATCTAGTTTCTTCTCTCTCCTACTGGAGATCTTGCTCATGGAGGGACAGGCTAGTCTTCCTATGGTAAGAGTAGTTGGGAAATCAGATATGTAAAGAGGAAATTTTAAAGGGGGAAGAGGCAATAATCAGACTATTGCTTGGGGGATGCAACTCTTGAGGTCTCTACATAGATTTGCTTCTGACTGGTTTTGTGACTTTGGACAAACTTTTCTATTATTCTTGAGTTGTCTACCCTCTTAGAATCCCTGGAGTGACTTGATTCTTTTGTTCCTCTTGCAGCTGGAGGAGCGAGTCCTGGATTGGCAGTCATCTCCAGCTAGTACCCTTAATAGTTGGTTCTCCTCGGCTCCCAACTGGGCAGAATTAGTGTTACCATCGCTGCAGTATCTTGCTGGAGATAGCCGAGGTGAAGTGTTTGTTCTTATAGAGCCTCCCTCCCTCTCCCTCCCTCTTCTTATTTCTCCCTCTCCCTCCCTCTTCCTCTTTCTCCTCTCCCTCCTTCTCTCTCTCTCTCTCCCTCTGTCTCCCCCCCCCCCCCACACACACACACATTTGCTTTAGGTTTGAATTGCCTTAGTGCATTGCTGCT
>JAJPUD010002453.1:0-61792 GCA_023553655.1 Myrmecobius fasciatus | reverse complement strand
TTCTTGACTTTGCCACTCTGGCCTACTCTGAGGGTCTGGCTCAGCTGTTTTCTGGGTCAGTAAAAAGTACTCTGCCATGTGCAATTTGCTGATTTGAACTATCTCCTTACAGCTGTTCCTTCTAGCTTTTCTCCATTTGTTGAGTTCAAGGAGAAGACCCAGCAATGGAAATTGATTGGTAAGTGATGTATTATCTTCTTTATACAGATAGGCCTTCACTCTTTCATTTTTTCTTTGTTCTTTCCCTATTTAATCAATGAAATTCTGAAGACTGAGTAAAATAATTGGTCTCAGCCTTTTTTACCCAGAAAAAACTTTGGTTTTTTTTAATGTTTTAGTGCCTCAAGCTTGGTAGAGTATGCTCATACTTTCAGGCTGGAGTTTTATTGTTTAGATTTTAGTTGCTGATGTGGAAATTTCCATCAGTGTAGTCTTTCTGATCTGTTCAGTCTTCCTTTCTTTAGTTCAGACTACAGTGCTTTCTCCAAATAGGTACTTAATAAATATTTGTTTAATTAATAGACTAATTATAGCTTTACTATTGTACTGAATATTTATGTTTTTCTGAATTCATAAACATCTTTTAATTATTCCATCTGTTAGATTACTGGATTGTAATGGTTATTCAGCCCAGAGAATTTGCCTTGAATTATTTTTTTTTCTTAATAGTAGGATTTCTTTTCTTTTAGTCAGTGAAACTACTATGAAATTTGTATGGGGAAGACAGCTTTGTCCTAGAATGGTGACATCTAGGCTTTAGAGTAGAGTATGTTATCTCACTAGCAAGGGTACTTTTCATCCCTGTGATGACTGTTGCTGTCTCCCTTCCTGGTCCTCTTTTATTCTTCTCTTGAACTGCTATATAAGACAGGGTTCTTTTGTGATATTACTACACTCTCAGGATCTCTTCTGAAGGAGGAATTCCTCACTTCACATCTTCCTCCCATCTCTTACCTCACACACACCCTTTTCAAGATCCCGTCCCTGTGTCACCCATCTCTTGGGCCCATTTTTCTTCTTTGCCCTCACTGGCAGTAGGGAATGGTGTGGGGTATTTGAAGGCTGAGCTTTTCCTGCCATGACTGCTTTGATGCAATCTTTCAAATCATAATTATTTTTACTCTATGTGGAAAGAAAAAATTTTAGTTTTAATTCTAGGTTTGTATTTGAATGATCCATTCTAGGGAAAATTAATAATTGATTTCACTAAAGGAAGGGGTTTATGGTATTGATACTTGTTCTGTGAAACTTTTCCCATTCTCATTTCTTAAATCT
The DNA here is from genome assembly GCA_023553655.1 of Myrmecobius fasciatus. Taxonomy (NCBI): domain Eukaryota; kingdom Metazoa; phylum Chordata; class Mammalia; order Dasyuromorphia; family Myrmecobiidae; genus Myrmecobius; species Myrmecobius fasciatus. The sequence continues at coordinate 60,517 of JAJPUD010002453.1, read as the reverse complement.
CATAGAAGACACATGAAAAGCAAATTGACTAATTGGTGAATATTGCTTTTGAGTGTCTCTTACAGATGGTTCAGTGTAATGATAATAATTGGGATTCTTAGTATTATATTTAGATTTGATTGTGTTTATTGTTTTCTCATTCTGCTAATAGGCTCATCTCAAGACAATGAGAAGGAATTAGCTGCCTTATTCCAACTGTGGCTAGAAACCAAAGACCAAACTTTCTGTAAGGTATGACTTTTAAGAAGTACCAGAATCTTTTCACTAAATTCTGTTGACTCTTGAGGTTATCCAAAACTTTCAGGATTCAGTCCCTTTAGTAGTTAAATTTGCCTTGTTGTCCAGCAGGAAAATGAAGACAGTTCAGATGCCACGACACCAGGTCCCCGAGTGTGAGTATAGAATAATTGACTCTTTGGGGCATGACTGATACTTATAAGGTCTGACTTTTAGTCTTTTAAGTCTTCTGGCCATTCTAAGCCATTCCTCTGGAGAGGATTTTTAGCTTCTCAATGTCCTTTAGATACTGTCACTTTGGTGTGGACTTGAATACTTTAACTAGCTGGATCTCTCTTATTTTGAGTACTGTGAATATTGAAATCATTCAGCCTAAGAGCATTCATTGGGGTGGAGTTGGAGTGGGATAGGGGTGCCCATTTACAGTGTTGATTAATTGTGCTTTTAAAGTCCATTAAAATTCCCAGAAGTTTTTTGGATAAATTGTGGTTTAGCTATCTTTCTTACATCTTATACTTGTGCAATTGAGTTTTCCCCAGATATGTTTTAAAAAATGTATCTCCTAAAGCCCATTATTCTTTGAACCTTTTTATATAGTCTGCAAAATTTTTGGTACTAACCGTGTATGTACACATAAAGAACAAAAGATAATTAAAAAAACAAAACAAAACATGGTTTTGCCTATTATTAGTGCCAGAAAAAGTCTTCCCATCTATTAGAGAGACTGTAGAATAAGTCATTGAGACAATACATGGTGGGACTTGGGAGAGGGAAAATTCTGTCCTTGCTGTGAAAGAGGGATTGTAGGGATGGGAAGAATTCAGGTAGAAAATGTGGGAAGATTGTAGAGACCATAGTTAGTAGGTGCTGTGGATGGTGAAATTGAACTATGAACCTGCCACTTAGAGTTGATTGAAAACTGTGTGTTCCAGAAGAACTGACTATGTGGTCCGGCCCAGCACAGGGGAAGAGAAACGAGTTTTTCAGGAGCAGGTAAGGAAGAACCCTGGGATTAGTGAAAATTTATGTAAAAAAAGCCTCAGTTCAAATTGTCGTTGTGTCTTAAGTCATAGATGGAAAATCTAGTCCTCTATGGATTCTTTTAGATCCCATTATTATTTTAGAAGTGGAAATGCTTTCATCACCTTTTATTCATCTGTAGCAGCAAAAAGTGTTTGTATAGCTCTTAAATTACTTTGACAAACATTAAGTGCCAAGAACATTGTGTTAGAATACTAAGAGATATACCAAGACTTTAAAAAAAAAAACCCCACAAAAAAACGACACAGTCTGTTCACTTAAGGAGCCTATAGCAGGAAAACATTTATGGGTCACAGGGATGAGTTATAGCTTACCAAAATATAGAGCATGAATGCTGTGCAAAGGTCAATGAAGGAAATATCATTTCTGACTAAGAAGTTGCTTTATCAATACTAACGAGGGCTTATAAAAGGGCCACATTTTTTGTGTTTCAGGGAGCAACTTACTTAGAATTATGAGATCATAGATTTAGAGTTGAAAGAGACTTTTGGAGGTCATCCATTCAGATTTTACAGATGAAAAAACGGGGAAAAGAAAAGAAACAAAACATTTATTAAGTCTTAATTGTAGATTACTTGGAGGAAACTTGAAAAGTAGGAATAGTCTGGGTTGTGTTTTTTTTGTTTTTTTGCTGAGGCATTTGGGGTTAAGTGACTTGCCCAGGATCACACAGCCAGGAAGTGTTCTGTGTCTGAGGCCCGATTTGAACTCGGGTCCTCCTGACTTCAGGGCTGGTGCTCTATCCACTGTGCCACCTAGCTGCCCCTGATTGTTAGGTTTTAAAAGGCAAACACGATTTTATATTTGATTTATTGAGTAGGGGAGTGACAAGGTCAGATCTTCCTTTTAGGGAGATCATTTTGGCAGCTGAGTGGAGAATGAATTGGAGTTGGGAGGTAGCTGAGGAAGAGAGACCAACCAGCATGTTGTAGAAGTCTAGGTATGAAGTAATTCACAGTGGCAGCTCTGTGACTAGCAAGTAGGGGATAAATAAAAGAGATGTTAAGGAAGAAACAAAATAAGACTTGGCAACAGGTTGGGTATGTAGAGTGAATGTGAGTGAAGAAGCTAGAGATAAAATCAAGATCAAGCACTTAGGTGACTGAAAATAGTGATTCTCTTGACAGTAATAGGAAAGTTAGAAAGCAGGAAGGATTTCAGGGGAAAGATTGAGTTTTGCTTTAGATATGTTGTCTGTGGGACATCAAGTTTAAGATATCTAGTAAGCCATTGGTGATAAGTGAGTAGAGATCAGAAGAGAGGTTAGGTTTGGAGAAATAAGTTTAAGAGTCATCTGTATAGATTAATTGAACCTATGGAAGCTGATGTGTTCATCATGCTATATATTATAGAAGGAGAAGAGCAGAGGACAGATCCTTGAGGTTTATTCATGGTTAGTGGCTATGACTTGAAGAAAAATTCGGCAAAGAAGCCTGAGGAATAGTAAAATAAAAGAACCAGGAAGAGCAGTGTCATAAAAACCTAGAGATGGGAGGATTTCTGGAAGAAGAGAGTGACCAACAGTGCCACATGCTGTAGAAGAGTCAAGAAAGATGCGATTTGAGAAAAAAGCATTGGGTTTGATAATTAAGGAATAATTGCTACCTTTGATGAGAGCACTTTCAGTTGATGGGAGACAGAAGCTCATTCCTCTTCTATTTGCTTGCCCCAGGAACGTTTTCGTTATAGCCAGCCCCACAAAGCTTTCACCTTCCGAATGCATGGTTTTGAATCTGTGGTGGGGCCAGTCAAAGGTGTTTTTGATAAAGAGACATCACTTAATAAGGCTCGGGAGCACTCCTTGTTGCGCTCAGATCGACCTGCCTATGTCACCATCCTGTCTCTTGGTAAGGCACTTAAGATTTTTTTTTCTGGGGAGTATTTTCTTTTATATGATCATTTGATTTAGAGCTGGAAGGGACTTTAGAGACATTGGCCATTTGGTACATTGGAAATCTCAGAGACAATTATATCACCTTTCACAGGGATAGAAAGGTATGTATAGGGGGTGGTGAGGTGAGGGGGAAAATATTGGGAATTTTATAGTATATGTGAGATGAGCAAGTGGGGCGGAGGAACCAGGTTTATCCCCAGACTTATATACTGGAATTATTTTTTTCTTCTGGATCTGTTTCTTTAAGAATTATTTTGAAGTCAAGAATTGAGAGGAAAGTGCTGGTAAGGCTAGCAGTTAGGGGTCCCTGCCAATAATTCTTTTTTTTTTTTTTGGCTTTTTGCTGAGGCAATTGAGGTTAAGTGACTTGCCCAGGGTCACACAGCTAGGGAATGTTAAGTGTCCCTGCCGATAATTCTTCAACCTTATTTAGAATGTGTGGCTTAGGAAAGGCCAGAGACCACTACAACCACTATGGGGCAGGTTTTCCTTGATACTAATCAAGGGAAGACATGACCTTTTCTATGAAGTGGAAATGAGTGAGATATTGTGCTGCAATGGAGTTTGGTTGTTTGGAGTTGGGGAGAGCAATGTTCCCAGCTGAGGCATTGTTGGTGAGGACACCAGAAGAACGCTATTTATTAAAAAAAAAAAAAAGGAAAAACTTAAGATATCTAAATAAAGAAGTATGGAAGGAAGAAAGTTAGAGAAGAAAAAGAAAAATATACCTTGGACTAGATTTAGTTGGCTCTGGGCCTGTAGTAGGTGCATTCTTGCTTGCAAGAATTCCTGTTTCTTCTTCTGTTTTATAACCACCTTCTAGTCAGGGATGCTGCAGCCCGACTGCCCAATGGAGAAGGGACTCGGGCTGAAATCTGTGAATTGTTGAAGGATTCCCAGTTCCTTGCGCCGGATGTTACCAGCACTCAGGTGAGATGGAGAAGAAATTACCCCAATTGTTACATTTCTAGGATCTACTGGGAAAGCTCAGATTCACTTTTTGCTAGAATTTCGATGATTGTATATTATTCTGAGACCTCATTTAGTTCAATTCACAGACAGCTATTGAATACTGTTCAATAAATGTATAATAAATGTATATAGATGTTGGGAATAAAAGCACTGAATAGTTTAGAGAGAATTATCAAGAACAACTTTAGGCCCACAGATTGGCCAAACCCAAGAAATTATCTTTAGGGCTTAACTGCTTCCTGGGATCTGGTTTTTTACCCTTACTTGAGTTATGCTTACCTTTTTCAGGTGAATACAGTAGTAAGTGGTGCCCTGGACCGACTACACTATGAGAAAGACCCATGTGTAAAATATGACATTGGACGAAAGTTGTGGATCTACCTTCATCGTGACCGGAGTGAAGAAGAGTTTGGTGTGTGAGGCCTCTGGGTCAACTGAGTTAGACTACAAATGGGGAATCTTATGAATTACTAGTTTCATCTCTTTATTCTTCTCATTTGACTTTATACAAGAGTTAGATGGTTGAAGGGCAGGATAGTGTTGTTGTTGCCACAGATCTGGGGGTTGAATTTTAACAATACTAGTCTTAGGATTCTGAAGTTCTGGCATAGCTTACTAGTTATTTTTGTTCACAGAGCGAATTCACCAAGCACAAGCAGCTGCAGCAAAAGCCAGAAAAGCTCTTCAACAAAAACCTAAGCCCCCTGCCAAAGTGGTAAGTGACCATGGACCTCAAGAGAATTTTGACAGGTGATAACAAGAGCCAAATATGTTGTTACTACTCACTTAAATGTCTTTGAAGCTATGGTAACTATGCCTTCCTTCATTGAATTCATAATTAAACCTATATATTTTCTTTTTTCTCTGGTTGCAGAAGTCCAGTAATAAGGAGAGCTCTATGAAAATGCTTAACAGTGGTACATCAGAACCAAGTCAGCTAAATCTTAGTGACTCCAGTATGCCAGCTACTCCGGTCACACCTGTCACCCCCACTACCCCAGCCCTGCCTGCTACTCCTATATCGCCTCCACCTGTGTCAGCAATTGGCAAGAATGCACCTAGTACAGGCCCAGAGCCAACTAAATCTAGTCCAAGGTATATTTTTCTTTTTCTTCTCTAACTTTCTTCCTTCCATACTTCTTTATTTAGATATCTTAAGTTTTTCCTTTTTTTTTTTTTTAATAAATAGCGTTCTTCTGGTGTCCTCACCAACAATGCCTCAGCTGGGAACATTGCTCTCCCCAACTCCAAACAACCAAACTCCACCAAATTCCCAGTCCACCGGCCGGGTAGTGACCCACTCTGGCTCAGCTGGACTTCCTCAGGTACGGGTAGTAGCCCAGACCAGCCTTCCTGCTGTCACTCAACAGCCTACAAATTCAACTCAGACACTGCCACAGATGCCAGTGGGTCCACAAATTCGGGTTCCAGCCACTGCTACACAGACCAAAGTCATACCACAAGTGAGTATGAAAGCTAAAGGACATTAGATAACAGGAGAAGCTGAACCAAGCATGGCTAGTGTTCTACTGACCTGGAAAATACGAAATATATTTTAGTTCTAGTTCATCTGTTATTTTGTGATTTGTCTGAAGTTTTATCCTGCATACTTTAAGTTTCCTTAGGAACTTAGGAACATAGGAAAAATACAATGTCTTTATTACTTCAAAGAATCACATTAAAATGATGTCCTTTAAAAATATTTTGAGACTTAGCACGATATTGGTATAGTTCTCAATGTCCCTTGAATATTGAGTTTAAACATTTGAAGTCCTTTAGCCTCAAGATGAAATATTTTCAGTTTTTTGTGATGAGGAAATGAAATATTCTGATATATTCCAACTAGGTTGGTTGGAAGAAATGAATTTTAGTACAGAAGATCCATAGTGCTGTAGCATATACTAAGAATAGAACTCTTCCTGGTACCAGTGCCTATTTTGTATCCAAATGAATGTTTTCCTCTTATCTTGAGCTAGACAGTGATGACAACTGTTCCAGTGAAAACTCAGCCTACCCCAGCCCCAGCACCCGTGCAAAGACCTGGGCAAGGCCAGGGAGGACTCACAGTGACAGGTCTCACTGCCACTACTAGCCCTGCAGCAAAACCTGCCACCAGCTCTCCTGGAACTTCTGCACCAAGTTCCTCCACAACCACTGTTATCCAGAATGTACCTGGCCAGAATATCATCAAACAGGTTACTAATTCTTGGGTGGAATTGACTTATAAATCCAGAAACCTAGGACATATTTGGGGAAGAACATAGGGACATGAAAAGTTTATCTTTTACATATCATTGATTTCAAGCCAATTTATAGGAGAAGGCATTGCAAGCATTGCAAGTGTTTATTTTTGTAGAAATCCATTTGGATTACTTGATTGGGATTTAGGCCTTTTAAAATTTATTGTTTCTATTTATGCCTTTATATACATCATTTCCTTTTCTGCTTTTAAAAAAATTATACTTTATTTTCCCCTAGTTACATTATAACAATTTTTAACATTCATTTTTAAAACTTTGAATTCCAGATTCTTTCCCTTCCTCCCTCCCCAGTAATGCAGCAATTAATAATGAGAATGCAAGCAATTAATATAAGTATATATGTGTAATCATGCAAAACATTTCTATAATAGTCATGTTGTGAAAGAAAACAAAGAAAAACCTCAAGAAAAATAAAGAAAAAAATTTAAAACTATACTTTAATCAGCATTCAGACACCATCAATTCTTTCTCTGGTTTGGATAGCATTTTTCATCACAAGTCTTGCAGAGTTTCTTGAATTTTTGCTGAGAATGTTTATGCTATTCACAGCTCATCATCTTACATTATTGCTGTTACTTTGTACATAGTACATTTCTCTTTGCATCAGGTCATGGAAATCTTTCCAGGTTTTCCAAGAGCATCCGGCTCATAATTTCTTTCTTTTTTTTTTTTCCCGTTTTATTACAGCTTTTTATTTGCAAAACATATGTATGAGTAATTTTCAACATTGACCCTTGCAAAGCTTTCTGTTACAAGTTTTCCCTCCCTAGGCACCACCCCTTCCCCAGATAGCAGGAAGTCGACTACATGTTAATTATATTAAAATACTTACAAATCAAATATGTGTATACATATTTTTACAGTTATCTTGCTGTGCAAGAAAAGTCGGATCTACAAGAAAAAAAAATCTGAGAAGGGAAACACAATGCAAGCAAACATCAATAGAGAGCATGAAAATGTTATGTTGTGGTCCACATTTCACATCTCTCTCTCTCTGGGTGTTTATGGCTTTCTTCATTACTGAACATTTGGAGCTGGTTTGAAACATTTCATTGTTGAAGAGAGCCACATCCTTCAAAATTGATCATCATATAGTCTTGTTGTTGCCATGTATAATGATCTTCTGGTTCTGTTCATTTCTCTCAGCATCAGTTCATGCAAGTCTCTCCAGGCCTCTCTGAAATCATCCTGCTGGTTGTTTCTTACTGAACAATAATATTCCATGACATTCATATACCATAATTTATTCAGCCACTCTCCAATTGATGGGCATCCATTCAGTTTCCAGTTTCTAGCCACTACAAAAAGAGCTGCCACAAACATTCTTGCACATGTGGGTCCCTTTCCCTCCTCTAAGATCTCTTTGGGATATAGGCCCAATAGAAACACTGCTGGGTCAAAGGGTATGCACAGTTTGATAACTTTTTGAGCTTAGTTCCAAATTTCTCTCCAGAATGGTTGGATCTGTTCACAGTTCCATCAACAATGCGTCAGTGTCCCAGTTTCCCCACATCCCCTCCAACATTCGTCATTATCTTTTCTTGTTATCTTAGCCAATCTGACAGGTGTGTCGTAGTATCTCAGAGTTGTCTTAATTTGCATTTCTCTAATCAATAGTGATTTGGAGCGCCTTTTCATATGACTAGAAATAGTTTTAATTTCATCATCTGAAAACTGGCTGTTCATATCCTTTGACCATTTATCGATTGGAGAGTGGCTTGAATTGTTATAAATATGAGACAATTCTCTATATATTTTAGAAATGAGGCCTTTATCAGAACCCTTAAATGTGAAGATGATTTCCCAATTTATTGCTTCCCTCCTAATTTTGTCTGCATTAGTTTTGTTTGTACAAAACCTTTTTAACTTAATATAGTCAAAATTGTCTATCTGGTGTTCAATTAAGAGTTCCAGATCTTCTTTGGACACAGTCCTTCCTTCTCCATAGGTCTGAGAGGTAAACTATCCTATGTTCCTCTAATTTGCTTATAATATCACTATGTCTAAATCATGAACCCATTTAGATCTTTTCTTGGTATGTGGTGTTAGTTGTGGGTCAAGCCATAATTTCTTCCACACTAGTTTCCAATTTTCCCAGCAGTTTTTGTCAAATAGTAAGTACTTATCCCAAAAGCTGGGGTCTTTGGGTTTATCAAACACTAGATTGCTATAGTTATTGCCTAGCTTGTCCTGTGATCCTATCCTGTGCCACTGATAGAGTACTCTATTTCTTAGCCAGTACCAAACGGTTTTGATGACCACTGCTTTATAATATAATTTTAGATCTGGTACAGCTAGGCCACCTTCAGCCTTTTTTTTCATTAATTCCCTTGAAATTCTTGACCTTTTGTTCTTCCAGATGAACTTTGCTACTATTTTTTCTAGATCTGTAAAATAATTTCTTGGGAATTTGATTGGTATGGCACTAAATAAGTAAACTAGTTTGGGTAGTATTGTCATTTTTATATTTGCTTGGCCTACCCATACTGCTCATAATTTCTTATGGCACAAGAGTATTTTATCATAATTGCAAACCACAACTTATTCAGCCATTCCCCAATTAATGAGCATCCCCTCACTTTCCATTTTTTTCCCCCAGAAAAGAGCTGCTATAAATATTTTTTTTTTTAAATCTTTGGTATACAGATCTAGTAATGACATACATGGTTTTATAGTCCTTTAGGCATAGTTCCAAGTTGCTTTACAAAATGATTGAATCAGTTCACAACTCTACCAACAGTGCATTACTCATTTTTCCCATATCCCCTCCAACATTTATCATTTTCCTTTTTTCCTACTTATCAGTCTAATAGGTGTTTTAATTTGCATATCTCTAATCAGTAATGAGTTAGAACATTTTTCCATATCGTTATAGGTAGCTATGATAACTTCATTTGAAATCTTTTTATATCTTTTGATCATTTATCATTTGGGAAATGGCTCTTATTATTATAAATTTGACTCAGTTAAACTATATTTGAAAAATGAGACCTTTTCTACTTTTCATTTACTACTAATGAATGTAAAAAATAGTATTACCTTCTTAAGTAGATTTGAATGAAAAGAAAACATTTTCTGTTGAAAAATGTATTTTATAAATTTTGCGTGGTGGTATTATTTAGGTAGTCTTCACATGGCCCCATTTAGCAGTCCATATCAGTGCCTTTCTTCCCTTCTCCAGGTGGCAATTACTGGACAGCTGGGCATGAAGCCTCAAACAGGCAACAGCATCCCATTAACAGCCACTAACTTTCGCATCCAGGGTAAGGATGTTTTGCGCCTGCCTCCTTCGTCCATCACCACCGATGCCAAGGGCCAGACAGTGCTACGTATAACTCCTGACATGATGGCTACCCTGGCCAAGTCCCAGGTCACCACAGTGAAACTGACCCAGGACCTCTTTGGGGCAGGAAGTGGTGCTGCAGGAAAGGGCATCTCTGCTACTTTGCATGTCACATCCAACCCTGTGCATGCATCTGACACCCCGGTCAAGGCCAACTCAGCTAGTGCCCCTTCATCTACTCCAGCAGGCACCACTGTGGTCAAAGTGGCCCCTGACCTGAAGCCTGCAGAAGCCTCCAGCTCAGCTTTCCGTTTGATGCCAGCGCTTGGTGTGAGTGTGGCAGACCAAAAAGGCAAAGCTGCAGTGGCTTCAACAGAGGCAAAGCCAGCTGCCACAATCCGCATTGTGCAAGGACTGGGAGTGATGCCTCCTAAGCCAGGTCAGACTATAACAGTTGCCACTCATGCCAAGCAAGGCTCCTCCTCAGCAGGTGGCCCTGGAGCTGTTCATACTTCCACTGTGTCCTTGCCCAGTATGAGTGCTGCTGTATCAAAGGCTGTGGCAGTAGCCTCTGGGGCCACAGGAACCCCTATCAGCATTGGGGCGGGAGCTACCACCGTGCGACAGGTCCCTGTGAGCACCACAGTTGTATCTACTTCCCAGGCTGTGAGTAACATTGTGATTTAAGTGTAACCTGTCTCATTGAAGCCCCTTTTAAAACCATTCAACCTTTTGTCAGAGGGAAAGTTAGACAGGCTTCTTATTCTAGTAATGAGGACTAGAAATCAAAATATTCTTTATTTCCATACCACTCTACTTGATCTTAAGGAGTTTTAATTTGTTTATAGTATTTACAAAACTTCCCCTTTATGTGTATTATACTGTGGCAATAGGATCTTAGTATTTCTGTCTAAATCTTAGGTCCCTTGGTATGAAGATCAGCAGGGGATCAGAATGCAGGTGGGGTGATTTGAGAATAGCCTTTCCTAATTAGTGAAACGTCTTTTAAGGTGATGTTATACCATTTCTCTCACTTGCAGCACCAGAATGTTGGTTAACAAGAAAGCTTTATGCTGTTGATTTCTCTTTGTTTTTTTGAGTCAGTGAGCTTTTTTCCTTAGATTGAACTGCTTGAAAACAGGGACTTTTGCCTTTCTTTGAATTCCCGGTGCTTAGCATTGTGCTTGACACATTATAGTTGTTTAATAAATATTTGTCAGCTGATTTACTAAACATAAAAAGGTAGTTCGTAATAGGGTCTTCTATAGAAACAACTGAATAGACCTTGACTTTGCTGCTTTCTTTTTGCAGAAAGACTATTTGTTGAGGGAAAGGAATGGTTCCAATTAGTAGTCGTTTGAAATATGTTGTAATCAAGTAAGCCATCTTTGAGAGGAAATTAACACTATATGAATCTCTTCAGGGCACCATCTCTAGCCTTTTTACTGCCTATTATTGTCCTTTTGTTGACTAGTGAGCCACAAAGAGAAAATAAAACTAGGTACAGCAGAAGCTATACAGATGTGGTGGCTTGTTCCTGTTCCTGCTTTTCTACCCAGGGGAAATGTTGCTGCCATTCATGAACACCAGGCAAGGTGTCTGTCTAAATTCATGGGGTATTTATTATATGCCTATAACAATTCTGTTACTGAAAAGGAAAAATAACAACAGTAAAAAAGCCAAATAGCTTGAGTGTCATTGTGATTTAGCCTATCTCATTGAAACCCCTTTTAACATCATTCAACCCAATTTGCTTCTGTCAGAAGGAAAGTTAGGGAGGCTACTTGTTCTAGTAATGAGGACTGGAAATCAAGGTAAGCCTCAGGCCTACTACATATTTTCGGTTTCATTATATTAGTTTTGGGCTCTGGAAACTGTATTTCTTTCATTTGGCTAGTTGTGCAACCTTATTAATATGTATATCCCTGGAAGAAACTGAAAATACCTGAGGAATGCATAATCTGTTGGTTTGTTCTTAATTAAATTACTATTACCACCCTCAACCCTTTTGCTGGTTTTCCCTCAATGACCCTGCCTTCCAATGGAACACTAGAATTGCATTCAATATTATTAACTCTTTAGCTCCTTTTTATTTCCTCTTAGGCTATTAAGTAAGAAACCCATATTTACATTCTTGTGTTTCTGTTTTCGTTTTTGTTTTTGTTTTTTTTTGGTAAGGCAGAGCAGGGCAGGACTGGGACATTTCTGTATAGGTTATAACTACATTTTAGGGCTTTTTTTAACTCATTGGAAACCTAGAGAGGAAGAGATAATGAAAGTGGTTATCCCAGTGCTGTCTTGCAATTCAAGTGCTTTGAGCATGATGCTTTTTTTTTTTTTTTTTTTTGCTTTTTGCTGAGGCATTTGGGGTTAAGTGACTTGCCCAGGGTCACACAGCTAGGGAATGTTAAGTGTCTGAGACCAGATTTGAACTCAGGTCCTCCTGACTTCAGGGCTGGTGCTCTAACCACTGTGCCACCTAGGTGCCCCACACGATGCTTTTTTAAAAAGTTTTCCTCGAGCTTCTCTCTATCCCTAATCCCACAAAAATCCTTTTCTTTTCAATGAGATCATATTTGCAAAACACTTAGCACAGTGCCTGGCATGGGATTGGCCCTTAATTAATTCTTGTTTCCTTTTTTCTGTAGGGTAAGCTGCCTACACGGATTACAGTGCCACTATCAGTGATTAGCCAACCCATGAAAGGCAAGAGTGTGGTTACAGCTCCTATCATCAAGGGCAACATTGGAGCCAAGTGAGTGGTGGTAGGGAGGCTGAGAGCAGAGTTGAGGCTTGAGCTCTCTTTTAGTTGGGAAAAAGAAAATCATGGAGAAGGTAGGTAATTTCTTAGGATTCTCTTTTTGATATTCTGGCTCCTTATGATAAGACATATAGTCTTTTCAGCCAGTTGTACATGATCCTGGTTTTGTTACTCTTAGATTGTTTGTTACTATTATGCTGTTTCAAGTTAGTGGGCTTCTTTTTGTGGAGCAGAGGAATGGTGCATCAGTACATCCTGTTTTCTCTCCACAGTATCAGTGGATTGGGTCGGAATATCATCCTCACTACCATGCCAGCTGGCACTAAGCTCATCACTGGTAACAAACCTGTCAGCTTCCTCACTGCTCAGCAGCTGCAACAGCTTCAGCAACAAGGGCAGGCCACGCAGGTAAACCTCAGGGAATCCTGCTGGTCATAGCAAACTTCTTGCCACCCCTAGCTTAACCTGATTGTTTAATCCTGTGTGTTCTCTTGGTACCTTATACTATCTCTTTGTAAACAGGTGCGCATCCAGACAGTCCCGGCTTCCCACCTCCAACAGGGAACAGCTTCTGGATCTTCCAAAGCTGTCTCTACTGTCGTTGTGACCACAGCCCCATCTCCCAAACAGGTGCCTGAACAGCAGTGAACATGGAAGGGGAAAGAAGATGGCTTCTCAAGGACTGTTTCAGGGTCTGTTCTTTCAGTTGAAGCAAATAGGGGCTACATCACACCTGTAAATCCTCCTTCTTAAGGAGAGAGAGGCAGGTAGTGGGATGATGTCAGCAAACTAGATTCTGCAATCACAGGATCCAGTGAAAAAATACTAAAAAGGGCCCTGGGCTCACTCCTCAGCCTGTTTTGTGGATTAATATAGGGGAAGACAATTCATTACTGTGCCATACAGACCAGAATTTTCTTCCTTGGTATTGACTAAAGTCAGTTGGAGGAGAGACTTTCTGACTTTAGAGTATGCAGGCTCTGTGAGCAAGCCTTACCTTGTATGTGGAGTTCTTCAGTGATAGATTTTAGCCTCCCATGGTATTTCTTAGTCACTTATGTGACAGGTGGATTCGATACCAGGTTTAGGTGACATTTTGTGTCCAGAAAAATAATTTTATATAACTTATTGTGTTTTTTTTTAAAAGATGCTATTATTGCACCTCTTTCTCAAAACAAAAACTTGGGCTTTAGCCTTTAAATAGATCACATATTCTCTTTTAAGGGAATAGCTGGTATTCCAGCAAGTTAGTACAGATTTTTTTATAACTATGATAGAGAGGGAAAGGATATATGGCTGCAGGAAATAATGGTAATAGAAGGACCACAGTGAATTTCCTGAATGAGACAAAGGATGGAAACTGCCTATACTATAAAATAGTGGGTGGGACTTTAAACATGATGCAAATTTATTGCTAAGTCTCTAGACTTAGTCTGTAGTTTTTGCTTCTCTTTTCAAACAGTGGTCCAGAAAAAGTGATCAGGCTCTCCAGGGTAACACCACCATTTATGCTGCTTTTGCTATCTTGTGTCAAGTCCTGAACTTTATTCTGTGTTAGTGGTACTGCTATCACTTCTGGTCTTGGAATATGGAAGAAAGTGGGAGGCACAGGGCCAAGGAGCAGCCTATTCAGCAAGGACTGATCTTAAACATATTGACCTGAAGTTACAAAATATTTTATTAATAATGGCTGTCTCATGCTTCCTTCCTGAGTCTCTATTGCTGCCTGACAATGCTCTTTAAAAAAAAATTTTTAAAGTGTAATATATAATTAAATGTGTTATTAATAACATATGCCTTGTTGTTTGATTTGGGATTTGTGTGAATGCAGTTTCTTATGGTAGCTACTGATTTGGTGGTCGTTTGTGATCTTGAACTCCTTATCTTTCAAAAAATTGTTTAATTGATTTTTTTTGTTTTTTTACTAGACATTTTCCAATAATGATATTTACTGTCTGCATACATTCAGTTTTCTCTTATAACAGAGTAAAACAGTTAAAGCAAACTGACACCTGTTTCAATTGATCATCGAGCTGTATATAAAGCTCTTTTTATATATCAGGCATTGTGCTAAAATTACATGTAAGCTAATGGGGGGAGATACTAGGAGGTTAGGGGGTCAGAAAGACCTGCATAAATGGTATTAAAGCTACTTCAGCTTTGAAGGAGGCTAAGAGTCACACCCCATGCTTTGTTCAGCCATTCCTATGTCTTAACAGATAATCAAAGTCACCTCCTTAGATTCTAGTTATTTGTTTTTCTTCTTCCATTCTCCCTATCCCACCTCCTACACCTTGTACTTTAAATGCTGCTTCAGGATGAGATGATTCATTTTGCTTGTGACTATTTCTTTTCCAGTATTACATTCCCTCTTAACTCTTCTGCCCATTCATGCTTGCTTATTAGTCTGTTGAATGGAAGGGAAGGGGAATAAATGTTTATATATATACATGTGTGTATATATATATACATGACACAGTGTCAGGCACTGTGCTCACTGGTTTTTACAAATATCAGTTCACTTAATTCTTACAACAATCCATAGAGGAAAGTATTATTATTTTATAGCTGAGGAAACTGAGGCAAATAGAGGTTAAGTGATTTGCCTAGTATCCCAGTACTAGTAAATGTTTTAGGTAGGATTTGAACTCAAATCTCCCTGACTCCAGGCCCAGTTCTTGTTAATGCGCCACCAGCTGCCTTGAATTTATTGTTTTTCTACCACAAATTCTATCTATCCATTTCAGGTAAGAGTGAGGTTCATCTGAATCTTATTCCCCTCACCCTTTCCATATTTGTTCCATACTCTCCTTACATATATCTCAGTTATGAGAAATATCAAGTTTCAATCCTACCTCCTTTTCACACTAATTTATTCCTATTACATTTCCTTCTCTGTCTTCTTCAGATCCTCAGATCTGAACCAGGCAATGCTTAGGAACTTTGTTTTATCTACTTCCTTCAATACTCTTTGATGACATTGAGTTTCTGAAGAAATGTATTTTTCCTCCCCTTATTAGAATGTTAATACTACATAATATAAATCCCTTCCAAATACTCAAATAAATTTATCCTAGGTTTCTCAGGTCTCTTTATTTTTGTACATTACTATAACATAAAACACCTTGCTTTATGTACACAGAAACTTAGACAGCAGTACTATTTCTTAGAATCAAGATTTCTGGGAAATGATCCAAGTGTTAAGTTTTTCTAAAGGGAAATGAAGGAAAAACTAATCAAATGGTTATAAAACTATCTGGCAAGAGAGCATTTTTTACAAATTAAAAACAAACCTGAGTTGAATTTAACAAGGGATTCCATGTATGTATAATTGTATGTATATATAATTTAGAGAGTGTGTGTGTAAGGAAGGGCTAGAATATGACATGCTAGAGAGAGCTAGCAATTCAAATATAGCTTATTTCTCTAGTGAAGTGGAAACATAAGGGGAGATCAAATATATTATTTATCTTTGTCACAGGGAGCAGATATGAAAATTGCTGTTAATATTCAGTATGGCTGCTAATGTATACATATATAAACTCAGACAACTAATAATCTAAGAATCTTTGGAAGTAGAACTTCAAATCTCCCTGAACTATAATAATACACATCCTGAAAAATAATTGACTTGGAAAATAGATCAAGGAGAGAGAATTTAAAATTTTTTGGTTTACCTGAAAGCCATGATTGAAAAAAGAGCATAGAGATCTTGCAAAAATTATCCAGGAAAACTGTTCTGATATTCTAGAACCAGAAAGTAAAATAGAATCCACCAATCACCTCCTGAAAGAAATCCCAAGATGAAAACTCACAGGAATATTATAGCCAAATTCTGGAACTTCAGGTCAAGGGAAAAAGTATTGAAAGCATCCAGAAACAATTCAAGTATAATGGAGCCACAGTCAGAATAATACAAGATTTAGCAGCTTCTACATTAAAAGATTGGAGGGCTTGGAATATCATATTCTGGAGAGCAAAGGAGCTAAGATTATAACAAAGAATCATCTGTTCAGCTAAACTGAATATAACCCTTAAGGATAAAGTTACCTATTCAATGAAACAGGACTCAATTTTTCATGATGAAAAGATCAGAATTGAATAGAAAGTTTGACTTTCAAATATAAGGAAATAATTAGGAAAGGGAAGGAGGATGGTACTTGTAACTCCAAAAGAACTTTCTCATCAATGGGGCACAGGTGTGAGTTGAATATGAAGGAATCATATCTAAAGTAATGAAATTAAGGGATGAGAGGAATGTAATGGGAGAACGGGAAAGGGAGAAGTGGAAAGGCATAAATTCTCTGCAATAAATGAGGCAAGAAAGGTTTTTCAATGGAGGGGAAAAGAGAGAGAGAGGAGGGCAAGTGAGTGAATCTTTATTTTCATCAGAATTGGCTCAAAGAGGAAATAACACTCATTAAGGCTATAGAAATCTATTTTACCCTTCAGAAAAAAGGAGGGGAAGGGGATATGAAAAGGTGGAGAGTGATAGAAAAGATAGCATATTGGGGGAGGGGGTGGTTGTCAGAAGCAAAACATTTTTGAGGGACAGGATGAAAGTGAATAGGATAAATGGGTGTGGGAAAAATGAGAGGGGAATACAGTTAGCAATAGTAAATGTGAAAAAGCAAGTTTTTCTGATAAAGGCCTATTTTCTCAAATATATAGAGAATTGAGTTAAATTTATAGAAATAAATTCCCCATTTGATAAATGATCAAAAGATTTGAAGTTTTCCAGTGAAGTATTCAAAGCTAACTATATATGAAAAAAAAAATACCCTAATTTCTGTTGATTGGTGAAATTCAAATTGAAACAATTATACATCTTATTTTGGCCAGTGGGGCCAGAAAATGGAAACTGATCAATGATAGATATTGGAGGGAATGCAGGAAGAAATGAGAGATTGATGCATTGTAGAAAATTGTAAACTGATCCAATTATTCTGTATCTATGCCCAGAGGGCTACTAAAAAACATGCATACCCTTTGACCTAACAAACCACTACTAAGCATGTAATACAAAGATTTTTCTCTCTTTTTTATTGTGGTAAATTTATTCATTTTTAAATGCACATTGCTTTATGAATCATGTTGGGAGAGGAAAATCAGGACAAAAGGGAAAACCCATGGGAGAGATTTAAAAAAAAAAAAGTGAACATAGCACGTATTGTTTTACATTCAGTCTCCTTAGATCGTTTTCTAGATGAACATGTCATTTTCTGTTCAAAATCTATTGGGATTGCTTTGGATCACTGAACTGCTGAGAAGAGCTAAGTCTTTCAAAGCTGTTATTGTGTACAATGTATTCCTGGTTCTGCTTGTTTCGCTCAGCATCAGTTCATGTAAATCTTTCCAGGTCTGTCTAAAATCAGTTTGTTCAAACTATGCATACCTTTTGATCCAGAGGTGTTTCTACTGGGCTTATATCCCAAAGAGATCTTAGAGGAGGGAAAGGGCCCCACATGTGCAAGAATGTTTGTGGCAGCCCTTTTTGTAGTGGCTAGAAACTGGAAACTGAGTGGATGCTCATCAATTGGAGAATGGCTGAACAAATTATGGTATATGAATGTTATGGAATATTATTGTTCTGTAAGAAATGGCCAGCAGGATGATTTCAGAGAGGCCTGGAGAGACTTGCATGGACTGATGCTGAGTGAAATGAGCAGAACCAGGAGATCATTATACATGGCAACAACAAGATCATCATTTATGATGATCAATTCTGATGGATGTGGCTCTATTTAACAATGAGGTGATTCAAACCATTTCCAATGGTTCAGTGATGAAGAGAGCCATCTATCCAGAGAAAGGACTGTGGGAACTGAGTGTGGTTCACAACATAGCATTTTCACTCTTTTTTTTGTTTGTTTGCTTGAATTTTATTTTGCTTCTCTCTTTTTTGAACTGGTTTGATTTGATTTTTCTTGTGCAGCATGATAATTGTATAAATATGTATGCATATTTTGTATTTAACATATATTTCTACCATGTTTGACCTATATTAGACTACCTTCCATCTAGGGGAGGGCGTGCAGCAAGTGTGTGGGGGGGATTGGAATACAAGGTTTTGCAAGGGCTAATGTTGAAGAATTAAACACTCATATATTTTGAAAAATAAAAAGCTTCAATAAAAAAAAGATAATAAAAATAAAATCAGTTTGTTAATCATTTTTAATAGAACATAAATATGCCATTCCCTTCATCTGTTGTTCAGCCATTTCCCAATTGATGGGCATCCACTCATTTTCCAATTCTCTGCTACTAAAGAAAGCTGTTGCAAACATTTTTGTACATGGGGGTCCTTTACCCTCCTTCATGATTTCCTTGGTAAATCTAAGGTTATGTACAGTTTTATATCATTTTGAGCATAGTTCCAGATTGCTCTCCAGAATAGTTGGATCATTTCACAACTCCACAAACAATGCATTAGTGTCCCAGTTTTCCCACATCCCCTCCAACATTTATCATTATTTTTTCCTGTCATCTTAGCCAATCTGAGAGGTGTGAGGTGGTACCTCAGAGTTGTTTTAATTTGCATTTCTCTAATCAATAGTGATTTAGAACATTTTTTCATATAACTCTAAATGGCTTTAATTTCATCATCTGAAAATTGTTCATATCCATTGACCATTTATCAATTGGGGAATGACTTGTATTGTTATAAATTTGATACAGTTCTTTATATATTTTAGAAATGAGACCTTTATCAGAAATACTGGCTGTAAAGATTTTTTTCCCCCAGCTTTGTACTTCTCTTTTAATATTGTTTCTCTTGATTTTGTTTGTGCAAAGACTTTTTAATGTAATCAAAGTTGTCTATTTTGTCTTTCATAATGTTGTTCTAGTTCTTTGGTCATAAATTCTTCCCTTGTCCAAAGATCTGATAGGTAAATTATCCCTTGTTCTCCTAATTTGTTTATGGTATCATCCTTTATGACTAAATAATGTATGCACTTTGACCTTATTTTGGTAAGCCTATGCCAATTTCTTACATATTATTTTCCAATTTTCCCAGCAATTTTTGTCAAATAGTGAGTTCTTATTCCAGAAACTGGAGTGTGAGGATTTATCAAATACTAGATTGTGGAAGAAGAGACAAGTCCCTTCCCTGCCTCTCTAAGGGGACAAAATTTTATGATCTCTTTTTGTGTTTGTCAAGGAGAAACAGGTTTTGCTGTGTGGACCAAGGAATAAGAGTAAGCAATGGTAGAGGGAAAGCCTTGGCATCAACTTTGATTGGTGATGAAGAATAGTTGTACTCTCTGCTATGGTCCTAATGTTCCTGGAATATCTCCTGCTCATAGTCGCTACCTCATACTGGGAGAAGAAATGGGCTACTCTACTGGAGAAATCATCTGTGTTCCTGGTGCTGCTCTGCTTCCTTGTCATCACCTCCATTAGGGGACCCTCCATGAACTGCAAAGATTTGGCATCATTCACCACATGGATGAAATTGTGAGAAGTGAGTCTGCAAAAGTGATGGGAAAGGTATGGGATTTCTGACTGATTTTCCTTTACATTTTTTCCTCATTTCCCTTTTACTTCATATGCCAGGCTGACTTCACTAAAAGCACCATAAGAATTTAGATGATGGAAAATCCTCTAGAAATCCTTAGCATCTTGCCACCAAGGGGTGGTATGTGATAGGTGATATGTGACAGGTTTTTTCCTGATGCAACTTCTTTCCCCCAAACCACAAAATGGTGTGGTTTTACCTAAGACAGGTCTCCCCAGACCTGAGTAGCCTACATGAATGTATCTTGCTTCCCTGGCACAGTTTCTTGATCCATCCCACTTATCACTGCCACCTTGCCACCATAAGGTAGCTCTGGCCCTGGGACTTGATTGACCCCAGCTTTCATGACACAACTTCCTGGTTATCTAGGAACTTAAAAAGTTCCAACCATGGAATCGGGCCCCCTTGAAGTTTGACTCTCTCACCTGCCCTGCTGACCAGATGCATTTCTGTTTAAAGATGGGGGAGAGGCACATCCAGAAATACTAAGTGCCAGTGAGTTCTTATTACATGTGTTTATACTAAGGCAAACCTCCAGTATGAATGCAAGTGTGTCCTTTCTAACTTAACTACTTATTCCAATGAGACAGTATAGAAGATATTCTTAGATTGTGTGTGAGGCAGTGTGATACAGCTACAAGAGCCTTGGAGGTAGGAGGACCTAGGTTTAAATCTACTTAATGGATTTGGGACCATTGGCAAGCAACCTAATCTCTCACAACCTCAGTTTCATTATCTGTAAAATGAAGGTAATAACACCTACCTCACTATGAAGATGAAATGAGATAATGTATGTGTATGTGTCTGTATGGGTGTGTGTATATTCTTCACAAATCTTAAAGTATTACATATAAGTTGTTAAAAAGTATTACATGTAAATTGTTATGATTAATAATGACAAATGGCATTTACTCCATCTTTATACTTATCAAATAGGAAGAAACAATTTTCATATCAATTAACATCAGTATTTTAAATGGCACCTTATAGGAAATTTAAACATTCTCTTTCTCCTGAATATTTTTTTTTATCCATGTAAAACTTTGTTTTCTTTAGATTATTTGATAGAAGGAAACACTTGAGACTCAGCACATGACAGTGTCATAGTACTTGAGTTCAAATCTTGGTCACTATTTACTATCTGGATGTCCTAATCATTAACTCTTTTGGACTTTAGTTTCCTTATCTGTAAAATGAGGGGGTTGCACAAAATACTTTCTAAGTTTCCTTCCAATTCTAGATCTATGATCCCATGAGTCTATTCACTCTTCCATCCTTTTATTCCTAGTGTCTCCTTATCTCATTTCCTGTAACAACTGATTCCAAAGCTTTTGCCCTTAACTGGTTCCCAACCTTACTCCCAACACTGAGGGCAGATGATTTATAGCCCTTTGGATACAGATCATATCTGTCTTTTGGTCATTTATCAATTAGAGCATAGCTCTTATTTTTTATAAATTTGATTCAGTTCCATGTTTGGTAAATAATAAGGCCTTATCAGAGATACTTCCTTCAGAATTAATTTTTACAATTACTATTGCTATGTTTCTCCCCATATATTCTTTTCTCTCTCTGCTTTCACCT
Source organism: Myrmecobius fasciatus (assembly GCA_023553655.1). NCBI lineage: Eukaryota > Metazoa > Chordata > Mammalia > Dasyuromorphia > Myrmecobiidae > Myrmecobius > Myrmecobius fasciatus. The sequence continues at coordinate 38,965 of JAJPUD010002453.1, read as the reverse complement.
TGCCCATTCTCTTCTTCCAATATGCCCTTTTTTTTTTTAATCACCGACCCCCCTTTCCATATCCCATTTCCCTATTTTCCTGCAGGGTAAGATAGATTTCTATACCCATATTGAATATGTATGTTATTTCCTCTGAGCCAGTTCTGATGAGAGCAAGGTTCACTTACCCACTCACTCCTCTCCCTTTCCCCCTACCTAACACTGTAAAAGCTTTTTATTGTCTCTTTTTTTATGGCAGATAATTTATATCATTCCACTTTTCGCTTTCACTTTCTCCCAGTACATTCCTCTGTCCCCCCTTAATTTCATATATTTTTTTAGATATTGTCCCTTTATATTCAACTTACACCCATGTCCTCTCTCTCTCTCTCTCTCTCTCTCTCTCTTTCTCTCTCTCTCTCTCTCTCTCTCTCTCTCTCTCTCTGTGTATATGGATATATACATATCCATTCCTTCAATGAGTTACAGGTATCATCCTCCTATGTAGGAATGGAAACAAATAAACCTTATTAAGTAAGTCCCTTATGATATAATTTTCTTGATTATCTCCTTATGCTTCTCCTGAGTTCTGATTTGAAAATCAAATTTTCCATTTTGGTCTTTTCATCATGAGTGTTTGAAAATTCTCAGTTTCATTGAATAGGTCTAACCTTTTCCCTGAAGGATTATACTCAGTTTTGCTAGGTAGGTGATTCTTGGTTGCAATCCTAGCTCTATTGCTCTCCAGAATATCATGTTCCAAACTCTGATTCTTTAATGTAGAAGCTGCTAAATCTTGTATTATCCCTGATGGTGGCTCCACTCTATACTTGAATTGTTTCTTTCTGGATGCTTGCAATATTTTCTCCTTGACTTGGGAGTTCCAGAATTTGGCTATAATATTCCTGGGAAGTTTTATTTTGGGATCTCTTTCAGTAGGTGATAGATGGATTCTTTCAATTTCTATTTTATCCTCTAGTTCTATAATATCAGGACAGTTTTCTTTGATAATTTCTTGAAAGATGATGTCCAGGCTCTTTTTTTGATCATGGAATTCAGGTAAACTAATAACTTTTAAATTATCTCTCCTCTTTCCAAGTCAGTTGTTTTTCCAGTGAGTTATTTCACATTATTTTCCTTTCCTTTTTTGGGGGGAGGAGGGGTTGTTTTATTGCATCTTGATTTCTCATAAAGTCCTTAGCTTACATTTGTTCAACTCTAATTTTTTTTTTTATTTGCAAAACATATGTATGGGTAATTCTTCAACATTAACCCTTACAAAGCTTTCTGTTACAAATTTTTCCTCCCTACTCCCTACCCCTCCCCAGGATATCTACTACATGTTAATTATGTTAAAATACTTGACAAATCAAATATATGTATACATATTTCCACACTTATCATTGTTGTGCAAGAAAAATAGTATCTACAAGAAAGAAAAATCAAATAAAGGAAACACAATGCAAGCAAGCATCAATCGAGAGCATGAAAATGGTTTTTTTTCAATGTTGCAATTTTATTATAGTGTTTTCTTTTTTTTAACATTGCAATTGAATTTTCTTAATAAAGCTTTTTATTTACAAAACATGAGTGATTTTTCTACATTGACCTTTACAAAAACTTTTTTTTCCCAAGCTTTTCCCCTCCTTCCCCCCACCCCTCACCCCTAGATGACAGGTAATCTAATACATGGTAAATAGGATAAATTATATGACAAATACAATACATGTATACATATCTATACAGTTATCTTACTGCACAAGAAACATCAGATCTAGAAAGAGAAGAAGAAAAAACAACCTAAGAAGGAAAACAAAATGCATGGAAATATTCATAGAAAGTGTTAAAATGCTGTGTTGTGGTTCACACTCAGTTCCCACAGGCCTCTCTCTGGATGTATATGACTATCTTCATCGCTGAACAATAGGAACTGGTTTGAATCACGTCATTGTTGAAGAGAACCATGTCCATCAAAATTGATCATCGTATAGTCTTGTTGCTGTGTATAATGTTCTCCTGGTTCTGCTGATTTCACTCAGCATCAGTTCATGCAAGTCTCTCCAGGCCTCTCTGAAAACCTCCTGTTGGTCGTTTCTTACAGAGCAATAATATTCCATAACATTCATATACCATAATTTATTCAGCTACTCTCCAATTGATGGGCATCCCTTCAGTTTCCAGTTTCTAGCCACTACAAAAAGGGCTGCCACAAACATTCTTGCACAGGTGGGTCCCTTTCCCTCCTTTAAAATCTCCCTGGGATATAGGCCCAGTAGAAACACTGCTGGGTCAAAGGGTATGCACAGCTTGATAACTTTTTGAGCATAGTTCCAAATTGCTCTCCAGAATGGTTGGATCCGTTCGCAGTTCCACCAACAATGTATCAGTGTCCCAGTTTTCCCGCATCTCCTCTAACAGTTATCATCATTCATTTCCTGTCATTTTAGCCAATCTGATCGGTGTGTAGTGATATCTCAGAGTTGTCTTAATTTGCATTTGAGAGCATGAAAATGTTATGTTGTGGTCCACATTTCACATCCCTCTCTCTGGGTGTATATGGCTTTCTTCAGTGAACAATTGGAAGTGGTTTGAAACATTTCATTGCTGAAGACAGCCATGTCCATCAGAATTGATCATCATATAGTATTGTTGTTGCCGTGTATAATGATCTTCTGGTTCTGCTCTCAATTCTAATTTTTCAGGAATTATTTTCCTCAGTGAGCTAAGGCATTCTTCTCCTCATTAGCTTTTTGTATTTCTTTTTGCACCACTCTCAACTCTTCTTTATCCTCTGCTAATGATTTTCTTACTTGATTTTCAAAAACCCTTTAGAGCTCTTCCATGGCCTGAGCTCAATTATTATTTTTCTTGGAGGCTTTGGCTGTAGGAGCTTTGACTTTGCTATCTTCTTCTGAGTGTTTTTTGATCTTCCTTGTCACCATAGTCACTTTCTGTGTTCAGAAACTTTTTCTGTTTTCTACTCATTTTCCTAGTCTATTGCTTGGCTTTTAACTCTTTGCTAAAGTAGGGCTCTGTTTCAGGGGTGGAGGGTACCTGTCCCAAGCTTCAGGGGTTTTGTGCAGTTGTTTTCAGAGATCCTTCTAGGAACCTGAACACAAGCACTTTTTTCTGCCCTGAAGCTATTAAGAGTGTCCCTGCCCCATAGAAGCTGCAAGATCTAATATGCTGAATCAATTGCTAGCACTGGGCTTGGGACTGCACTGGTGTGATTTGTGCTGGGACTGCCCTGCTGGCATCTTAACAGTTCCCTCAAAAAACTCATGAGCTTACACATTATCAATGTGTTAATAGGGAACTAGGAAGATTTATCTTCCTGAATTCATGTCTAGCTTCAGAATCTTTCTAGCTGTTTACCTCTGAACATTATTTAAATTAAATTAACATTATTTGCCTCAGTTTCCTCATCTGTAAAATGATCTGGAGAAGGTAATGACAATCATCACTCCAGTATCTTTGCCAAGAAAACCTCAAATGTTGTCATAAGGAGTTGGACATGACTGAATAACAATTACATGACTGAATAACAATAAGGTATTAATAAAAAAGAAAAAACAAACAAAAAAGTTTTAAAGGGCTATGACCAATATCTAGGATTCAACAAGAATCCAAAATGAAAAAAGCTTGAGTAAAAGAAGAGAAATAGAAGTGAAGGAATTTTTTCCTGATAAAGATGTGTCCAATGAATAGTAATCTAGAAAGGCTGTGAAACTTCCTTCCTTAACTATATTTCAATTTAGCTCTAGGCTGGATCAGATGTCCTTTTACCTACAGACAAGATGACTTTTTTTTTTTTAATAATAGTTTTTTGTTTTCAAAATATATGCAAAGATAGTTTTCACCAGTCACCCCTGCAAAACCTTGTGTTCCAAATTTTTTTCCCTCCCTTACTCCCACCCTCTTCCCTAAGCAGCAAGTAATCCAATATATGTTAAGCACGTGCAGTTCTTCTATACATATTTCCATATTTATCATGCTCCCCAAGAAAAATCAGATCAAAAAGGAAAAAAAAGAAAAAAAAGCAAGCAAACAACAAAAAAGCTGAAAATACTATATTGTAATCCACATTCAGGCCCCACAGTCCTCTCTCCGGGTGTAGATGGCTCTCTCCATCACAAGTCTGTTGAAATTGGCTTGAATCATCTCATAAAAGAGTCAAGTCCAACATAATTGATCATCACATAATGTGTACAATGTTCTCTTGTTTCTGTTTACTTTACTTAGTATCAGTTCATGTAAGTCTTTCCAGACCTTTCTGAAATCAGAGTCAGAATGATTTTTTGAGAACCCTTTGAATCTAATCTTTCTATTTTTATGTATTGCTGCTCATCTTTCTAATGGGGAGTGATTTTAGAAGAGGAAGGAGGGGACAGTGAGAATGAGGCAGATCTGACTGGGTTGTAGTTGAGGGGTGGGCATGTGAACACCACAACGTTCTGCTCAATTGTTTGCATTTTATAAGGACTAAATAGGGAATGCTTTCTTTAAGCCTCTAGCCCAGTGCATAAGAAAATCATCAACCTCTGAATATTTTGGAAACCTAACTTTTTTTTTTTTTTTTAACAGCTGTACCCTTCCTGATGTTCCTGGGGAATAATCTTTGGAAGATTTATACCTCTTTAAGAGCTTTCCTTGCAATAGTATAATTTTCAACCAAATATCATCATGACCTTCTACAAGCCTTTTTGATTGTCATGAAATATTTCCTCAGTATTAAAGGCCTTCCTTGGTCAGGTCCATGAATGTGGTGTACACACCTCTCTCTGCTTCAGGAGCAACTTCTGGAGTTGCTGGGCAGAAAATATCTTATCAACTGTTCCCCTGCCATTTCTGAAACCACACTGGCTCTTGGGTACATGACTATCTTCCAGGTGAAAGATCATTCAATTTAGGAGGACTCTAGCAAATATTTTGCTGGCAGTGAGTAAGAGAGAGACTCTTCCTGTAATTTTCACAGTATAACCTCATTTATAGAGATGGACAATGGAGGCATCCTTGAACTCCTAGAGAATAACCATCTCTTACCATATAACCTGAAAGGTTTCAGTCAGCTTCTGTATGAGCAGTGGATATTGTACTTTGTAGATCTTTGCTGAGATAGAATCAGCATAGGTACTTTTCCACATGAGATGAGCCTAATGGCAAGAAGTAGTACTCTGAAGATCTCTTTGAAAAACTTTAATCAGTTGTGAGACATATGAAAGACACTAGCACACAAAACAAAATTGCAGTAGGAATGTGAGTTGTGCAAATCTAGAAACATCTCCATCCCAAATGTTCTAATGAACTATTTGTATCCAACCTGTGGTAGAGTCTTCTGAGCTTGTATTGGATTGATCAGCCACAGTAGAACCCCTATCTTGACCCCAACATTATATCATTGATCCTTTCCAAATGGGACCAACAACAATTTTCAACTGACTATGTTATTTTCCAGTTACTTGGAATTCAAAGATTATTAACATTTTCTTGGACTACTTTGATTAAAAATAGACTTGTCCCTAATAAAAGTGACAGAAACAAGAGTTTAGATTACAAAAGATAAAATTTTATCTTGTGTGGAAGTGAGGAAGGGGGGTAGGGAAATAGTGCTGAAGAACAGACTTTGAAGATAAGCAAGAATGATATTATTTGTGATCTATGTCAAAATGGTAAGATCTTAAGAGGATGTTATTTTCAGTTGTGTCAAATTCTTTGTGATCCCATTTGAGATTTTCTTGGCAAAGATACTGGGGTGATTTGCTATTTCCTTCTCCAGCTCATTTTACAGGTGAGGAAGCTGAATAGAGTGACTTGACCAGGATCACACAACTAGTAATTGTCTGAGGCCAGTTTTGAACTGAGTCTTCCTCATTCCTGGCCTGGCACTTTATCTACTGCACCACCTAGCTGCCCTTAAGAGGATAAACATATTTTGCTAAATGTCTTTCCTCTTGATGGGCAAAGGAGCAAGTGACAGCTATCTCTCTGTCTCTGTTTTCTCTGTTTTTCTTTCTCACTTTGTCTCTTTGTCTCTTCTCTCCCCTTCTCTCTTCTACCATCTTTCCATCCTTGAAGTTGTAAAGCCTGCAACGTTTACCTTTTCTATCATTTTTTTTTTCCATTTTGCTCAGTGATAGGGATTTCACTATTTTAGGGAATTCCTTGGTGGAGAATCTTCCTCTATGAGTGTAGGTTAGCATCTTTTCTGCAACTAAAGAGAACAGAATGTGTCCTAGAACATTCTGAGGTTGAGTGATTTGCCCAAGAGTCACACAGGTAGCATATGCCAGTAGCAGAATTTGGGGCCAAGTCGTCTTGACTTCAAGGCTGGCTCTTTATTCATCATGCCATGGAAATCACTTTTCTTTGTGATTTAGAGAAAAGTTTCATAATATTTGAGATCTGTAAAAGTTATGAATCAGGTGTATTATTTTCAATCTTCAAAATGAAGAAAAAATATTTTTTCAAAAATGATACTGCAAATTCTTTAGACAAAAACAATTTGGCAAGTTCATAAGAAAATTGCTTTCCTGAGCTAATGTCAGCAGTCTTTCCACAAATCTGAAAAGCTCCCTTCCTCAACAATATCCAGATACTTTTTTTTGTAGTGAATGATGCTTGGAGTAATTATAATATCACCTGGGACTTGGAAAACGTTACTATGTAGAGATCCTTTTGGAAACAATATGCAATAGGTTTTACCATGTATATGATTACTAATTCAATCTTCCCATATGCACATGATACATAGAAAGGGAAATTTTTTTTCAGTTTATACACATTTACTTGGGTCAGTTTAAAATGTTTTGGTATTTTTATTTTCTTTCTGAAGAGAGCTTTATCATCTCCCTCATTAAACTATATCCCTAAATTATGTGAGAAAAAAATATAGTTCACTGTTTACTTTGAAACTTACATCTCTAAAAGCATGAAGGAATAAAAAGGTAATCATCATTATTTCATAACTCTGGTTATAAGAAATACTAAGGTATGACTTAATTTCCATTGGTATTCCATAGGGACACATCAATGTCACACTAATCAGTTAAGACTGATTAATGGCTCATAAGCTGTAGGACAAGTCTATGAAGTCTATGTTGAGGGGTGTTATATGTGGACAGTTTTGTTGCTCTGGCACTAGATGGCGATACTGTAATGAAGTCTCATGGATTTGACGGAGATAGAAGTTGTTGAATGAGGATGAGTTATGTGATTTAAGATTTAAGATGAAACATACTCAAGCTAGACTTGCAGGTTGTCTTTGATGTTTATTTGCTTCTTTTATATGATTATTATAGGCAATCATTAATCATTTGATTCACTACCAAAAATCCCAAAAGGAAGCAGTAGACATAAATATATATATTTGGGGGGGCGGGGGGGGGGGGGAGAGAGGAAGGGAGGGAGGGAGAGAGGGAGGGATAGAGAAAGAAAGAAAGAGAGAGTGAGTCTTCTAGTAAGCTATGTTGAGGAAAAATGGAGAATAATCCTTGAAGAAGTTGGGCACACAGCAAGGAGTAGAAAAGTGACAAGTTTACAAAGGCTAAATCTTGCAATGACATTTCCATAAAATAGCATACATATACACATATAATTTGTCCTTTTCTGAGGTAAACCATTGGTCAGTCATCATGAAAATTTTTCAAAAACTGCTTCAGAATGATAATATTCAATAAAATGAATAGCTATTGAAAGGTAAAGGTTTTGTTGACATGTTTCTAATAGGAAGTTGCTGCATACATGGTAAACCTTGTTTCAATAATAGTAGGCAATACTGCAGGATATTAGGTAATACAATCTGGGCAATTCAGCTGCAGTTATCACATTAAAATACTTCTCTAAGTGGGAACAGTTCCATGCTAACTTGGAGGGAAAATTGAGCTAACAGATGATTGGCAACAGTGGGGCAGGAAAAGAGTGGGTGATTTTCTTTTTTTAAATTTTATTTGCATAACATGTGTGGGTAATTCTTCAACAATAACTCTTACATAGCTTTCTGTTACAAATTTTTCCCCCCAACTCCCCACCCCTCCCCTAGATGGCAGGATATCCACTACATGTTAATTATGTTAAAATATTGGCAAATCGAATATATGTATACATATTTCCAAACATCATTATTGTGCAAGAAAAATCTTATCTACACAAAAAATATATCAGATTGTAAGAAAACATCAATCAAGGAGTATGAGAATGTTATGTTGTGGTCCACATTTCACATCCCTCTCTCTGGGTGTTTATGGCTTTCTTCAGCGAACAATTGGAGGTGGTTTGAAACATTTCATTGTTGAAGAGAGCCATGTCCATCAGAATTAATCGTCATATAGTACTGTTGTTGCCGTGTATAATGATCTCCTGGTTCTGCTCATTTCACTCAGCATCAGTTCATGCAAGTCTCTCCAGACCTCTCTGAAATCATCTTTCTGGTCATTTCTTACAGAACAATAATATTCCATAATATTCATATAATGTAATTTATTCATCCATTCTCCAATTGAAGGGCATCTATTCAATTTCCAGTTTCTAGCCACTACAAAAAGGGCTGCCACAAACATTCTTGCACATGTGGGGCCCTTTCCTTCCTTTATGATTTCTTCTGCTGCTGGGTCAAAGGTTATGCACAGTTTGATAACTTTTTGAGCATAGCTCCAAATTGTTCTCCAGAATGGCTGTATCAGTTCACAGCACCACCAACAATGCATCAGTGTCCCAGCCCTCCCTCATCCCCTCCAACATTCATCATTAACTTTTCCTGTCATTTTAGCCATTCTGACAGGTGTGAAGTGGTACCTCAGGGTTGTCTTGATTTGCATTTCTCTGATCAATAGTGATTTGGAGCACCTTTTCATATGACTATAAATAGTTTTAATTTCATCCTCTGAAAATTGTCTGTTCATACATATCCTTTGACCATTTATTAATTGGAGAATGGCTTGAATTTTTATAAATATGAGACAATTCTCTATATATTTTTGAGATGAGACCTTTATCAGAACCCTTAAATGTAAAGATGATTTCCCAATTTATTGCTTCCCTCCCAATCTTGTCTGCATTGATTTTGTTTGTACAAAAACTTTTTAACTTAATATAGTCAAAGTTATCTATCTGGTTTTCAATTAAGGAGTGGGCAATTTTCAAAGATTTTGTATACAGCAACATATTTGCTCATTTGGATCGGAACACTTCAAACATCAAAAGTGGTTTGATGAAAATGGGGAAATTCAGAAGCTGCTAAATGAAAAATGAGAATTCTGCAGCGCTTACCATCAGAATAGGTTTTCTCTTAGAAGGCAGCATTTAACTCCATCAAAAGAGTACAAGTGAAGGTTGGAGAAATGCAGAATTCTCGGCTCAATAAGGTAGCATTTGAAATTCAGTTTTATCCTGATAGTGACAATCTATAGTTCTTTTTTGATGCCCTGAAAGCTATTTATGGGTCAAAGACATAGTGCATCACAACTACTCAGTGCTGATGGAGTCACATTGATTGCAGACAAGGACATGATCCTGGAAAGATGGGTTGACCACTTCCATAGTGTTCTCCACAGACCATCATAAATCAATGTTGAAGCCACTGATATCTTACCTCAGGTTAAAGTCAGTCTTTCTCTAGACACATTTCCAACTGAAGAGGAGATTTTGAATACCATTAGGTTCCTCTCCTGTGGTAATCACCTGATGCTGATTCTATTCCAGCCGAGATTTACAATTTGGGGGTTCCATTGTTCATACAAAAGCTGACCAAAATTTTCCAGGTTTTGTGATAGCAAGAGGAGGTTATCCCTGAGGAATGCAAGGATGCATTGTCCATTCCTATAAAGAAAAAGGAAACAGATTGTCCTGTGATAATCACAGAAGGGTCTCTCTCTTAGTCATTACCGGCATAGTTCTTGCCAAAGTACTCCTTACTGGGCTGATGCTTTACCTGGAAGATGGCCATCTACCCAAGAGCCACTGTGGCTTCAGAAATGGCCAAGGAACAGTTGATATGGTGTGTTTTGCTTGACAAGTGATAAATGCCAGGAACAAAACAAAGATTTGTGTACAATGTTTGTTGATCTCACCAAAGACTTTGATACTGTCAGTTGTGAAGATCAATGGAAAATCATGGCAAAATTTGGTTGCCTGGAGAAGCAGATCAGTTTCATGATATCATGCTTGCACAAGTTCTGGATAATGGATTGTACTCTCAAGCTTTCCCAGTTACTAATGGAGTGAAACAAGGCTGTGTGCTTCCTCCCCTGCTTTTTGGTATGATATTATCAGCCATGTTGTCAAACATCTTCAATGAAGATGAATATGGGATCAAAGTCAACTACTACATTGATGGTAAATTATTTAACTTGAAAAGGCTAAGTGAAGGAAGAATTGGTGCCCAACTTTTTATATGCAGATGATTATTCACTTAATGCAACCTCTGAAGCTGAGATGCAACAAAATATGGATTTATTCTCTGCAACTTATGCTAATTTTGGTCTAATAATTAATTACAAGAAAACACAAGTGCCTCATCAGTCAGCACCACATCAATCATAAGTGGAACCATTGATTACAGCAGTACCACATCATAAGTGGAACCATTGATGACAGCAAATGGACAAGTTTTGAATAGTCTGGCTAACTTCAGTTAACTTGGCAGTACCTACTAAGAATAAGGTTGATGGTGGCAGAGCCAAGATGACAGAGATTAGACACATCTTTATCTGAGCTCCTCCAGGTGTCTCTCAGATCAACAACAGATCAAGGCTCTGAATTGGCTTTGGAATGATAGAACTCACAATTATTTGGATTGTAATAAATTTCCACCAGAAGATATTTTAGAAGAACTTCTGAAAAGGTCTGTTTCAATTGGGTTGGGGTGGGGTAGTGGGGAGAAAGGGGAGAAAAGGGAAAGGCTGCAGAGCACAGGCACAGTACAGGAAGCCATGGCACCAAGGATCTACTGCGAGGCTCTTAGTTAAAATACAGCAGTGTTGGCTACTCTGTCCTGATCATAAGCTAGTGAATCAGTACATTAGCTGTAAGAAATCCAATGCAAATACAAAAAACAAATAGTGAGCCTCTGAACCCCAGAATAAAGTAGGACTTGGCCAGCATGGAAGTCAGTTAGCAGCACTGGCCCCGGGCAGTCTAAAGCAACTGTTGCCTGTAGAAGAGATTTGGGATAATCTCCCCTTTATCTTAAGAGCAGACCTCAACTTTTAAAAAAATTGAGCAAAAAAGCAAAAAGAACTCTGACCATAGATAGCTTTTATGGAGAAAGAGAAGAACAGATCTCAAATTCTGAGGATCCTAAAGGCAAATCATCTCCATATGAAGCCTATGAGTTGGTCCCTATCTCACAAAACTTTCCTGGAAGAATTCAAAAAGGATCTTGAAAAAGAGTTAGAAGAAAAATGAGGAAAGGAAATGAGAACTTTGCAAGAAAGTATGGAAAAGGAAAAACATTATCTGAAAAAACTCCTTAAAAAATAGATTTGATGAATGGAAAAAGCACGTAACTCCTTACAAAATAAATATGAAAAAGAAACCAATTCATTGAAAAATAGAATTTATGAAATGGGAAAAAAAATCCAATGAACAAAACACCTCATTTAAAAGTTCAACTGGCCAAATGCAAAAAGAAAGAAAAACACTAACTGAAGAAAATAATTCACTAAAAATTAGAATTGAACAAATGGAAGTGAATGACTCAATGAGACTTAAAGAATCAGTCAAAGAAAACTAAAAAAAAAAAAGGAAAAATAGAAGAAAATATAAAATACTTCATTGGAAAAGCAATTGGCCTGGAAAATAGATCTAGGAGAGACAATCTAAGAATAATTGGACTTCCAGAAAACCATGACAAAAAAAAGAAAAACCTAGACATTATCTTTCAGGAACTCATCAAGGAAAATTCCCCTGCTATCCTAGAACCAGAGGGTAAAATAGCTATTGAAAGAATTCACCAATAACCTGCTGAAAGAGACCCCAAAATGAAAAGTCCAAAGAACATCATAGCTAAATTTCAGAATTATCAGATGAAGAAATTAAAACCATTTCTAGTCATATGAAAAGGTGCTCCAAATTACTATTGGTCAGAGAAATGCAAATTAAGAAAAGTCTGAGGTACCACTACCCACCTCTCAGATTGGCTAAGATGACAGGAAAAGATAATGACAGATTTTAGAGGAAATGTGGGAAAATTGGGACACTGCTGGTGGAGCTGTGAATGGATCCAACCATTCTGGAGAGCAATTTGGAGCTATGCTCAAAGAGTTATCAAACTGAGCATACCCTTTGACCCAGCAGTGTTTCTACTGGGCTTGTATCCCAAAGAGATCTTAAAGGAAGGAAAGGGCCCCACATGTGCAAAAATGTTTGTGGCAGCCCTTTTTGTAGTGGCAAGAAACTGGAAACAGTTGGAGAATGGCTGAATAAGTTATGGTATATGAATGTTATGGAATATTATTGTTCTATAAGAAATGGTCAGCAGGATGATTTCAGAGAGGCCTGGAGAGGAACTGATGCTAAGTGAAGTGCACAGAATCAGATGATTATACACTGCAACAGAAAGATTATATGATTATCAATTCTGATGGGTGTGCCTCTTGTCAATAATGAGATGATTCAAGCCAGTTCCAATGATCTTGTGAGGAAGAATGCCAACTGCACCCAGAGAGAGGACTGTGGGGACTAAGTGTGAATCACAACATCGTATTTTCACTCTTGTTACTTGCTTACATTTCATTTTCTTTCTCAAGTTTTTCCTTTTTAATTTGATTTTTCTTATGCAGCATTATATTTGTAAAAATATGTATAGAAGAATTGTACTTTAACATATATTGGATTACTTGCTGTCTAGTGGAGGGAAAAAATTAAGAACACAAGGTTTTGTATGGGTGAATATTGAAAACTATCCATGTATATATTTTAAAAATAAAGAAGCTTTAATTAAAAAAAAAAGGAGGTTGACATAGAGATTGCTAGAGCTAGTTTAGTGTTTGGGAGGCTCCAAAGGAAAGTATGAAAGAGCAGAGTAATTAGTCAAGACTACCAAACAGAAGGTCTACAGAGACAATGTGCTGACCTCTTTGTTGTATGCCTGTGAAACCAGGACAGTATACCAGCATCAGGATAAGATACCAGACAATGAGGTTTCTTTCTTGAACTAAAAGCTGCCAAGCATTCAGACTGTCCTGCAAAGAGCACAACTCTGATAGTTTGGCCACATTGTTTGAATGCCAAACAGACACTTCCCTAAAAATTTATTCTATGAAGAACTCATACAAGAAAGCACTCACATTATTGTCAGAAAAAGTGATATAAGGGTACTCTCAAGATCTTTTTTAAGATCTTCGGAATTGATTGCATGACATGGAAGACATTGACACAGGACTTCCCAGTGTGGGTACTGTACTCTCATCAATGAAAGGCATTTTCTCTTTGAGCAAAGCTGAACTAAAGTAGCTCAAAAGAAATGAGATGCACATTTAGAGAATCCACCCCAAATGCCTGTGGACTGTTTGTGCCTGACCTGTGGCACAAATTCCAAACTCATATTGGTCTGATCATCCTCAGTCAGACATACTGTATCTTGACCTCCATGTACTGATGTCATTTTCATCTTTTTCAAGAACAAAGGATAACAAAACCTCAAATTAAATTTAACCACTATGTAACTTGGATGGTATAGTCTTTTTCTTCTTCTTCTGCAGACTACCTGTGAATTCTTTCAATTGGAATGTTATTTTCTATGTTCAGAAGTTCTGGGGAATTCTCTTCTATATTTCCTCTATTATAGTGTTAAGATTTTGTTTTTTTGTCTTGTCTTATCCTGTCCTTCTGGGAGACTTAGGATCCTTACATGAATTTACATGTTTTATCTTTGAGATCAGTACATTTTGCTTGTATAGTGTAGTGAACATATTTTAATGTAGTTTTTTTTGTTTGTTTTGTTTTTTTGTTTTTTGCTTCTCTTCTTCTAAGATATCTTTTACTTCTGTTTTTGCATTCCCAATATATGGTTCTGTCTTTTGTTTTTTTGTGAGGCTTGCCATTGCAAATTCTTTTATTCTGACCATTATTTTTTTTCTGTGCAAGCCATCAATTGTGCTCTCGTAATTCTCATTTCTTTTTCAAACCACTTAGGAAACAGTGTGCTGTGGTTCCATGTTTTTCTCACATTTCACAGGGTCCTCTGTGTCATCAAGAGGATCATTTTCCTGTTTTGCAGTTCTAGATTCCTGAATTTGTTTACAAGATCTGGAATCCATATCTCCTAATGTTATGGATTTCCTTGTTATTTGTCTATGTTTAAGGTCTTTGATTTTTCTTTTTCTTGAAATTTCAGTCTCCCCATTCTCACTTCCTCTTTTCCTCAATCATTCACTTTCTAATTGCCTCTTCTCTGGTTTTGATTTCCTTAAGGGTAAATCTAAAAGCATCCCAGGCTCCTCTATTGCTGGATAATTCATGGTCTCTGCCCCAAATAACTTTTGAGTGGATTATCCCTAGCTTAATGCTGTGATGTTTCCTCTGGCTTAGTCCAGTGTCATACAACCTTCACACACACAATGTTCTATTGTTGTGTTCTGTCTTGTTCCCTCTGTTCCTTAGTTTTATGGCTCAGCACTGGCAGTTCAGAGCTTTGCAGTGCTGTAGCTATAGAGTTATGGTTCTTGACAGGTTTTTATTTCTGAAAGGTAGAGTTGTCACTGCCAAATTTCTAGATTCTGCAGCAGGATCTTCATGGCACTGGATAAGAAGGAAGGGGGGGATCAGCAATTGGGGAGGGATTGTTGCATGCCTTGACCCATGTGTTGAGTTCTTCAATATGGGTGGAGGGGATAGGGGATTGTTAGCTTGAGGTCGCTGAATGTAAATTCATGGGATTTTGGTTTTTTAAACTGTATTTTGCATCAAGGGTGTTCTAGGCTTTCAAGACTACTGAAGTTGCTTTGTCTTTCACATATAATTTCTGTTTTGGAGAGATATGAGGGATTATGGTGATCATAGAAATTCTAGTCTTCCATCTTGCTGTTCACATGACTGGAATCTTAGGCCTTTTCTTCTACATTATTTTACTGATGATCTCATCTATTCCCCTGGTTTTAATTATATCTCTATGCTGATGATTTTCAAATATACTTATCCAGCCCTAACCTCTCTACTGATCTACTGTCTTGCATCTACAATTGCCTTTTATTCATCTTGAACCGGACATCCAATATCTACCTCAAACTCAACATGTTCAAATCAACCTCATTGTCTTTCCCCTTAAAGCCTCTTCCTCTCCATGTAGTGGACTTCCTGCCATCTAGGGGAGGGGAGGGGACTGGGGGTAAAAGTTGTAATGGAAAGCTTTGTAAAGATCAATGCTGGGGAACTACCCATACATATGTTATACAAATAAAAAGCTTTAATTAAAAAAAAAAAGCCTCTTCCTCTCTCTCCCAAACTTCTCTGCTATAGTTGAGGGCACTATCATTTTAATTCTCTTGGTGTAAAACCTAGTATTACCCTCAAATTCTCACAATCTCTTATCCTACCTACTCCCATGTCCAGTCTGTTTCCATGGTCTGCTGATTTCACTTTTGCAATGTTTCTTTAAATATGGTTTCTTCTCATAAGGCCACCACATTGAGTAGGCCCTCATTATTCCATGCTTGGACTACTATTAATAGCCTGCTGATGGGGCTGCCCACTTGAAGTCTATCCCCATGCTGATCCATCTTCCCTTCAGCCGCCAGAGAAATTTCCCTAAAGTGCAGGTGTCCAGTGGCTCCTTGTCACCATTGGGATCAAATACAAGATCTTGTTTGGTGTTCAAAGCCCTTCATAACTTAGTTCCCACCTACTTTTGCAATTATTCCCTGCCAGGTGGGTATTCTTTGACCCAGTGACACTTGCCTCTTTGCTATTCCATGAACAAGTCAATTTATCATTAGCAATATCCATCTCTAGGGCCTTTTCTATGACTGTCCCCAATGCCTGGAATGTTCTCCTTCCCTATCTTCGCCTCTGCTTCCTTGGCATCTTTCAAGTCTCAATTTAAATCCCATAATTCTACAGGAAACCTTTTCCAACTCCTCTTAATTCTCTCACCTTTCCTTCTTTAATTATTTTCTATTTATCTGTACAAATAGCTTGTTTTATTTGCTGTTGTTTCCCTCTAGATTGTGAGCTCCTTGAAGTCAAAGAGTTTTTTTCCCTCCTCAAAACTTAGCACAGTGCCTGGAACATAATAGGTACTTAATGCTTACTGACTGACTAATTTTTGTTTTGAGTGCCCAAATGCAATACTTTCTTTTCCCAGACAGCATAGGTTTACTCTTTAAGTAAGTAATAGTAAATAATTTCTTTAACCTTTGAATACAAATGATACCACACCAATAGAGACTTGGTTTGTAATTGAAAAAAATCAATTTATTGAGACATACAGAAGGCCCCTAAGCTGGTCCTGGATCATTGGGATTAAGAATACACATTACACAGCCACACTTTCTATCTCTGAATATAAATACAATTTCTATTTTTCCACTAGACAAAATAGCCCCTATCCCAATGACTCAGTGAGTCAAAGAGATTAGATGGAGTAGAAAGGGTGTAACCATTTCTGTACTGTGTCTCAGACCACAAACAAGTGTCAGTATATTTTAAGAAGACAAGAATAATTTCAGTCTCTGTCAAAAGCCAGTGTTCTCCTTTTGGATTCCACAACTTTGCAAAGTATAAGAATGAAGATGGGCAACTGTGAGGGCTATATGTTCCTTGAGAGCTTCACAGTTATTGCATGGCTGAGGATGAGATACGTGGAGGGAAGGGAAGGTATCTGCTCCAGCTGCTTGAGCTCATGGGGGTGCCCCCCAATCTTGAGCTTTACTCTTCATCTGTGTCATTCAGAAGTGCTTCCTGAAGATTGGAACCTGATGTCAACTTTTGAATCCCAATGTTTTCTTCACCTCTGGATTTCATTCGATTTACTAAACTACAAGAGAGAATTCAAAGGAAATATTAAATCAACCAGAAAAATGAACCTTGACTCCCACACTAAAGGGAAAAGGGCGAGGGGAAGGAATAAGCATTTATTATTAAGCACCTAATATGTGCCAGGAACTGTGCTAAGCATTCTGCAAACATCTCATTTGTTAAGGGGCCTTAAGGAAATTAGGTACTGATACAAAAAGAAATAGAATGCCCACAGTTACTTCTTTCCATTTTTCTTTCTTGGAACTCTGGGTCTAGAGGAGAATTTGGGTTATATGTATTGCATTGAGGACATGAGAAGGTAGATAAAAACTCTAAACATAGGGTTACTTATAATAAGGGCAAGGCCATAAGAAACACAAATATTTCCACCTAATAGATTTCTATGGCTGAATGGCAAGGCTAGGGTAGAAGTTAGACCTGCAAAAAAAGGCTTGGGAGGTAGCTAGTAGTGGAGTAGTTGGGTTCAGCATGTTTTCTCTCATACATACCCACAAACCAGAGAATAGTTGATGGCTACAATGATTATGGCAACCAGGTAGTGCCAGCAGAAACACATGGTGATAAACATGATGTTATTGTGAGATGTTTGGTCCCACGCAGGACCCCCAGAAGGTGGATACAGCACAAAGCCAATCTGGGAAAATCACATGGAGAAAACCCTCATCACCAGCTCATGCTCAGAAACCTGCATCTTTGTCCCTAGCATACAAGGGCCAGTCTTCAAAGATCAACCACTTTTTTATTCTGAAGCTGGCTTTAATCACGTCTTATTTAAAAGGAAGTTCCAGGGTCACTTTCTTGAGCTGAATAACAATTTATTTGTAACAATCAGAAAAGACAGATGTGTCTTTGATTATTGTCTTCATGGGCAAGATAAATATGTGATTGGGCAACTACATGGCTTGCCCAAACTTCTCATTTAGCAGTACAGTAATAGACGGATTGGAAGTAAGATTCAAATGGGATGGGGACAAGGGGTAGGCTTGATTTTCAGTTTGTTGGTACTGTTGATAGATCTGAGATTCCAGTTGTCATGATTCCCTTAGCCCTCCCCTAAAATGCCTGTCCTTAACTTCCTTACCCACCATGCAGATCCTCACTCCCTTGACCTGCTGCAAGCATTCTCCTATGGACTTACTTGCCAGAACCAGGAGCCGTGGGCAATGCAGAGGCTGGCTCGGAAGAGCTCCAGGACTATATTGTTCCTGAGGAAAACTTCAATGAAGGTGGAAATGGCTCCTCCAACCACCGTAATTAACAGAAGAAAGTGGATATGCTGGTCCAATGGTAGCCGATTATGGATGTGATAATAGAAGAGAATACCTGACACAAACAGAATCACAACCACTAATGAGCTGTTTCTTCACTTGAGCTGCTTCCCAATACCACTATGTCCTTCCCACTCGGCTCTTCTTCAGGTGCCCACTCTTCCTCCAGACACCATCCCAAATTTGACCTTGCTTAATTAATGCAACCCTTCATTCTAATCATACTTCCTTCACTTGTGCGCCCTTTGGCACTTCTCTCTCTCTCTTTTAATTAAAGCTTTTTATTTGCAAAACATATGCATGGAACAACAAGACTATATGATGATCAATTCTGATGGACATGACTCTCTGCAACAATGAGATGTCTCAAACCAGTTCCAATTATTCAGTGAAGAAAGCCATATACACCCAGAGAGAGGGATATGAAATGTGGACCACAACATAACATTTTCATGTTCTCTATCGATGTTTGCTTGCATTGGGTTTCCTTTCTCAGGTATTTTTGGTTCATGTAGATATGATTGTTCTTGCACAGCAAGATGTGTATGGAAACATGCATACATATATTCGACTTGTCAAATATTTTAATATAACTAATGTAGTAGACTTCCTGCCATCTAGGGGAGGGGAAGGGAATAGGGAGGAAAATTTGTAATGGAAAGCTTTGTAAAGATCAATGTTGAGGAACTACCCATACATATGTTATGCAAATAAAAAGCTTTAATAAAACAAAACAAAACAAAACAAAACATATGCATGGGTGATTTTTCAACACTGACCCTTGCAAAACTTTCTGTTCTAGATTTCCCCACACACACCCTCCCCTAGATGGTAGGTAGTCCAATACATGTTAAATATGTTAAAATATGTTAAATCCAATATATGTATACATATTTATACAATTATCTTGCTGCACAAGAAAAATCAATCTAGAAAGAAAAAACCTGAGAAGGAAAACAAAATGCAAGCAAACATCAACAGAAAGCATGAAAATGCTACGTGTGAACCACACTCAGATCCCACAGGCCTCTCTTTGGGTGTATATGGCTTTCTTCATCACTGAACAATTGGAACTAGTGTGAAACATCTCATTGTTGAAGAGACCTTTGGCACTTCTCTGAAACATTTTAGTAAGCATTTCACTTGTTTATGGCTTTGTAGGTTTTATCAGATCATTCCCTGTGTTGGTGTTCTCCAATAGATGATGTATAAACTCCCCAAGGGGCAAGAGTCATTTCTTCTCTCTTGTATTTGTTCACAGAAAAGATTTAATTGGTTGTGTATGATTTCCTTCTTGGAAATAAGTAGTTGATTTTGTCCCATAACCCCTCAAGTCATGATTCTTTGTCTTTGAACTTAAATCAGAATGGCGGGTAATGACTTAAGTTTAAAAATCCAACTGTCCTGCCTCAAGGAACTTAATTGGAGAATATGTGTAAACACAAAAGGAGGCTAAGAGCCAACCAATCCTTCAAGGAAGTCTGGTTTGCTATGCAAATGTCTAGCCTGCTATCTTATAGCTAGACTCCTGATAGTGGGCTAGGGTTGCTTTCTCTTCCTCCCTCCCTCCCCCCAGCCATTATCAAATCTCTAACCAATTATGTGTTTCCTTTGTCTCAATTCTGTAACTAATCCATGATGCCATCTTTTTTGTTCTGTGCTTCTCAAAACCTATATTAGAGGAACTATCTTGTTGCTCAGGGTCTTTAAATGGAGGCAAGCCATTGACCCTTTTATTGGCAGGCAGCTTGTCTCTGTTAGGTGTTATCTTGCTCAGAGATTTGTCTCAGTTTATCCTTTAGTTAAGACTCAAAGATTACAGCACAAGACTTCAGATAGGGTTGCTAGTCTATCCACTACATTTGTGTTCTGGTCAGACTTATGGACAACAGCAAAACATAAATTCAAGGACTCAGATTTGTTTTTCTCAATCCCCTTTCACAAGCTCTGTCTTTCTAGACTAGCAGTTGGGTTTCAAAGAACTTCTGACAGAGCTTCATCTATCCAATTTTAAAATCAAGGCAAGAACTTAAGGCTTCTCTTGCCTGACCAAGAAGACATGTTCCTCTCTCTGCTTTGGCTAAAGCAAGAGGAGTGGAATTTTGTTGAAAATTAGGTGACTTCTAGGAAGTTGGAGACTTGAAAGGTTGTAAGAAAACCTGGTTGTTAAATGTCCCCTTCAAAAATATTAAACGGAGTCACTCCTAAAGAATGTTCCTACAGGCAATCCCCAAGAAGACATCTTCCTTTGCAAAGGAGAAGTGTATTTAAGGTTGCTCTTTTCCTGGAAGTAATCAGATTTGCTTAGTGACCTTTGAAGTGATCTCAACTTACGGCCTTTTCTTTTAAAATTGAGGTAGGATGGGAGGAAAGACCTGGCAGCCCAATCTCCCAGAAATTATCTTTTTTCTAGTCTGTATTAAGATATTTGTCCTACTGTTTGGGCCCTTTGTGGGTTCTAGAAATGGGATTTTCTATTCTAGTATTTTGTGGATGGGGCAGCTAGGGAGTACAGTGGGATGCATTTTCCTGAGTTCAAATTTGGCCTTAGACATTTACACACTGTGTGAGCCTGGGCAAATCACTTAACCTCAGTGTGCCTCACTTTCCCCATCTGTAAAATGCTCTGGAGAAGAAATGGCAAACCACTTTGGTATCTTTGCCAAGAAATCCCCAAATGAGGTCACAAAGAGTTGGACACAACTGAAAATGGAATAACAACAACAATTTTGTGGGTGATCCATGTCGTCTGTGGTGTTTTGTCTCTTTGGAGATTCCCCATAGATAGTATCCTTCATTCCTTCCCCTCTCCCTCCTACTTGCCTTCAATGACTGCAGAAATAGACATCAGAAGCCGGTCCAGCCCCAGAGGGATACCAGGGAAGAGAAAAGTGAGCATGTCCATGAGGCCAGAGATCCCAAAGAACAGATACATGGTACCATGTTGCCAGTTCATCAGTTTTACCCAGTCATGGTCATTGTACAGGTGCAGGTGAGGTCCATCTGGAGGAAACTGCTCTGCAAGGATCCCTGATAGGAAACAAGGAAAGGAACAAAAGACAGAAAAAATGATCCTGTATCTGAGGGATGAGGAGGAGATGTCAGAGATTAATGAGCTGCAAGAGACAGGGTCCTTATTTCTGTTTTCCGAGGAGCATCTGATGCCTACTTTAGATAGAAATGGAATATTTATTCTTGGTAGTCTGTGTGGAAACCCTGAAATGTTTGCTCTTTTCTGAGGGAGCACCATGTAGCTGAAGTCCAACAAATATTTATTTAGTAATGAAGGAAAGGACAAATGAAGGAGCTCTACCTAACATTGGATAGGAATAGGAACTACTCCAGATAGCTAAGGAAGAGGCTTTGTGACCTGAATGGCTAATGTATGGGATCACTCAGACTCAGACTCAGACTATGTGTGGGATATTCAAGCCCTCATCTGAATAATCAGTACTACAGAGGCATCTCAAGGTACAGAACAAAGGTTTTATTCAGGAACTCATGAGTACCGGGCAGTCCCACAATGGATCAAATAAGTAGTCCAGAGTTGGGAGAGCCACTGTCCAGTAAATTCTTGTGACTTCTATACAATCCAGAACAAAGAAAAGTCCCAAGCCCACCCCTCTTTTCCTTTCCATACATTCTAATTGGTTATATATGCTTTACTTTCCTTATTTAGGAACTGGAATGTTGACAACTTATAAATCAGGCTACTTTCTACTTTCCCCTCCACCCCGGAAACTGAAACTTAGGCCTTTTCAGGCTTTGTCTAATTTAGTCTATAGCCCTGAGAGATCTTCACTCCAATTGTCACACTCAAACATATGATCAGAAGTTTGTCATAGTCCCTGTCTCACTTTTCCTCTCT
This sequence comes from Myrmecobius fasciatus, assembly GCA_023553655.1. Classification (NCBI taxonomy): domain Eukaryota; kingdom Metazoa; phylum Chordata; class Mammalia; order Dasyuromorphia; family Myrmecobiidae; genus Myrmecobius; species Myrmecobius fasciatus. The sequence goes on along the minus strand of JAJPUD010002453.1, from coordinate 16,879 downwards.
AGAGTACTCACAGGTCAAAAGTGACAAGTGGCAGAGGATACCAACTAGAAACAAGCCATGGAGACCCCTCAATATCACCCTACCAAGGATTCTCTAAGGGAGCACCTCATAAATGACTATGGCAATAGCTTCCAAATGGTTCTTCCTATATCCAGTCTATCTTTTTCTTTTCTTTTTGGTGAGGCAATTGGGGTTAAGTGACTTGCCCAGGGTCACACAGCCAGGGAATGTTAAATGCCTGAGACCAGATTTGAACTCAGGTTGTCCTGACTTCAGGGCTAGTGCTCTATCTACAGCATCACCTAGGTGCCCCAATCTATCTCTTGTCTAATCTATCCTTCCGCTTCTCTTGCCGGGGATATGGGATGTGGACGACCATGTTAGACATTTGAACTGAAGTCCAAATCTTTTCTAGTGTGTGTTATAAGAAATAATTGACCTTAAAATTGACTCTAATTACCCATTCCCTTAGAATTTTCTCAGCACTCATTGACTCACTTTATATAATTATAATACTGTGTTTATTGCTTGGTAAGAGTTCTTAAGTCCAATAATAAAATCTTGTAGATTCTAAACTCCTCTAGGCTAGAGACTGTTCTTTTTCTTTGGCTTCTCTCCAGTTTAGTATGCTAAGTCACCATCCTCGGAGTATGTAAGCTCTTTGAAGACAAGGCATTTCATTTTTGTTTTGTATTCCTAAGCACTTAGTGCAGTGTCTCACACAGTAGATATTTCATAAATGTTCACTGGTTGAATGATTTATAAGTTTAAGATTCATTTTTAGTCTCAGCAGTTTGGGGGATTCCTGTTGTAACCTTAGATCATAGCACAATGTTTGGTAAATGTATAGAATCATCTATACAAAGTGTGGCAAAATTTCTCAATTTAAAGCTTAAAACTTCACTAAGATTTCTGGAACACCTGCTAGGCCACAGATCCAGAAGGAGGCAAAGCCTTAGGGTACAGCTCCTCCTTTTATAGATAAGGAAACAGTCCAGGGGATATTAAGTAAATTTCCCAAGATCACAAGGTACTAGCAAGTGGCTGGGTGTGATTTGAATCGGATCTTTTGATTACATATCTGGTACTCTTTCCACTATCCCATGCTACTTTCTATTCTGGGTAATAGATATTTGGTTGATTGACTAATTGTGGGGATTCCCTTGACTAGTGCAGAATCTTATCTATAACTTATAGCCCTAAAATAGTTGCCTTCGCCACTGATAGGTTAAAAGCCTTGTGCAGGGTCACCCAGCTAGTAATAGTCAAAAATGGAAACGCAATTTTTAGTGTCCTGTCTATCCTATTCTATTCTATACCACACTGCCTCTTACTGTGTATCCCACATGCTAAAACTATAATAATTATAGGAATCTACTTATGCCAGATGCTTTGAAGAGCAAAGTATAATACCTTTCAACCCAAAAAGACTTGCATTATTAGCTGAATTAAATTCAATGTGAGTGTGTATTGCAACAGAAGTTCCTGGCTATGACAAGGAAATCCCAGGAGCTAAGAACCCTGCCTTCCCTTACCAACTGTAGCAAAGAAGACCCTGACTCCTCCATCGATGATCTCAATCTTCCGATAGTAGTAATTCCTCTTTCTGCTTTTTCCTTTCTGATTTAAGTATCGGAATGAGTATTTCAATGACCACCAGATGCCAAAGATCAAGAAGAAACTCCCTGGGAGGGCGTGGCCCTGGAAGTTTGCCATTATGGTGTCAAGGGACCTAAAAGATGAAGAAGACGTTGTTAGGCAACCAAATGAGGGATAAATCTGAGATTCATTTTGATGCTAAACAGAATAACAATACAGAGGTAGATGGGTTCAGAGTCAACCCCAGTTATGACTGATCAACCCAGTTCTGTTAATGAGAGCCATTCTAAATATTTGGCCAGTTTGATAGTCATGAGTTAAGTACAGTAAAGGGCATTCAACATTTTTAATGATCAAGTAAATATTTTTAAAAATCTGAGGAAATATTTATGAGCCTTTAATTGAAGGCTTTAAAATATTTTTAACCTTAGGAGTGAGGAATGTACTCAGGCATAGGAGACCTGGGTTAAAACGAGGTAATGGTCAGCAGGCTCAGATATATAATCATATCACAGACTCTGGAGACCTCAGGTCTGAACCTGACAATAGATAGTTTTACCCAACACCTATATCAGTTCTTTCCACATAATCCCTGCTGATCTCATAACAATAAACATTAAAGCATATTTAGAAATTGAACTATCTGGAAGAAAAGAGGAAACAGTTATACAACTACTCTCAGGAAGACTGAACCTGTGATGATAAAACTAGAAAATTATAAAATCAAAAGATGCTCAGAATATGAAAGCACCTAAGAACCCATCTAATCCAGTATGTACCTGAGTAAGAATCCCCTCCTGCATAGCACCTAGCAAGTGGCTACACACACTTTGCTTAAAGATCTTCAGTTAGAAGAAACCTACTACTCTAGAAGAAGCTTATTGTTCTGCTGAATAGCCCTAATTTATAGATGTCTCTATAACAAGCTTAAATTTGTCCCTTTGCAACTTTTATTCTCTGGCCTTCTAAAATCAAGTAGAATAAGTCTATTCCCTTTTCCATGGCATAGACCTTCAGATATGACAGATATGAGAAAATTTTTGCATTATCTCTTAGACATTTCTTCTGCAGGCTAAACATTTCCAGGTTCTTTAGCTGCTGTTCATGTGATCTGACTCAAAGCTTTTTTTTTTTTTTGCTTAGGCAATTGGGGTTAAGTGACTTGCCCAGGGTCACACAGCCAGGAAATGTTAAGTTCACTCAATGCTATTTACCATTCTAGTAGTTTTCCTCTGAAACCTTTTTAAGCTTCTGAATTTCTTCTTAGGATGCCATGTTCAAAACTGGATATAATACCCTGGGGTGTAATATGAATAGGTCAGAGTATAGGTAAACTCTCACCTCTCTTATCCTATACACTATGCCTTTCTCTCTGAGAGTTGGGGTAGGAAGGACACTCTCCCACACAATCCTATCAGTATTAGGCTATTTTAGTCTAATGCATGATTAGTGACACACAAAATTAAAACCTAATGATATGCTTTTAAACATACATTCAAAGACAGTAAAAATGGATACTGTAAACTATTGTCACATTTCAACATATGCAGCTAAAAGTTAAAAGTTGTCCTGAGAATTAAGTACTCATTAATTGGTGCTTGAACAGCCTCAACTCAGTTAGGTAATATTAAAAATATATCTCTGATACAGTGAGATTTGTGGTTCCTTTAGAACTAAGGAAGATGTCCTAGATAGCAGGCTTCTAAGAACAGACTAATGATGATAGTGCAGACTCAGTTTTGAAGGTAGCTGTTGGCTTTCACCTCCAAAGCCTTATGAAATCACCTTAAATCATCAAGACTGAATTCAGATGAAATGGATGAATATCTACAAAAATATAAATCATTCACATTAGCTGAAAAAATAAATTACTAAACAACCCAAACTTAGAAAAAGAAATTGAACAAGTCATCAATGAGCTTCCAAAAAAACCCAAAACCCAAAACCCAAAACACAGCAAAACACAACAAAAAACCAACCAACCAACCAAAAAAACCCAAAACTAAAACCAGAAACAAAAACAGCCCAAACCCAGGACCAGATGGATTCTCAAGCAAATTTTACTAAACATTTAAAGAACAATTAATCCCAATACTCCATAAACTATTTGGAAAACTAGGCAAAGAAAGAATTTTAAGCCAATCTCTTTTACAACACAAATATGGTGCTAATAGAAAAATCAGGAAGAGTCACAACAGAGAAAGAAATTTATAGACAAATTTCCCTAATGAATATTTATGCAAAAATTTAAAATAAAATTCTAGCAAAGAGATCATACCAAAGATCATACATTATAACCAGGAATCTAAGACTAAGGAAATTATCACTGTAACTAACCGTATCAATAACAAAACCAATAGAAATTATCTGATTATCTCAATAGACGCAGAAAAAGCCTTTGCAAAATATAGCACCCATTCCCATTAAAAATATTAGAGAACAATTGGGTCTGTATCCCAAAGAGATCATAAAAGAAGGAAAAGGATGTGAAAAAATGTTTGTAGCAGTCCTTTTTATAGTAGCAAGGAACTGGAAACTGAGTGGATGCCCATCAGTAGTTGGGGAATGACTGAGTTAGTTATGGAATATGAATGTTATGGGACATCATTATTCTATAACAAATGATCAGCCTGAAGAGACTTACATGAACTGATTCTGAGTGAAGTGAGCAGAGAGAAGAGAACATTGTACACAGGAACAAGATTAAGAGATAATCAACTGTGATGGACTTGGCTCTTTTTAATAATGAGGTGATTCAAGGTAATTCCAATAGACTTGGGATGGAAAGTGCCAACCACATCTAGAGAGAGAACTATGATGACTAAATGTGGATCAAAGCATAGTATTTTCACCTTTTGTGGTGATGTTTTTTTTTCTTTTCTTGTGCTTTTTTCCTTTTGTAGTGATTTTTGTTTTTGCTTAACATAAACGATTATGGAAATATATTTAGAAGAATTGAACACATGTAACCTATATCAGATTTTGCTGTCTTGGGGAGGGAGATAGGAGAGGAAGAAAAATCTGGAACTCAAGGTTTTGCAAAGGTAATGTTGAAACTATCTTTGCATATATTTGGAAAAATAAAATACCATTAAAAACACTAGAGAACATAGATAGGGGTAAATGGAGCTTACCTTAAAATGATAAGTAATATTTCTCTAAAAACAGCAGCAAGCATTATTTATAAAGGGGATAAGCTAGAAGCCTTCTCAATATAATCAGGAATAAAGCAAAGATGCCCATTGTCACCTCAATTATTTAATATTGTACTAGAAATGTTAGCTATAAAAATGAAAGTAAATAGAATAGGCAATGAGAAAACAAAACTATCACTATTTGCATATATAATGTTATACTTAGAAAAATCTTAGAGAATCAACTAAAAAACTATTTGAAATTATTTGCAACCTCAGCAAAATTGCAGGATACAAAATAAATTCACATAAGTAATCAGCATTTCTATATATTACCAACAAAATCCAGCAGCAAGAGATAGAAAAAGAAATTCCATTTGAAATAACTATAGACAATATAAATATGTGGGAGTCTATCTACCAAGACAAACTCAGAAACTATAAACAACTAAAAAATACTTTTCACACAACTAAAGTCAGATCTAAACTACTGAAAAATATTAATTACTCATGGGTAGGCTGAGCCAATATAATAAAAATGACAATTCTACCTAAATTTATTTATTTAGTGCCATACCAATCAAACTATCAAAAATTATTTTATAGGGCGAGAAAAAATAATAACAAAATTCATCTGGAAGAGCAAAAGCTCAAGGATATCAAAAGAATCAATGAAAAAAATGTTAAAGATGATGACAACCATATCACATCTCAAACTACATCATAATGTGATAATTATCAAAACATCTGGCACTGGCTAAAAAATAAGAGTGATAGATCAGGTACAAATTACATGATAATAAATGACCATAGTCATCTCATATTTGATAAACCCCAAAATCTGAGGTTTTGAAATGGAAACTCATCATTTGACAAAAATTAACTGTAGAACAAACAGTATAGCAAAACTAGGTACAGACCAATATCTCATATCACTTACCAAGAGAAGGTCAAGTGGGTACATGATTCTCACAAAGGATGATACCATAAGCAAATTAAGAGAGCATGGAATAGTTTATGTCAGATTTATGGATAAGAGAAGAATTTAGGACCAAAGAAAAAATACAGAACATTATAAAATGCAAAATAGATAATTTTGATTATATAAAATTAAAATATTTTGCACAAAGCCAAAGCAACCAGAATTATAATGAAAACAAAAAACCAGGAAAAGTATTTCAACAAGTATCTCTGATAAAGGCCTCATTTCTCAAATATATAGATAGAGAATGGAGTCAAATTTATTAAAAATACAAGTTATTTCCAAATTTGGTAAATAGTCAAAGGACATGAACAGGCAATTTTCAGGCAAATAAATCAAAGTTATAATCACATGAAAAAAGGCTCTAAATCACTACTGCTCAGATAACAACTCTGACGTACCATCTTACACCAATCAGAGTGGGTAATATGACAAAAAAGATGCTGGATGTGGGAGGAGATGTGGGAAAACCAGACCCTAATGTATGTTGGTGGAGTTGTGAATTGATCCAACCATTCTGAAGAGCAATTTAGATAGTTCCAAAGGACTATAAAACTCTGTATACTCTTTGATACAGCAGTACCATTAGGTCTCCATCCCAAAGATATATGGAAAAAAGGGGGGGAAAAACCTGTTTGTACAAAAATATCTATAGCAGCTCTTTTTATGGTGGATAAGAATTGGAAATCAAAGGGATGGCCTATTAATCAGGACACAGCTAAACAAGCTGTGAAATTGTAATACCACATTGGTATTATAATGTGGTATTATAATTATGATAATGGTAATAGAATATTTATTGTGCCATAAGAAATGACAAGCTGGATGACTTCAGAAAAACCTGGAAATATTTACACAAAGTGTGAAGTAAACAGAATCAGTATAATGTTCTACAAAGTAACAGCAATATTGTCTGAAGAAAAATTGTGAATGACTAAACTATTCTCAGCAATACAGTAATTCAAGACAATCCCAAAAGACTAATGATGAAACATAATATCTGTCTTCAGAGAAAGAATTGATATTGATTGAAGATAGACTGAAACATGATGTTTTTCACTTTCTTTGATTTTTTTTTTGATTTGATCATTTTTGCACAAAATTACTAATAGGGAAATATTTTACATAATTGCACTATTTTTAACTTATATCTGATTGTATACTATCTGGGAAGAAAGGAGGGGAGGGATAAAATTTGGAACTCCAAACTTAAAAAAAAAAAAAAAGACAATTCATGTTTCCAAATGGCACATTCTGTACAGCCAGAAGATGTCTTTAAGGCAAAAGACACATAAAATTCATTAAGTGTTTTTGTTTCTTTATCCCCCCACCCTTGCCTCTTTCCTCACCTTTCCTCAATATGGAACCTCTTGTCAAGCTGAGTTCAGTCCTGCCCCTTCACTTATTGTATTCTTCCTGTTTGTAGGACTTGAGATTTCTGAGTTTCATAAATCGGGTGTGACCCAATTAAGAAACTTCATGACAACTTCAAAGCCAAGGAAATAGATGGCATTTGCTGGGAAGGCACAGACCATTAAAGCTATAAAACCTTTTTTATAGGGATGTGATATCTTCTTGGATCAGTTTGCTCAGCACATCTTGGAACCCATTAAGGTGTTTTGTAGGTAGGGCAGTCTGGGAGAAGGACTTCAGGACTTCTGGAAGGAATAGTCATGACCCAGTTGAAGATTCCTTCAATGACTTTAGTTTTTTAGTCATATCCTCCTATCAATAACATCTTGAAAGAGGATAAGTATAGTTCCTTTGAAAATGCCTCTTATTCCAGCTTCCTGATAGTTTTTTTTTGACATAGTTCAAAGCACTAGTATATTTTGTTTCTCCTGAAGAAGCCTGAATCTCTAAGACACTTAATTCTTGTGAATATACCAGCTAACGGTAGAGCTGCAAGTAGCTAGAGATAATTCAACTTATCATCTGGGTTCTTCTGTTGTAGTTTTTCCCCCAATTCAAAGCCAAAGCACAACACAGCAAACATTGGTGGGACACCAACAATGGTGCTGTCAATTCCCTCATCTCCTTTGCCATGGTGCCAGCTTTCATAAAAGCCTCTCATTTCTCATCCTTCCACAGTCCCAGCCATTAACCTTCCCCACATTGGGAAAAAGATGCCCTATATTTCTCTTTATGTAGGTTAAGACTATATTAGCTTTTTTTGGCTGTCATTGTTTTTCAACTCTTTTTCAGATTAACTATTATTGTTGGTTCTGCTTCTCCCATCTTATTTTTGTGAAGTTGATTTTTTTTTAACCCAAATGAAGTATCTTATATTGAACCTAATTAAATTTACTTTTATGAATCACTTCAGCATTCAATTGTCAAGTTCTTTTTGAATCATTCAGTATGTTAGCCATATTCTTTTATGGTTAGGTTCTCTTTTTTTCCTTTAAAGCTTTGACACAGCACAGGGAAAACACCAGGCCATTCTTTGTAAGGTCTCTCTTCTTTCCTTCCCTACATCTTCCAACCCCTTGACATCATCTCATGTTCTTTTGTTACTTTGCCATATAGATATGTTTATCCCATGTATAAATTTGATAAACATGCCATTTATGCCCTTATTCAAGCTAAAATGCTAACCTGCATATATGGTCAAGCAAAGATCCTTGGGACAATCCTTCCAATTTAACACTGATTTATTAATGAATAATAATATTCATTTTGGGGCCTGGTCCTTGAACTAATTTTAGGACTACCTATGTATGCTACTGCCTAATCCATACCTCTCAATCTTTCTTATATGAATAGTATAAGTCACGTGGTCAACTGCTAATGTTAAAACCTAGTTAAACTATTTCTATACCATTCTCCCGAATCACTAATTTAGTAACTTTATAAAAAAAAATAAGGTTAGTTTAATATGACTTAACTCTTTATAAAACTATACTGACTTTTTGTGATCACCTTTTCCTTTTTTAGATATTTACCAACCATCCCTTAAATAACATGTTCTATGACTTTTTCAGTAATTCCAGGCAAGCTCATTAACCTATGATTTTCAGCTTCTGTTCTCTTCCCTGTTCTGAAACTTAGAAGATTTGCCTTCTATTTTAGTTTTAGTTCTATTGTTCTGGATTCATTATAGGTTCTCTGGAGATGTGATTGGTCATTGCTTTGATCAAAATTCTTAAGTCTTTTAGTGTTATTTTTTATTATTTTGTTTACATTTTATAAATTATTTATCTATAGTTATGTTTGTGATATTCTTTATGAGTACCTTCTTCCAAGAATTCCCTGTAATCATCTCTTTCATAATTTCTTACAGCACAATAATATTCCATTTATACTTTTATACCACAATTTTGTTAGCCATTCTCCAATTGATGGGGATCCATTTAGTTTTCCAGATTTTTGCCACTCTTTTTTTTTCCCTCTTTTTAATCCTCTTTTCAAGAGCAGGAAATGTTTTATTTGTGAGCATTTCATTTCCCACTATTTTCTTCCCTCCATACTCACTTATTTCCCTATTGGGAAATTTGATTTATTTCTAAATAAAATAGTGTGTGTGTGCTCAATCTTTATTTGCTAAGTTCAGATGAGTGAGGTTCATCTGATGTCTATTGCCCCCTTCCTTCATGTTTATATGTCCTTCTTTTCATGTACACCAAATTAAGAAATATCAAGCTTCACCCCCTTACTCTAACTTTTCTATAGCATAACTCCAGGTACCTTCCCCTTTATTTGATCTCTTAAGACCCACAGAAAAGCTCATCATCTTACCACCCTCTACACCAGTTGCTATCCATCTGTCACTTATAGTCTAGAAGAGCCAGACCTAGCTGCCATTACCCAGCACTGGAAATCAATCAGGAGAACTGCCCCAGGGAAAATTAAAGCAGCTGTTGCTCCTTTGCTTTGAACAGACCTCAGGCCTTAAAAAAATGAATAAAAAACAAAAAAGAACTCTCATCATAGACAGTTTTTATGGAGAGTGAGTAGAACAGACCTTAGATCCTGAGGTGCCTAAAGGTAAAGCAACTCCAGAGGAAGCTGCAAAGGGAGACATGAGCTGGTCCCCATTTCACAAGGCTTTCCTGAAAGATCGCATAAAGAATTTCAAAAGAGAGTTAGAAGAAAAATGGGGAAATGAAATGAGATCATTGCAAGAAAAAATGGAAAAAGCATATAATGCCCTGCAAAAGATATGAAAAAGACACCAATTCACTGAAAAACAAAATTGGTAAAATGGAAAAAGAATGCAATGAACAAAAAAATTCAATTGGCCAAGTACAAAAGGAGTTAAAAAAGATAACTGAAGAAAATAATACATTAAAAATTAGTGAATGATTCAATAAGAAGTGAATAACTCAGTAAGACTTCAAGAATCAGTCAAACAAAAACAAAAAAAAATGAAACATAGAAGAAAAGATGAAATATCTTCTAGGAAAAACAACTGACCTGGAAAATAGATCTAGGAGAGACAATTTAAGAATTATTGGATTTCCTGAAAGCCATGATGAAAAAATGAACTTAGATACCATCTTACAGGAAATCATAAAAGAAAACTGCCCTGATGTTTTATAATCAGTAGGTAAAATAGCCATCGAAAGAATTCACCAATCATCTCCTGAAAGAGACCCCAAAATTAAATCCCCAAGTAATATTGTGGCTAAACTTCAGAACTATCGCACCAAGGCAAAAATATTGCAACCAGCCAGAAAGAAACAATTCAAATACCAAGAAGCCACAATTCGTATCATCCAAGATCTATCAGCTTCTATCTTAAAAGATCGAAGGGTAAGTAAAAAACTTAATCTGATATTCCAAAAGGCAAAGGAACTCGGATTACAGCCAAGAATAATCTATCCAGCTAAAATGAGCATTATCTTTCAGGGAAGAAAATGGGCATTTAATGATATAGGTGAATTTCACATATTTCTAATGAGAAAAAGAGAAACTGCCATGGGGATTGGGAGAGAGAATCATGTAGGGAGGAGTAAGAGGATTGCCTTGGTACCAGTTAAGGCCCAGTTGAAATTAGATAATTTGTAGTGGATCCAGTCAGTATGACTGCATGATTCTTTCCATGATACAATTTCTCCCCCAATATAAAGATTTATTGCTGATGGTGTTGTTAGTTTTGTTTCCTAGACTCAGTTCATTCTAGACATTTTTACTTTTGGCACTAAACTTACAAGATTTTGCCAAGATTTTGTAATCATCTTTTATTACTTATACTTGGCTTTCATCTTCTGTCTGTATCTTATGGAAATTATGTCATGTAACAAAATAAATTTAAAATTGATGCATAATTTGACAATTTGGAAGGTGACACTATTTAAAAAATAGAAGAGAATGAGATCAGATATCTTTAAAAACTATAGCTAGGGAGAACTCAACTAAACAAGGATACAAAATGTAGACAAAAGATAATGTAGACTATTTAAATTTTACAAATTTGAAAAACATATGCAAATAATCAATGCAAACAGGATAAGAAGGGAAGCTGAAAATTGAGAAAAAAATCTCTTGATCTCTCTGGCTATTAAAGGGACAGTGGATAAGTTGTGTCATAATAAAAAATGACAAAACCATCTAAATTAATTTACTTAAATTAACTTCACATTTTTTTGTTTGCTTTTTCTTTCTCATTTGTTTTCCCTTTTGGTCTAATTTTTCTTGCACAGCATGACAAACATGGAAATATATTTTAAAATATTATACATGCATAACCTATATCAGATTGATTGATATCTTGGGAAGGGGAGAAGTAAGAGACAGAGAAAAAATTTTTCAACACAAAATCTTATAAAAATGAATGTTTAAAACTATCTTTACATGTATTTGGAAAAATAAAATACTATTGAGGAAAAAAAGAAAAAATAATGGCTTGCATTTAGATGGCATTTTAAGATTTGCAAAACATTTTATACTTATCCTTATAACATCCCTGTTGAGTAGGTGCTTTTATTGTTTAATCTGTTTTAAAAGATTATGGAAATGAGGCTAAAAGTGTTTAAATAGTTTGGTCGATATTCCTTGGCTAGTGTTGAAGAGGATTCAAACTTAAGTAGATCTTGCTAAAACTGCAAGCCCAACATTCTTTCCAATGGACCACATAAATTTCATAGGAGAATGATTTTCAAACTAATAAAAGTTAGAATAAAAATTGTGAAAAGGGAACTTAACAGAGACTTTTTTTATGATGACTGTATGAATGATCACAGCAGAGTCCAGCTCTCACATATTTTTCCAACAAAAATATAAAGAGCATCAGACTGAATAATGACCAAGAAATCCAGTAAGTTCTAAAGCCTAGTTCAGAAGTGCCAAAAAAAAATAGCCAAAAAGTTCAGGCACAGGGAAAGGGAACTGTCTAGGAAAAAAACAGTACAAACATGGGTAAACAAATCTAAAGCCTTTCAACCATTATGGACCAGGAATATTCCAGAATTCTTATAACACTCTTTTCTTGAAGGATAGAAAACCAGAAAGCTTGGATAATGAAGCAGGTATTTGGAAACCCAAAGTCTTCTGATCTCTCTGGCTATTAAGGGCACAGTGGGTAAGTTGTGTCAATATAATAAAAAATAACAAAAACATCTTAATTAATTTATTTATGCAATGCCATGCCAATCAAACCTCCAAAGGATTATGTAGAAAAAAATAAAAATGGAAGATTAATATAAAAGGTCAATATAAAAGGATGAAGTAGGGTTCAATAGTACCAAATTTCAAAGTATTACAAGTCAGCCATCATCAAAGTGATTTGTTCTGGTCAAGAAAATGAAAGGTGGGCAGTGGAAGAAATTAAACACACCTTATACACAAACAAATGAACACAGTAGTCTTCTGTGTGATAAAACCAAAGACCTCAAGCTACTAGGGTTAGGACTTCCTATTTGACAAAAACATCTGGGAAAACTGGAAAGCACTCTGACAAACCAATTTATAGATCAATATCTCATAATACATGCCAGTATAAACTTGGTATCATGGATACATGGTTTAGGCATAAAGGGCAACATCATAAACAAATTAAGTGAGCAAGAAAGAAATTCCCTTTATGATCTATGGATAGGGGAAGAGTTCATGACCAAACAAAGGAAGGAGAAAATCACAGAAGATAAAATGGTGATTTTTGCACAAACAAAACTAATTTTACGATTACGAGGTAAATGATTTGCAGCTAAGATTAGAAGGAAAATGATTATCTAGAAAAAAATCTTTGCAGACCTTAATAAAGGTTTCATATCCAAAATATATAAAAGTTGATTCAAATTTATGAGAATAAGCCATCCCCCAATTGATAAATAGCCAGAATTAATAAGTTCTCAAAGTATATGAATACATATAGGCAAAAATATAGGCAATTTTTTTGATGAGGTAATTGGGGTAAAGAGACTTGCCCAGGGCCACACAGCTAGTAAGTGTTAAGTGTCCAAGACCCAATTTGAACTCAGGTCCTCCTGACTTCAAGGTTGATGCTCTATCCACTATGCCATCTAGCTGCCCCATTTTATTTTTTAATTTCTTTTAATATAGGCAATTTTCAAAGGAAAAACTTAAGCTATCAATACCTATTTGAAAATATGCATCAAATCTCTTAATAAAGAAAGGCAAATTAAGGTAACTCTGAGATTCTACCTTAAATCTACCATGTTGATAAAACTGGCAAAAAAAATGGCAAATGACAAATGCTGTGGGAAAACTGGGATATTAATGCACTGTTTGTGAAGCTATGAATTGGTTCAGCCATTTTGTAAACAATTTGGAATTTTGCCCCAAAAGTTATAAAACTGTTCACATCCTTGACCTACTTCTAAGTCTAAATCTCAAAGAAAACAGAGAAAGAGGAGAAGAACTCATATGTAAAAAAGCATTTATAGTTAGCTTTTTTCTTCTTAGTGGTGGCAGGAAACTAAGAGGATGCCTATCTATTGGAAAAGGCTAAACAAATTAGAGTATAGGAATGTAATGAAATATCTTTTTGTGATGAGAAATGATGAAGATTGTGTTAGGAAAATTTGGGAATACTGGCATGAATGGATACAGAATGAAGTGAATAGAATGAGGTAAACAATTTTTACAAGAACGATATTGTAAAAACAAATTTGAAAAAGCTTAATAATCTAACCCTTACTCAAAATTCCTTATCAGGAGCTGAGGCAGGAGTTGGAGTAAAAAGAAGATGCCAAACACTATGAAGAAATATTATGGATGAATTCAGAGGCACTAAAGAGACCCAGAAGAGAATAGCTACATAACACCTATAAGCAGAGCTTAAGAGAAAACAATGGCTTGGCCACAGGAACTACAAAAGTACTCAAAAGAAATGAAGCAAGAGATTTAAAACAGCAAAATATAAGTGAAATAAATGCCTTGTTAGAAAGAATTTGAAGGACAACTACTAGCTTAAAACAAAAGGTAGAAAATCTTGCAAAAGTAAGAAAATTTTTAAAAATTAAAATGAGTGGAACAGAAATCAATGACTAAATGTGACAAATATTAGAAACAAAATAAAAATTATAAATATAAAAGAAAACCTAAAGTATTTATTATCAAAAACAGTTGATCTGGAAAACAGGCCAAGGAGAGGTAATTTTAGAACAGTGAGATTCCCTCAAAACCATAATGGGAAATAGCTACACATTTAAGAAATAGAACTTTAAGCAAAGTGAAAAGTAGAAAGAACCTATGGATCATCTACTGAGAAAAACCACGTTAAAGAAAAAATACTGAAGTAGCCAGAGAAAAAAGAGTTCAGGTACCATGTGTCAGGATCACACATGACTTGGTAGTCACTACTATATAAAAGAGGAAGTCTTGGAATACAGTATTACAGAAGTCACAAAATAAGGGTTACAACTAATAATAACTTAGTCTGAATATAAAATTATAGGAAGAAAAGTGAATCTTTAAAGAAATAGAAGACTTTAAAGCATTTCTGGTAAAAATATCAAAATTCAGTAAAACCAAAATGTAAATATAGCAATCAAGACAAACCTAGATAAATACATATAAGCAATTGGAAAGGACTATGTAATGATGAAGTGCTCACATTCTAAGAGGGGGAGAAGAAACAATCTCTTTAGAACAGTCTTCATAAAGGAGTTAAATACAACAAGAAAGGGTCTTGGGGGTGGTTTTAATTTGTTTTTGTGGTCAAAAGAGAGAAAAGAAAGTAGAAAGAAAAAGAATCTTACTAGAAAAGAGGAAGAAGGGGTGGAAATTCATATTTTTTATAATTGGGGTAGATGTATATAGACATTAAGAAAGAAGAAAGAAGTAAGTACCCATTAAATCACTCATTAGAAACAGGCAAGAAAGAATAGAATTTTAGAACAGTCATACAGGATAGAGTATTAATAAAGGAGCTTTGAAGAAAGGATACAAACTTTTAATGGAAATTAGATAATTTAATCCTAAATAATTTGTGGGTGAGAGAGCAAATCTTAGAAAGAATAAATAATTTCATCAATGAAAAGGACAACAATGAGACAATATTACAAAGCTTATAGAATGCAGCCAAATCAATCCTTAGAAAAAGATTTTATTTATCTAAATATTTTCACAAATAAAAGAGAGAAAGAAAAGATTAATGAATTAGGCATGCAACAAAAAATATAAAACAAAAAACAAAAAAGAAATCCTGAAAATCAAAAAAGAGATGAATAAAATTAAATGAAAATAGCTGTTTTTTGGAAGAAAAAAATAAACTGGTAGCTGATTTGATATTTTGAAAAAAAGAAAAATCAAATTACCAATATAAAAAATGAGAAAGGAAAATTCATGAAAGTTTAAAAAGAAATAAAGAAAATCATTAGAAACTATTTTTCAAATATATTCTTCAAAATTGATTACTTAATAATATGAATTTATGGATATTTGCAAAAACATGAATGCTTCAAACAACAGAACCAGAAATAAAGAACAAAAAGTAAATGAACTTTCAAAGAAAAGAAAAAAAAACCTGGGACCTGATGATTTTATCAGTAAATTCTATCAAACATTCAAAAAAATAATTCCAATGTTACATAAATTCCTTGTTGGAGAAGAAAAGGAGAAACTGTTTCAAGTATAACAAAAAGATGCAAAGAAGAGAACAGAAAGAAACACAGAGGGAATCAGATAGGTAGGATAATTTTGAAACTAATATGGGGAATTTATTCTACACTTAAGAAAAAAATTGTTTATGATATATGGCAGACTTTTCAAATGTAAGAATGACATTAAGCTAGAAGGAATAGTAGAAGTGAGGTCATCTTAACATGTCCAAAACAGAACTCATTAGTTTTCCTTTCCAAATCCTTTTCTCATTCAAGCTTTCCTTTTTCTTTTGTCAAAGGTAACACCATTTTCTTAGTCTCCTGGCTTTGTAACTTTGGTGCTGTTTCCCCTCTCTTCATATATCCAATATGTTGTCAAATCTTGTTGCTTCTACTTTACATATCTCTTGTTTCTTATTCCTTCTTTCTACTTATACAGCTACTATTTAGTTCAGGCCTTCATCATCTCTTATCTTACAAATGTCTTTTTAATCAGTCTTCTTCCTCAAGTCTTTCTCTACTCCAGTTCCTCTTGCATATATCAGCCAGTGTGTTTTCCCTTAAGCATATATCTGACCATGTAACTTCTTTATGCAGTAAGTTCCAGTGGCACCCCACTGTCTTTTTTTTTATTAAAGCTTTTTATTTGTATAACATATGTATGGATAGTTCCCCAGCATTTTTCTTTACAAAGCTTTCCATTACAAATTTTACCCTCAGTCTCCTCCCCTCCCCTAGATGGCAGGAAGTCCACTACATGTCAATAATATTGAAATACTTGACAAGTTGTGCAAGAAAAATCCTATCTATAAGAAAAAAAAATCAGAGAAAGGAAACACAATGCAAGCAAACCTCAATAGAGATCATGAAAATGTTACGTTGTGGTCGATATTTCATATCCCTCTCTCTGGGTGTATATGGTTTTCTTCAGTGAACAATTGGAACTGGTTTGAGACAATTCTTTGTTGCAGAGAGCCATGTCCATCAGAATTGATCATCATGTAATATTGTTGTTGTTGTGTATAATGATCTCCTGGTTCTGCTCGTTTCACTCAGCATCAGTTCATGCAAGTCTCTCCAAGCCTCTCTGAAATCGTCCTGCTGGTCATTTCTTACAAAACAATAATATTCCATAACATTCATATACCATAATTTAT
>JAJPUD010002452.1:210428-321376 GCA_023553655.1 Myrmecobius fasciatus | reverse complement strand
AAAAAAAAAAATCTAACTTGGTTTCAAAGTTCAGAGCATATCAAAAAAAGGATTGGGAAAGGAATGGTAAATTCTACATATCAGCTCTTTTAAGCCTCATTATAAATACTATTAGGTAATATCATTCTCATTTTATAAATGAAAAAAAAAAAAAAAAAGTAAATTGGCCCATGGTAAAACATCTACCAAGAGTCAGAGGCAGAACCTGAATTCAGAAGATCTTCCTAATTCCAAGATCAGCACTGTCCACTATGCTAAGTTGCAATCTACCAAAGGGCAGGTAAACAGAGTGAAAAAGGCCTATAGGCATAGAGAATATTATGTGTTATATTAAAGGAATTTACAAAAATGACTTAACAAAGATGAAACTTAAAAACAAATGAATGTTAAATACTTATTAAAAATTTAAAAAATTAAGTAAAAGCTTAATTAAAAAAACTGATTTTGTTTACCTTTAAAATCACACTGGTACAAATTATAGGCATTATTTCAACATTAAAAATAGGTAGCTAATACATCTCAAAGCGGTCAATGTAAACAGAAAGCCCCCATATGCACCAAAATAGCAGTGATGTAGACTCTGAAACCAGCTTATTCTCTTCCTCTATCAAGAAATGCGGGGGAGAACCCACCCTGCTATTATCAGCCACAATCAAGTACACAAAAGGGTACAAAAACGAAGGAAGCTAGTTCCTGTTTGTATAGAATGATGTAAGGTTTTATCAGCCTTCATAGTCTAGAACTCCAAATTCTGAGACTGTCTAGTTAGCATTTTTAAACAAATGCTTGAAACAACCCTGAGGGGAAGCAAGTTTTTCCAGACTATCTTTAAAACCTTCACGGTGTCTCAAAACACATCCTAGTCACTCCCTAAATACTATCTTCATCCTTTCTGCCTCTGAGCTATAAAAATTCACCCCCTTTCAAAGCTTGTCACAAAATCATCTTTGGATTTTTTTCTGTGACTTTTTCTTGTGAATAATTTTACCTTTTGGCAAAGAGAACATCACTGTGATTTTGTCACATGCATGTGCTCTCCCAACCCTCAGCAGCAGCACCTTTTTGTGGTAGTGATGGAGTATAAATTCTAGGGGAAACAGCAGTAAGGAGGTTCCTCCTCCCCACCTTAGAGTACTTCTGTTCTAACAATCTGTCAATTATTCTAAAGTCTTCTGGCTTTAGAATCAGTGATCCCAAGGTCCTCCCAACCTTAGAGTGCTATTGTTTTAACAATCTGTCCATCAATGATTGTAAAAATCTTCTGGCCTAGGAATATAATAATATTTCTTCCCCTAGAGTTTAAGGGAGATATATAGGTGATCCAGAGACCCTCTGACCTTTAGAGTCTTTTTGTTCTGACAATCTGTCTATGATTCTAAAGTCTTCTGGCCTTAGAATAACCCTACAAATATTACTGACTGACAAATAATCTGTTGATCAATGAGAAACAAGTTCCTGAAACAATAGTGAATATACCACCCCTCAGATCTAACCTGAAAACCATAAAATTAGAAAATAAGCGACATGAAGTTCTAATTTAACCTTGTCCTGTAAATCTATCTCCTTTCTCTTGGTTCCTTGCTAAATTCTTTTGGAACTTAGCCCGCTTCAATTGGCATTACAATTACAATAAACTTTGCTCCTGGACTTGGAGATGGGTTCAAGCCTGCAAATTCTTTTGAGACACCTCAAAACACTGGTCTGTGTTTTGGGGTCCCTTCTGAACCTCAACAGTAGCAAAGAATTAGAAATAAAGGAGATAGATGCTCATAGAATGAGGAAAGGCTAAACATGAATGCAACCTGTATGATGGGTATTATGAATACAAAAAAAAAATAGAAACATTTATAATAATTGATGCAAAGTGAAGTAACACTAGAAAAACATGATATGCAATGCCTATGTAGCGTAATATCTCTTTAAGAAGCTGAAGTTAAGTCTGATCAGAATTCTAAGATTTGCAATTACTCTGAGTAATTACTCAAGAAATATGAGTTGTCTGTCCTGAACAGGGCAAGTAATTGTATTCTATAGAGTAATGGACCTACACTTGTTCTTTGAATACACACACACACACATGTAAGTATACATATATATATATATACATATGCATACATGTTATTTTTCTCATTATAAGCAAAAAATGAAGTTTTGGCTATGATGTAATATAGCCTCTAGGGGAGACAGTAATAATTTTAAGGTCCTCTGGCCTAAGGGAGCTTCTATTCTAACAATTTGCCAGTGATTCTAAAGTCCTCTAGCTTTGCAATCTGTGACCCTGAAGTCCCCCCCATCCCCAACCTAAGAATACTATTGTACTAACAGTCCACCTGTCAACAAACAGTACTGTCTCTGGGTCGGTGATAACCAAATTCCACAGACTACTCCTTGGTTCTACCTTTGGGAAATAAAATTAGCATATCTATAACATGAAGAACTAGATAAATGTAACTCTTGGCTTCTCTTTCCTTGCAATTATGTTCTCTTGAAATTTAGACTCTTTAATTGGCATTACAATTACAATAAACTTTGCCCCTTGACTTGGAAATGGGTTATTCAAGTCTGCAAATTCTTTTGAGATACCTTTTGGGTCCCTTCTCAACGTCAACAGTTATAATCCAGAAGCTAATCTTTAGCTTCTGGGAAGACTCTAAGCTTGAACCTGGAAAGTTAAGAAAAGAGAGAGAGCTGAAAGCAAAGATTTCAGAACCCCATTAGTTAAGTTTGAAGCTGGAAGTTATAAGCTTACTAAATTGCTATCATGGTCCCCCTTCCAGAAAAGATAAACAACTTCTATGTAGAGCTGACCCACTGGAGACCTAATTGAAACTGACTTTTCTTCCCTCCTTTCTTCTCTCCCTCTGTCCATACAGGGTATCAGACATACCCTTACCTGCAGATACTCTTAAAAACACCTTTTAGGGATCACTGAACCCTTCCAAAATATCTTGGGATTTACTGGCTAAATTCTTACTTAAGGACCATGCCTTAAATCCAAACCACTCTTTCATTGGCTAACCATAGATCCCAGGCCAGGCCAGATAATGATCATTATTTGAGTCCTGAAAGACTCAAAGTATGTAAGTAGCAATCATTTCCGTTTGGCCAGAAACCCTGAAGATCTTTCCCTCCCAGATTTATTTTTTGGGGGGAGGGCTAGATGAAAGAGGCCATTCTTTCCCTCAACTGCTGTCTAGCCTTAATTACTGAATGGATGTGGCCTCAGTCACATTAAGACCTGTTGAAACCTTAGCTTAAAAAGGTCAGGATCTCCCATAGTACCATCCAGGACCACCTCCAGACATGCTGATCTATCTGGCCACAGGACCCAAATGCTTCTGGAAAGGAAAGTGAGGCAGGTGATGTTGCATAGCCCTCCCCCACTGAAATCCAATTCACTTGCATGTCATGGCATCACCTCCCCCATGTCATGGTCTTCT
Source organism: Myrmecobius fasciatus (assembly GCA_023553655.1). Taxonomy (NCBI): domain Eukaryota; kingdom Metazoa; phylum Chordata; class Mammalia; order Dasyuromorphia; family Myrmecobiidae; genus Myrmecobius; species Myrmecobius fasciatus. The sequence continues at coordinate 317,936 of JAJPUD010002452.1, read as the reverse complement.
TCAAGAACAAAGGGCAAACAACAAAATGGAAAACCAAATCCAACAGAAAAGAACAACAGTAGCTTAGAAACAAAAATTCTGAGAAGTTATCCAGTAGATGGAACAATCTGGCTAAGATGTCATGCCTAGTGATACACCTGACTAATATATCACTGAGCATGACATCTTAGCCAAACTAATGTCGTAAAACAACTCAAATGAGCAGTGATAACACCTTTTCAATACAAGAGATATATTTGTAAATAATTTGTAGGAACAATTCCTAGGGGACACAAAAGAAGACACCAAAGTTTGCAGTCCCAAGTACATGGCTTTTCCTCATTAATATTTTCCTTGCAAAGCTTCTCTGTAAATGTATGCTTGTTACTACTTTTCCCTAAAGACACCAAGTGCACTAATGGGAAAAAAAGATCCAAGTTTATGTGTAGATTTTGGTGAATTAATATATTTAATATATTAATACCATTATTTCTTTTGACTTATTGTTAAGTTAATGGTTTTGTTTAAGATGTGAAAGTTTACATTGCTAGAGTGGATAATTTTATGTAAGTGGAAACATAACCATGGGGGCTTGAGAGTCAGAATGGTAGTATGATATTAGACTATATTCCCTCCTATTAATAAAGTTTTGAGTTTAACTGTGAAGTGAGGATCTTTCTATGAAACCTAGACTTGTCAGTGTAAAAATAGGCTGGATAAGTATCAAGTACTATAGTGTGTGGCCACCTCACTTTAACTGTACTGTAAATGGAAAAAACAATAAAACAACAGAAACAATGCTGCAAAATTATAATAACCAAGAAGGGTGCCAAATAATGGATATGGGAACATAGTTTTTTCTTTATAGAGGTGAGGAACTATGGATATGCTGAGTAGTTTTGTTGAACTTTATCTTCTTTTATAAAGGATGGCTATTTGGGATTGAGTGAGGGGAGAGATAAAGTGGGAAATGTATAATGATGGAAAAACAAAAGGTCTCACTAAAATTTTATTTTATTTATTTTTTTTTTTTTTTGCTTTTTTTGCTGAGGCAATTGGGGTTAAGTGACTTGCCCAGGGTCACACAGCTAGGAAGTGTCTGAGACCAGATTTGAACTCAGGTCCTCCTGACTTCAGGGCTGGTGCTCTATCCACTGCGCCACCTAGCTGCCCCTAAAATTTTATTTTTTAAAAAATGTGTCTAACCAAAAATTAATTTATTAATCTGGACACTAGGTCCAAGGTTCAAATACACATTATCTTTGAAAAAAGTATTTAGGGGCAGCTAGGTGGTGTAGTGGATAGAGCACCAGCTCTAAAGTCAGGAGGACAGGAGTTTAAATCTGGTCTCAGACATTTAACACTTCCTAGCTGTGTGACCCTGGGCAAGTCACTTAATCCCAATTGCCACAGCAAAAAAAAAAAAAAAAAAGTATTTACTAAGCAAAACAATGTAAAATATTTTCTTAGGAGAAAAACTATTTTAGAGAAGAAACTGCTCCTGACAAGTATTTAAAATTATAGAAATCTACCTAAACTTTCATCCAAATCCTCTCCTTTTGTGTATCCCAAATATCCATTCACATGCAAATAATTGCTGTACTAATTTTAAAAATTTAATTCTTTTCTAATAAGAGTTATCTTTAAAGATATGAGGCTATTCAACTCAGGAGAGATTGGGTTTAAGTGCCACTAAAAACTGTGTGACCCTGAGTTAAAAACTGTCCAGTTTCCTCTATCAGCAAAATGAGTGAATCTGAACTGCAAAAACCCCATGATCCTTTTAAATTCTAAAATGCTATCACATCATCTAGGTCTTACTTTATTAACCTAACACATACATATATGTATATATATACACACACATACACTATAGACACACACGTTTGTGTATGTATGTGTGTATATTTAAAATTTGTGTAATTCAAATTGGTTTTCTCCTCAATTAGTTTCAATGTGGTTTTTATCATTCTTTTTGGTGACAAAAGACAAATTTGTATATGGACATAAACAAATGGACATAAAATTGTTTAAAACTTCAATTACACAAACAAGTATATAGTCTAAAATAATGTATTTGTATATGAATGTACACATACTTAAAAAAAATAAAAGTCCTTAGCAAATAATCATTTTTTTGTTGTTTTGTTTTCTTCTTTCTTTTACATCAACTTATGTTGTTGTTCAATTATTTCAGTTGTATCTGACCCTTCATGACCCCCTTCGGGTTTTCTCAGCAAAGACTTTGAAGGGGTTTGCCATTTTTTTCTTCATCCCATTTTCCAGATGAGAAAACTGAAGCAAACATGGTGAAGCGACCTACCCAGGTCAGAGGGCTAGAAGAGAGGGGCTCTACTCCATAGGCCCAGCACTCTATATATTGTGCCTCTTAGCTGCCCTTTGAACCAACTACAAGGTAATCTAAAGAAAAAGCCCTAGGAATATTAACTGGTACACTAGGTTTTGTAAATGGCTCACTGCTTTTAAACTAGTGCCTATAAAGTGAAAGCAGGTAGGTGGATCTCTTCTAATTTCTAAAAGGTTCTAGGTTAAATTTTGACTCTCACTTCTATCTAACAGAGCAACAGTATGTTCAGACCTGAGAGAAACTGTGGAATAAGGAAAAGCAGAGGAGATAATGAAGAATATCAAATGGGAAATTCTGCTATTCTAAATTTTATTACCTTAATCATTCTAAAAGTACATTTAAGCCATGTACTTAAATGAATTATAGCCATGTATAATTGGCATTAATAATCTAATTTGATGAAATCAACAGGAAGATGTATGGAACTTTAAAATAGAACAATTTAAAAGAATATCACCCTTTTACTCTGACCCATGTAATGTCATTTCAACTAGTGAAAAGACCAAAAAAGAGCTTTTTGTTTTTAAATATGCACAGCGTAGTGAGAAAAGCACTGGATTTGGAAACAACAGAGACTCTGATTTGGATTTTGCCTTTCATGTTTATTAGTTAGGGCAGGCAAGGGCAAATCACTGAATCTTAGTTTTTTCACTCTAAGGATACTATAATGTGTGCAGTACTTTCTCATAGGTTTTCTGAGGCTTAACTGTGATTACAAATGTGAAGTTTTATGAACTTTTACAAAAGTCAACTCTTCTTATGACTATTACTACTTTAAGGAAGATGGTTTTCTGCATCAAAACAAACACTTGATAATCATAGTAAGCCATATACTAACCCTTCTATGGAGTCTTAGACAAATCTAATTTAGAAAGTCATGATACCTAGACACATATTTCTTAAATTCACGATTAAGTACCTTACACATTCACAAGAATTCTTCATTTCTATTTTGAATAGATGGTGTGAGAAAGAAAATATGAAGGAATTATGGAGGAAAAAGGCCCAAGGTTTAGAACTCATTACTTTAATAGGAAAAAGTGTCATATAAACTAGATTTGTAGTCAGTTAGTCCAATGTATTAGAAAATATCTCCATCAAAAGTCTAGTGAAGTAGACAGGAAAGATCCAATGAATCTGTAAGGCAAAGTGTTTTCCTGGCAATTTTTATTTGACATATACAAGCAGGTAAATTGCAACACTCTTATTCATCAATGATATTTACCTGTTCTAATTTGTAGGTGATCTGATATTCACAGCAACATTAATGTATAAATGGAGTACTTCTACATGAAAGTAACAATGAAGATGATTTCTTGAAAATCCAGAATGTATTTCAGGAAATAATTCCTCTTTTGAAAAATTGTTAAAGAGCATTATTAATCACCCACTAAAGTCTACCTAGTGCTACAGAATAATATATGTTTACAGAAGAAAATTTTTTGAATGAAGCACTGAAAACACATAATAGTTTTTAATTATTTTGTCTTTGGAACACACCATGGACAGGAAGTTCAGTTTTCCTTTCAAGGACACACTTGGGTTCTAGTTATATAAGTAATGCAAGTACTTGAAACTTGTCCTCTATGGCAGAGATGTTTGAATGAATAAGAAGAAATCTTACAAATCCCTATGAAGAGTTTCTAGTAGGAAAACACCAACATGCTCAATACCAAAGCAAGGGCTCCTTCACTCTATTATTTATTTGTTTAATAATGATATATTAGTAATCTACATGCAATGCATTATGTTAAAAAGCTGGAATAAAGATGAATAAGCCATGATCTCTGCCCTTACGCAAACAGACAAATACAAGCAATATTTTATCAGGCATATGTTTTCATTGTCAGGTTCCAAGTTTTTGAGTATTAGAATTTTTCATAGAACCACAGATATTGTTGACAAAGTAGCACAAACTATCATGCTATGCTATAACACCCCCCCCCACAAACAGCAACAAAAAAGTCCTATCTTTTTTGTTACTACTATCTGACAACTACCAACAAATATAAACACTTTCTTATACAAAGAATACAATAAGTTTACATACAACACTTAATTTCTATTACACACAGCTCATTTATACACATATTAAATTTAATATTGTAGCTACAATATTGTTTTCTTCTTTGTTTTCCTTTTGTGAACTTCCTTCTGCTCCTTTTTGTGTATTTAAAAATATTTTAATGATGCTTTTTCTTTCTTTCATTATTATTATTATCATTGCATCCCTGATGATATCACAACAATTTGGAAGAAGGGGGGAAAAGCCTCTTAATTTCAACTAAAATATTCAGTTTTTAAATTCTGTATCTATTTGAACGATGAATAACAAAACAAATTGTAGCATATATATCTCTCTCTATATATAAATAGATATAGATATAGATAGTGCTAACATTTATATAGCTTTTACTATGTGTCAGGTACTGTGCCAAGTACTTTACAATTATTATCTCATTTGTATATCTCAATTATTTTTTTCCCCTCTCTCTACACACACATACATATACTATCACAACCCTGAGAGGTAGATGCTACTATTATTCCTACTTTTACAGATGAGGAAAGAGAGGCAAAAGAGGTCAAGTGACCTCTAATGACCCAGGGTCACAAAGCTAGTAAGTTAAGTGTCTGAGACTGGATTTGAACTGCTGACTCCTGGCCTAGCATTTTATCACTGTACCATCTATCTAGCTACATGAATGCTATGAAATATTACTGCACTATAAAAAAATAATGTATTTGATAATTACAGACACACATGAGGAAAATTTATCAGAAATGACCCAAAGAAAAGCAAGCAAAACAAATAAAACAAAATATGCATTGATTACAACTATGTAAATGAAAAAATAACAAAACATTCAAAACTGAATGCTGCAAACTGTACTGACCAAACACATGGAAGACATCTGTTTCTGTTTCTTTCTCCATACAAATTCAGTTACTGAAGTAGAGTTTAATGTAAAACTTTAATCCATCTGCTTACTAAGTGCCATAGCAAATGTAACAAATCAAATAATGATGGTTATATCTTAAATTTCAAAGGTTAATTTATTTTAATAATTAAGATTTAAAAGGCATTTTTAATAAAACATTATGGATTTCTTCAAAGGCAAAATATTTTCCAGATTTTTAATTTTTGGGTGCTTAAATCAAGAAAAATAATTTAAAATTAAAAAAGTTCTCTAATCATCCACTAAATGGCATTTAAGTCTATCATACATCACCACTACAGTCTACAAATAGTGTAATCATATTTCTTCCTCATAGTTCCTATTTTCCTTATATCTATATCTAAAGTCCTTTTAGTTATACTTAGATATTTTTTTCAGATTTCTCAGTTCATTCTAGTCTTCAGCCTTTGATCTGTTATTTTTGTATTCTTCTTTGATTATAATCTAGATTCTACTTTATGCCCTTTTAAAAAAATGCCCTTTTTTAGTCTGAGCATGTAAGTTTCCTGTAAAATCACACTGATCATTTAAATTAATTAGCATTTCCCAACTGTCCTCTCTTTTTTACTGGAATCATTAAAATGAAGTTTAAGAATTTCATTTTTGATAAAGTATCGTCATCTTATAGTCTCAGATCAGGGAATTATATCTGTTTATTATGAATGTTGTGTAATCAGTTTTCCTAAAGTCCAGAACACATGTACAACTCTGCCTATTATTCTCCTTGGTCACTGCAAATTTTGAAGTGATATGGTTATCTCCCTCCTTAGTTCTTGTTAAACCCACTTCACTAACTTACTTTTATCCTTTCTGATCATAATGGAATTTACAATATATTTTCCTCTACATCCTTTACCTTTTGAACAAGAACATTATCAGCAAGGCATGCCAATAGTTTATTTGAGGATATGATTTTTGCTGATGATCCTTTCAAATCTTCAAGAAACAAGCCAGCAAGGTAGCACAGAAGATAGAACACCGTGCCTAAAGAGTCAGGAAGACCCAAGTTTAGATCTGGCTAGATATGTGACCTGGGCAAGTCACTGCACTTGTTTGCCTCTGTTTCCTCTGCAAATTGTAAAATGGGTTTATTAATAGCACCTACCTCATAGGTTTTATTTTGTTTTTTTTTTCAGGACCAATTGAGATAACATTTATAATGCACTTAGAACAAAGCCCAGCATATAGTAGGCACTATATAAATACTTACCGTTTTCCTCTTTAACCACCACATCCAGCATCTCCCCTAATATAGTTGCCCATTCCCAATGAATCTATTCCAGTTCTGTGATCTGTATCAACAACTATTTCAATGATATAACTAAGTAGTCCATACCAGGACTCAGCAAACTACAGTTAAGGACCAAGCCCCCTGCTTGTTTCTGTATAGGAAAGCTAAGAATGGTATTTAAAAATTTAAAACCATTTTCAATTCAAGAACCATACAAAACAGGCAGCAGACCAGTTTTAGTTCCTATGCTATAGTTTTCCAAATCCAATACAGATTATTTTTCCCACAAAAATATAACTTCTTTGTCTTTTTCCTTTTTGTCCTCAAGCAAATGCTTCCTACCATACCTTTCCATCTCCAATCCAAGTTCATGGATTTCAACTAATATGTATAACTCTTTGGCATCTAGCGAAACTCTGCCTACCCTAAAAGATTTAGTTTTTTGAACATAGTATAATCTTTAATAGCCATTTTCTATTCATCAATGTAACCTTACCAGGTCTCAATGACAGGGTGTTTTCCTTCTGATATGGAAATTTTGAAACCACTTTGTTGTTATTGTTGTTATCCAAAGTATGCATTATAAACATTTGAGGTCACAATTTTGATAACATCCTCTTTTCAGCTATTTTTTTTTTGTGTATTAAGAGGTTCCTCCCTCCATAGTTGATTTTTTTTTTTTGCCATACCTGATATCCTCTATATATCTAGGTATTTGTAAACAAGACTAGCTGAAGGTGTTTCTTATTTCTTTATTATAATCTGGAAGAGAGATGTCTCTCTTCAGGTGTTTCTTTTCATGAATGTCCAGATATTATAGATTATCAGGAACATCATAAACTTAAAAAAAATAAATAAAAGAATAATAGCAATGGAGGTGTTTACAGCAAAAAGGGCTGCTTATTATAACTGTGTATCTTGGCCAGACACTATAAATTGATAAATTTGGCTCAGAATTGAATGGGAAGAGAGTGGGTAGGAATGTCAAGCCCTTTTTTACAAATATTATCTCATCTGATCTTTACCACAGCTCTAAGAGGAAGGTGTTATTATCCCTATTTTACAGCTGAAGGAACTGAGGCAGACAGAAGCTAAGCAACTTGCACATGGTCACGTGTACAATGCAAATTTAAACTTGTGTCTTCCTGACTCCAGGCACAATTTAGGCACTATGCCACCTGATGCCTACTTAAATAATTGTAATTATTTTAATAACTCCTCACTTATGCATGAGAGGCCCATTTATGAATCTCAAAGTAGTCTGGACATGGAATGCTGCAGGTTCTAAAGAATTAAAGTTGAGCATCATGCAAAGGGAAATGGAGAGTCATACAGTGATCTTAAGCAGGCTGTAACATAGTACAAATGAGGATTTGTGTAGAAGTTGCATAAAAGATATCACCAAAGAAATGTATGATTTGAAAAGATAATGAGATGATCAAAACTCATCTGATGACAAGAATGAAGAATAACTGATGGATGGTTCATGTATTCTACTAGCATCCTTCAAGAAAGTCCTCCAATATGTTGGGTGAAACCTGAGGCTAGCTAATGGGAGTATAAGAGACAAGAGTCACACAAAGAATTGGCAGACACAGATGGGCTGAGATCTGCATAACTAGATGGAATAACCACATCAAGATCACAGATACATTGAAATATTTGGGCATTTTAATCCCAAGCTTCCCTATAGGTCAAGCCTTCTTAGTCAGACTGAAAAATCCATAGTTTAAGCAAAGTACTTTCTTGCCAGGTCCCATAACACACTTATTCCATGACCAGTGCTCATCTTTCCCTAAGACTGCAGTTCAGAAATCCAAATCTCATTCTTTCATATAATCACTGACGCCAAGGAGAAAGAAATGATCTTTTCAGAAGTCATACAAAATGTCTGTACAAAAGGTTTATACTTTTAATAATAATCCTTAGTTTTTATTATACCCTGGGAACACCAATTTATATTGTTAATAATTCCATTTATGCTGATAAATGCATGTTTAAAATGCATTTTGGACTAAGTAGACTCTAGTTTGTGTTGCAAATTTATTAGCTCTTCTGAAAACCTATTATTTACAACAGTTTTTGATTTTTTTCCTTTTACTGATTAGTTGTGATGGGGGTAAAGGATTTTGAGTCATTGGACAGGAGGAGGATGGGTATTTAGTATTGTATATGTAAAATGTATCATTAAAGTAGATTACCTCAATTCTAGAAGGCAAAGGAAACAAATTTTTAAACCTCTTATTTTTTTTTGGGGGGGGATAAGCATATTTTTAATCACAGATATAGTTGTTAAAATCTTATTCTTAAGAGTCATAACTTACAGCCATTCTGGAGAACAATTTGGAGCTATGCTCAAAAAGTTATCAAACTGTGCATACCCTTTGACCCAGCAGCATTTCTATTGGGCTTATATCCCAAAGAAATCATAAAGGAAGGAAAAGGCCCCACATGTGCAAGAATGTTTGTGGCAGCCCTTTTTGTAGTGGCTAGAAACTGGAAATTGAATAGATGCCCTTCAATTGGAGAATGGCTGAATAAATTATGGTATATGAATGTTATGGAATATTATTGTTCTGTAAGAAATGACCAGCAAGACGATTTCAGAGAGGCCTGGAGAGACTTACATGAACTGATGCTGAGTGAAATGAGCAGAACCAGGAGATCATTATACACAGCAACAACAGTACTATATGACGATCAATTCTGATGGACATGGCTCTCTTCAACAATGAAATGTTTCAAACCACCTCCAATTGTTCACTGAAGAGAGCCATATACACCCAGAGAGAGGGATGCGAAATGTGGACCACAACATAACATTCTCATACTCCTTGATTGATGTTTGCTTACATTGTGTTTCCTTTATCTGATATATCGTTCGTGTGGATAAGATTTTTCTTGCACACCAATGATAAGTTTGGAAGTATGTATACATATATTCGATTTGCCAATATTTTAACGTGATTAACATGTAGTGGATATCCTGCCATCTAGGGGGAGGGGTGGGGAGTTGGGGGGAAAAATTTGTGGCGGAAAACTATGTAAGGGTTATTGTTGAGGAATTACCCACACATATGTTATTCAAATAAAATAAAAATTAAAAAAAAAAAAAAAAGAGTCATAACCTTTTCTCCCAAGCATAAAAAGAAAAAAAAAGTTAATTATGGGAGAAGACTATATAAAATGCCATTTTATCGGGATTTGGAAAAATAGTTGAAGGAGATTTAGTGAAAATCATGTGCTAACAGCTCTAACTTCTCAAAAGCACTGTGCTTTACCCCTGAGAAAACATTATTTTCAGTGAGCCACTGCTTCAGCTAAAATGCTGGTTTTGACAAGCTGTGCTCCTGGTAAAATGTTATTGTTGGCCAATGCTGCTTGGGGGAGATGGTTTTCGAAGGCTCCCTCCTGAGTGGAGATGTGCAAATTGACTACAGCACCTGTGGGAGAGTCAGGTACCCCTGACCCAGATTTGTTCTGTTAAACCTCTTATTTTTAGAGTGAGATTTGAACAGACCTTGGAAAGAAAAAAAATTTTTTTCCACAAAAACTGGTAATTATTCAATCAAAAAGCATTTATGAAAGGCCTTTTATTTGCCAGTCACTATATTGAGAAGCTGAAAATAAAAATAAATGAGACTATCCCTACTTGTAAGAAACATACATTTTAATGAAAGGAACAAAGGCACATATTAAGCACAAACAGAATAAATACCTAGAGAACTCTAAAAGCACATAATGTAAGGGTCTGTTTCATGCTAAGCACTGTGCTAAGCACTGAGGTACCAACAAAAAGGGCTTTGGGCACTCCCTCCATTCCTAAAAGAGTTCACAATCTGATGGGGGAGGCAACAAGTAAACAGGAAATAAGTGAGAGGGAAGGCTCTAAAATCAGGAGTTATGAAAGATTTCCTATAAAAGGTGAAATTTTAGTTGGAACTTGAAGGTAGTCAGAAGATAGATATGAGGGTGCTATAAATAAAATTCTGAACCCCAAAAAGGGTGCAGTAAATGAAGCAGTTTATTAATTATTATTAATTATTATTAACGTGCTCCTGCAGAGGTGGGTGTAAAAACTCCAGATAAGCTCACCCACTGATACAGAAAGGAGAACAAGCCTATATTCTAAAGTTAGTCCTACTCCCTTCAGAGTTCTGGTTGGCCCCAGTTTACTCTTCTTCATTGACCCCTTACCTGTTGCTCCTAGACATATCCCCCCTTCTTCCTGTTTATACAGCCCATCTTCAAAAATGATGATTATCTCCATTCTCAGGGTATGTCAGATAACATGTAATGAGTGCATTAAGCAAGCCTAAGGAAGAAAAGCCTTTGCTGGGTTACTGACCCTGACTGATTTAAGTCAGTTTCTAGCTTAGCCCCTGCCCCCTTTATCAGGACTAGTCACTGGGAAAAAAGGCAATGCTTCTACACCTTTTTGTTTTTTACATCTACATTAGCCCCTCATCAAAGTGGCTATTTTTATTCTTGTTCAACCCTCCTTGGCTATCTCTATCCTCCATTCTCTTAAGTTTAGGGCCTCATTTTATAACTCATTGAAAAAACTCAAGCCATTTGCCAAAAGCTGCCTCTTACTCCCTCCTCATCTCATGTTTATACATATGTCTTCTCCCCATAGAGATAGTCTTTACTCTTGCCAAAATAAATCCTTCCATACATTCTTCTGATCCTACCTGGTCCTCCCCTTTCTCATCCTCACTCTATCACTTATTTTTGATCTCTGCTTACTACCAGCTGCCTTCTTGCTACAAACATACTCATGCCTCTTCCATTCTTAGTGAACCGTCTATCACTGATCTGAGCACGCCAGTTAGCAACTGCCTTATCTTTCCTCCCATTCTCAGCTAAACTCCTGGAGAAAGTTATCTACATTCATTGTCTCTACTCCCTTAACTATCACTAAATTCTAAACTCTATGCAATATGGCTTCCAAGTCCTCATCATTCAACTGGAATTGCTTTCTCCAAAGCTGCCAATGATCTCATGTCTAATGCCCTTCATCCTTTGAAACTTGGCCACCCTCTTCTCTTGGATACTCTCCTTTTTGAGCTCCTTGTCATTCAAACTCAGCTTCATATCAATAATTGCCTCAGACACCTCAAAATGGATACCCAGTAGCCATCTCAAATTTAGTATATCTGAAACACAATTCATTTCCCATCAAATCCTTCTTTCTTCCCAAATTCCCTAATAAGGTCAAGGGAACCATTATTCATTCTCTCAGTCACCAATCTTGATGTCACTTTTGATCCCCCCTTCTCATATTCATCCCCCACATCCAATTTGTTGCTAAAAATTATCGTTTCTACCTCTGCAACGTCTCTTGCCTCTGTCCCTTTTTCTCCCCTTTAGCCGCCCCCTGAGGCAGCATCACTTCATGCTTAGAATACAGCACTAGCCTGCTGGTTGGATTCTCTGCTTGAAGTCTCTTCCTATGCCAATCCATTTTCTATTCCGCTTCTAGAGTGATTTTCTATTCGTGACATCCTTTGCCCCCAAATAAATTCTGATGGTTTCATCCAGAATATGATCTCCATGGAAACAGATTCTCAAGTACAGGCCTCTTCTCTCCTCTGATACGGCTAAACTCTCTCCTGCAGGCCCTCATCAGCCCATACCTGCTGGGGGGGTCTGCCTGCCTCAAGTCTTTCCCCACTACAATCCATCCTCCTAAAGTATAGATCTGATAATGTCACCCATTCTCCTGACTCAATAAACTCCAGTGGCTTCCTGTAGCCTCTGACATTAAATACAAAAATGTTCTGTTTGGCTTTCAAGGTCTTTTATAACCTAGCTTCCTCCTCCCTTTCCAGCTGTGTACTCTCCGTTCCAGGGACATCAACCTCTACTTTTCTATCCACAATACACTCCCTCTCTTTGGCTCTGAGCCCTTTTCTAATTGTCCCCCAGCCCTGAAATGCTCTACTCTCCTCCACTCTAACTACTGACTTCTCTGACTTCCTTGAAGTCCCAACAAAAATCCCATTTTTTACAGGAAGCCTTTCCCAGTGTCTTCTGTTATTTCCTATTTACCTTCTATGTAGCTTCTTTTGTATATATTTGCTTGCATGCTTAGATTGTCACCTCTTTAAGAGCACAGATTGTCTTTTGCTTCTTTCTGTATCCCTGGGACTTAAAACAGTGCCTGGCAAAAAGGAGGCACTTAAGTGTTTTTTGCCTGACAGATGTGGAGACATTTTATTGATTTGTTAATCCAAAGTTTTAAAGGACTGGAGGAATTGTTTCAAGATGGGAGAAAGTAAGAGAGGCAGAAAGAGAATCAGTGTGTGACTTGGAATTTTAGGAAGAGAAAGGATCATGGAAATTTGAGAGATTAAATGATTTAGTAAGATCGCAGGTAGTCTTTAGCCCAAACACTGTATTTTTTCTCTTAAAAGGGCTTTATTCAAAATTAGAATTTCAGCTCTGAACTATAAGTGGATGACTCCCAAATCTATAATTATTGCCTTGAACTCTTCCTTCACTAATTCCAATTCTGTCCAGAGGACAGATGTTGAAGAATCTTGAAACTATTACATATGAAGGAACTGGGAGTGGCTACTCGGAGATAAGACGAGGCAAGACATCATTTATTCTTCCACGTCTTTCATATCTGCTTCCTTTTTTCCACTCACAGAGCCAGCACATTAATAAGGGATTGCACCTCTTCTCATCTGGACTATTGGTCTCCCTGTGTGTATTTATTTACTTACACATTTTATTCCTACATAAGCTCCTTGAGGACAGAGATTGCTTTTGCCTTTCTTTACATCCCCAGATTTTTAGCAATCTGCATCTTTAAAATTGGCTGTGCCATACCTGGAATTTCCTTCAATCTCACTTCCACCTTTTAGAATCCTAGCACTTTTTGAAGGGAAGCTCTAATTCCACTTCTTATATGAGGTCTTTTCCGATTCCCTAGTTGCCTCCTCCTGAAATTTCTTTCTATTTATTTTGTATGTACTATAGAACTTTTTACAAGTGTAGTACTGTTTCTCCCAATAGAATGTAAATTTCTTAAGGGAAGGTCTATTTTCATTTTTATCTTTGAATTCCAAGCACCTACCAGAGCACCTGGCAGAGAATAAATGCTTAACAAATGCTTGTTTAATGGTGAGCTTAAAATGAACCAGATCTCCTGATTCACTTTCTCAACTTTGCATTTTTTAAAAATATCTAAGACAGCTAAAAAGAAGCATATGAGAGCAAGATCAGCACATATCCATTCTTCTTTGGAACAAATGTATGCTCATTTAAGTAATTAATTCACTGATTCTCCCTACAGCCTCAATGCTTTAATAATTTCTTGCACTAGTTGCTGTTCTAAGCACTGGGGATACAAAAAAAGGCAAAAGACTGTCTTTGTTGTCAAGGAGCTTATATATAGTCCAATAGCGAAGAGTATATGCAAACAATTATTTACAAATAAGATATATACAGGACAGCTTTAAGTTAATCAACAAAAGGGTAGATACTAAAGCGAATCAAGAAAAGAAGGTGGCAGGGCAGCTAGATGGCACAGTGGATAGAGCATCAGCCCTGAAGTCAGGAGGACTGAGTTCAAATGTGACCTCAGACACTTAACACTTCCTAACTGTGTGACTGGGAAAGTCACTTAATTCCAATTGCCTCAGGAGGAGGAGGAAGAAGAAGAAATGAAGATCAGGTTCACAAGAATAAGCCAAAGGTGTGACTTTTAGCTGAGACTTGAAGAAAGCCAGGAAAAGTAGGAGATGGGAATGAGGAGGAAAGTCTGTGAGAAGACGGAAAGAGACTGGAAAAGAGGGAAGACAGGGAAAGTAGGGAGGAATACTGGGAAAGGAAAGAGAAAATAAAGATTTCTTTCCTTCAAAATTTAGAAGTCAGAAAGGAAGGAATAGTAAGACTAACAAATGCTGCTAAGCCCATACCTAAGATTAAAAAAAAAAATTAGCTGCTGATCTGTATAGACAACAGTAAATGAAATTATTATGTTAAAGTATTTCAAACAAGTACATCCCGTGACAAAATCACTCCCAATCTCAGGGAAAATAAAATAAATGATTTAAGTACAGCACAGGTAAAACTAACAAATAGTTTATAAAAGCTGTGTCTATCAAAAGATCATGCTAATTTGGCTAGGAGGAATTTTTAACTGGAAAGAAATTGGTATGAATAGGAAGGACAGCAAATTAAAAGCACCTCAGATGCTTCTCAGTGAGTGTATTAATCACAAAACAAAAAACTGATATGACATCAATAAACTTAAGATTTTAAACAAACATGTATATATCATTTTCTGAATTTTAAATTGTGTGTACACGCACGTGTGTGTGGTGTGTGATCCAGTTCCAAATCTGAAAGCTAGTTCCTCCAAATCTTTTTTGTGTGTGTGACAAATCTATATGCAGGCCTTTGTGAAATTTCCCACTGAGAAGGCCAGGTAGTTGTATCAGAAAAAATTTGGAGGAACTAGCTTTCAGAATTGGAACTGATTATACAGACACACACATATAACATAGACATACACACAATTATTATATGTTAAGTTGTTTTATAAACCTCCATGAGATACATATTTTAAAAGAATCTGATAAAACTGAACAGAATGTCTTAAAAATCACATTCCGAGTTTCTGTTCTTACAAAAATCCAGTGGTAGAAAAAAAAAATACAAGTTTTCTTATCCTAATTTACAGCAGAAAAACTGAAACTCTGAGATGAAGTGAACAGTTCAGAATCATAAAGGATCACTAGTGAAAACAAGGCTCAACCATAATTCCAAATCTAGTGTTCTTTCTACTATACTATAACAGCTCCATAGCAAATTAACAAATAAAAGGACTTGTTTCTAATCAGTAGACAAAATAGAGAGGTGGGTGTATGTTTGTCCATATCTACTTTCTGGGTGCCTGATTATAGCTTTTTCCTTGATTTGGAAGCACAGGTGGGTTTTTTTTTCTTCTTGATGACATGATAAATGCTGAGAAGAGTTGAAGATAATTCCAATATGATTTACAGATTTAGAGTTACAAGGTATCTTAGTCCAACCCTTTTATTTTATAGATGAAGAAAATAAGGCTTAAAGATTGAGCAAATATGCAAACAAATAAAATGATAATTTTGGGGAGGGGAGGCAAACAGTGATTTTAAATAGATGATGCTCAAAGAAAGCAAATATTTCATAAGACTATTGTAATCACCTTAACACAGCATTTTTTTTTCTATGAGGCTTGAAAATAACTTTGTTTTGCAGAACTTTGTAATGGAACTTTATCCATATCCAACTGCAAACTACTGTAGAAATCCACAAATCCAATGCAAATAACTGATAGATGATTTAGTAAATCCCTCATAATTAGTAATAATTAGGAGCTTTTCAATTTTCTAGGAAATTTTACAGTTTAAGGCTTACAAGAAGGAAGATAAGAAAGGCTAGATACAAGGAAATATACCAAATGAAATATTTATATGTGGCTAAACTAAACCAGCTGACAAATAATTCATAGCTTTGATTAACCCAATTTTTTATAAATGTCAAAATGACTTTAGAAAATTATTTCCTATAATTATAAAATGTGACTAATTTCATTATTTTATCCACATCTAATTCTACAGAAAATACTTTCTACATATATTTGGATTTCAGGACTCTTCTGAATCTAATCTCACTTTTATTTATTCAAACAAATTTACTTCCAGGCCAGCTTCTTGTATTTTTCCAGTTGTCAAGTAGAAATTCATGTATAATTTTGGACACTGATTCTAGTACTGAAAGAAGATATAAGCTACCAATAATATAGGTATAAACAAGAGAAAAGATGAAAATCTACCTGTATTAGCAACACTAGTTGTCAACAACAAAGGCTATGATGACACGAGCAGTTCTAGCTAGATCTCAAAGTCAATTCTTTAAAAGTAAATTAAAGTGAGTTACAACTGCACCTATCAGTTTGCCAACCACACAGCCCATGGAAAACTAAGTGACTTTTTAAACCATACCTGCCTAAACTTTAAAGTTTTCTCTCCACTCCTCCATTCCATACTTAATGTAGTATATATTCATATTGAACTAAGAAAATTTAAGATATGATCCTTCTTTTTAAAAAATAAAATTCTCAAAAAAAGTGGTCAACAGTTAAATGCTTTTAAAAGCACAGAGAACACCAAAAAAGTTTCTTACTGACTCTGTGAGAGGTAAACTATATACTCTTCTATGATCATTCCAAGTCTAATTTTAAATACCTTTAATATATCTAGTATGAGGAATCTGGGAACAAATTCAGTTTAATACATTTCCCACCAAAGCTGTGGAAGAAAATCCCCAATCCAGCATCTCATTTATAACTCTAAGAAGCACTTCAGGATATGGAAAGGAGAAGGAGATGCAAAACAGTAACGTGTGCCAAATTTAAGTTCCTACCATCTAAAACATGGGTTTTAGATAGACAACTATTTCTGCTTTCTGGCCAGCCTTACTAAGCACAGCCATAGGGCAACAAGTGGGGTGAAGATTTTGAAGAGCCTAGGTTATTTTAGTCCTTTATTGTTCTACATGCTCAGAACAAAGTAAAACAGAATTGAATTTTCACACTGAAGTGTACAGTATTTGTATAGCTGGTGAGAACTGTAAAAAAGATTTTGGGATTTCATTTAAACTGTCTAACACAAATGCTTCAGATACTTGCTAGGTAGTGGGGTAATATTCACAAGTAGCTCTGAAGGCTGGGAGCACTGATTACATATCCTAGCTGAGTGGGAAAACAAATTCTTCCTCAAGTCAGTTTCTCCATCTAGAATTTTATGAGGAACAAGAAGAAAAATCAATACAAAGGTCATTTTACCTCTTCCATCCAGTTTAATAAATTCGATTTATAACAACATTTACTGTCTACTGCCAAACATTTCTTACCTGCTAACACAGTAATACCGACTTTGTGGAATATATGATGTGCACTGAGTTTTTAACCGCTTTCTTTCAACCTCCTTCCAACTATTTTCTGTCCATTTTCTCTTGTTCTGTTTATCCATCTGTTTTTTTTCAACATACTCAGCGTAAGTCTGGATCCGATAACTTTCTGCATACTTGCTGGTATTGACAGCTACAAAATACAATACAATAAAATAAAAAAACCCAAAAAAACTTTACACAAGAATTGTTTCATTTATCTCAAAAGTATTATCTCTTTCAATTCTTCAAATATACATAAAAAAGAGAAAATGTTATTAGTTAGTAAAGTATAAAGCCTCAGCAGTAAAAGCTAACACAGCCTCTGCTAGGCGGCACAGTGGCTAGAGTGCAGGTCTTGGAACCTGCACTTAAATCTGGCCTCAGATGTTTCCTGGCTTTGTGACTCTGAGCAAGTCACTTTAATTTCTAACTACCTCAGTTTCCTCAAATGTAAAATGAGGGTAATGATAGCGCCTACCTTTCAAAGTTATCGTGAGGCTAAAGTGAGATGCTATTTTTAAAGCACTTAACACAATGCTTGGCACTTAATAAATGCTCATTTCCCTCCTCCCTTTCCTGGATCAATATAGAAACCCAATTATCCTGGACTTGGTAAATTGAAGATTTATAATAATCAGGTATGTCCTCCCTTTCTTACCATATATTTCTCTCTTCATGCTTCTGAGCTGCTAGTTCCCATCCCTACCCTAACCCAATACAAAAGTATCTGGATTTAAAGAGCTACAGCTGTCCTCTGACTTCCCCATCTAGACTCTGTGCCAGTTTCAACCTCAAAACATAACCCCAGAACAGATACTGTGTTGCTACTCTCTCCCCTATGTAGTCTCGATGGGACAAGGCATTATGGGAGCTACAAAAGTTCGAGAGGAAAACAGTAAAACATCTACTGGCAGACAGGCACTCTCTAATCACTATCTTCCTGCATGTTTCTGCTTCTTTCCCAGTCTAAAATCAGTAGACTGGGAAATGTAAATAAATGTAAATAAAAATGTAAATAAAAGCCTCTTCCTCTTCCAAGGTAGTCTTCATCATCAGACAGTTCAAAAGTCTACTTAAGCAGGAATTATCAAGGAGATGGTATTTGTCTTCACTCAGAGATTTCTTGCCAAATATTCTGCTTATTGCCATAATAAAGATCTTTAAAAGAGCAGGTGTATGAAGAAGATGCTCCATTTGTTTGTACAAATAACATAAAATTATACATGTACATAATAGAAAAAAACTGATGGAATTTTTTTTATTTTTATTTAGGTGGCTCATGAGGTCTGAAGATGGGAAGGAGAGGACACTGAACACAAGAACAGATAACACAGCACTAATTCAGGAGTTCAATCAATGTGTTATATGCCAAATACAACTAATGAATTAAAATGTTTTATGCCTCATACTTTTACCAACTTTTCAAATTAGCAATGTTATGCTGTATTAAACAAATGTATTCAGAACATACTCTAAAGTAAAATCTCAGAATCTTAAAGCTTCTGCATATTGAAATTTCTAACAGAACACTGAAGTAGATACCAGAAACTGCTATGATTCATTCTAAAGGAGATACAATATTCAAAGTCAGTCTTTGACTACACTCTTTCAGTAGATCAAAACTGAAGATTAATTATCAAGTTATTGATATCACACAGATACAATATCCTGTCCTCTCTTAACATTTTTATTGCCTAGGGTATGTTACTAGCTTTCTTTTTTTCAGTTGACTATGGTTTCAAATCTAGAATTTAATCTGCACAAACATATATTGGTAAGCATGATTCTAAATGTTACAAAAGGGTTAATTTTTCTAAAGTGATGACAAAACATTGATTCTACAATCATTATGCCTTCCAGATTGCTTCTGGGCAAAAGAAAACTTCCTGAATTTTTTTTAAGTCTCATTACTTAACTCAGCAGGTTTACTATGTAAGTATGTCTGAAAAGGTAGTTTTTTTGGTTATTGGCAATTTTTTTTTTCAAGACTAATTTTGGTTACAGAGGAAATAAAGCAGATTTGAGTCAATATTTTACAAAATAACAAAGATGACAATAGGCTCATTAATGTGCCAAGCTGACCTCTTAATAAGTATTATTATTCCTAATCATTTATCTCTTGACTATTTGGATAGCACACAACAACCAACTACTTCTCTACAGAGAAGGGATTTATCTCAACATATGGAATATTAGGATCATTTAAAAAGAAAAAGCAAAGTGAAGAAGAACGGAAGAACAGCACACTTAAACTCCTGGCCTTCATGCACCAATAATTTACTAACATTCTTTCAAGTTCCAGCAGCTTTGCAGTTCACAGCCTTTAATCTTCAAGCCAACTTCTGGCCCAAAGCCATTACTCTAATGGGTGAATCAGTGTAATAAATTCACTGTCAACTAGTCTCCTCCCGTTTCCAACTTGACTGTTTAAAAGAGTGCACTGCAGACTGCTCAGTCACATTACTTTTTACAAATCAGTTGATGAAATAATTCAAGGCTACCTTTTGATTATACTTCTCAGAAACAGTTTGGAAACAAGAAATATATAATAATCATACAAACTTTCTCCTATGTGTTACAAAAGTCAATGCTACTTCCTTTACTATTTGTCCATGTCTTCTATTTGCAACTGTCAACTTTTTCCTAAGATGATTCCATTTTTATGAGTTAAATTTCTTATTTAAAAATAATTTTTCATTACTAGTTATTTTAAAAAAATCTAAGGGGCACTTCATAGTTCATTTTGAACATGAACAGCACAAATTAGGCCTTAGCTTAAAAATAAAAGTTGAAAGATTTATTTCATGATAGTGTCTTTACTTACAGACAAATAAAACCATATAAATGTTATGGGCTATGAATTAATACTGTAGGAATGGAGATTTTTATCAAGTTTTCCTCACTAAAATAGGAACATTTTACCATTAGTCTACTTACCAACTTTCACATCAACAGAAATAGCCCATAACATTAATTCTATAATTAATAGCACCAAGCATCATTTTAAATTGCGAATGAAATTACGTAAGCACTATTAATTAAATGGCAATGGGCTTACCCACTAGTGAAAAAACTCCATTGTCACATGCAACTCTTACCATCCATGAACACTACCTAAAATTACTCAAATCCAATTCAACAAATATTTTCTACTAACCAATTTTGTGCAGAGCACCAAGAGAGGAAAGAAAAGGTTTAAATTAAGAAATGGTCACTGCCTACATGTAGATTAGAGTGTAGTAGTAGAACACGACAGAAACAAATAATTATAGTACAATTCAGTAAAATTTGTGAGAGAAGCCCTACACATCTTATTTAAAATCCATAAAGAGAAATGTATTCTTGATTTAAGAGATCAAGATGGTGCTGGCATTTGAAATGAGTTTTAAAAAGAACAAGTAAGAATAGCAGAAATGAGAGGGAGAGAGACATTTACGACCTACATGAGGAATGCCATAAATGGAGACATGGATGTAGAAAAATACCAGTTATCTATGAGAATTCTACAGTTTAATTACAACACAGATTGAAGGAAAGGACATAAGGCAAGGCTAGAAAAATAAAAAGGCCAGATGGAGAAGGACCTTGAATACCAAGAAAAAGACCAGGAACTTGAACAAAAAGGCAGATGAAATTATTGAAATATTCTGAACAAAATGGCTAACTTTACTAAGTCTATAGCTAACTTTGATGTATACATTTTCAAGAAAGTTCTTTTATACTCTCTAACCTATATGAATACAAAGAATAAAAGTTTGTGAGTCTGTATACTTTTTTTATTTATAAGAACACCAGAGGGAATAATCATTAGCTTAATGATTTAGTTGATATTTTACAATATTGGAGGCTACTCAATGCAAGTCCTACCTTCAATAAGGAATGCCTTTAATTAATAACGATGCAAAATGAATTCCTTCAGCCAGAAATACAGTAGAGAGTAGTATGTGCTTTGATGAATCTTTAAAATGACATTTAACTCCACCCAGTTTGGGCCAGTACTACTTACTACACTGTCATTTTTCAGCTCTCAAAGTTAGCCTTTGAGTGGTAGATGTTTGAATTCCTTTTTTTTTTTTTTTTTTTTTGGTTAAAGCTTTTTATTTGTATAACATATGTATGGGTAGTTCCCCAGCATCGATCTTTACAAAGCTTTCCATTATAAATTTTACCCCCAGTCCCCTCCCCTCCCCTAGATGGCAGGAAGTCCACTACATGTTAATGTTGAAATACTTGGCAAGTTGTGCAAGAAGAATCCTATCTACAAGAAAAAAAAGAAAACCAGAGAAAGGAAACACAATGCAAGCTCTCAATAGAGAGCATGAAAATGTTATGTTGTGGTCCATATTTCATATCCCTCTCTCTGGGTCTATATGGTCTTCTTCAGTGAACAATTGGAACTGGTTTGAGACAATTCTTTGTTGCAGAGAGCCATGTCCATCAGAATTGATCATCATGTAATATTGTTGTTGCTATGTATAATGATCTCCTGGTTCTGCTCATTTTACTCAGCATCAGTTCATGCAAGTCTCTCCAAGGCCTCTCTGAAATCATCCTGCTGGTCGTTTCTTACAGAGCAATAATATTCCATAACATTCATATACCATAATTTATTCAGCCATTCTCCAATTGATGGGCATCCCTTCAGTTTCCAGTTTCTTGCCACTACAAAAAGGGCTGCCACAAACATTCTTGCACATGTGGGTCCCTTTCCCTCCTCTAAGATCTCTTTGGGATATAGGCCCAATAAAAACACTGCTGGGTCAAAGGGTGTGCACAATTTGATAACTTTTTGAGCATAGCTCCAAATTGCTCTCCAGAATGGTTGAATCCGTTCACAGTTCCACCAACAATGTATTAGTGTCCCAGTTTTCCCACATCCCCTCCAACATTCATCGTTATCTTTTCCTGTCATTTTAGATGCTTGAATTCCTTAAAGAAGAACCTACTTAGTTTGAAAAGCTTCTAATTTCATTTGGTGAAGACATGGCAATATTTCTCTCAAATAACATAACTGTGTGTGAAGATGAGGAGTTTGGTTTCTTAAAATATCATCCAAAATAGAAATGACGGTAGATTTTTGGGATGAACAGAAGAGCAAACTCTCAAGGACTTAAGAAAAAATATTAATAGTTCTATAAATATCCCTTATATTAAAAAATACTATTATTTCCTCTCCATTAACCATTAATAGATTAAATAGACATACTATTCACATTCCTTTTGGATCACTCAACAATATAAAGACAAAAAAATTTTTTTTGGTCAACTTTTATCAACACTGGAAACAAATCAATAAGGTTATGTTATCAGTTATAATTTATGCATATATAGATACTGGTTAAAAAAATAAACCAAAAACAAACTCCTTGAGAGAATATATAAACTCCCAAATGTATATGTTATGCATTAATCACCTCTTTCACTGTGTATTTAATTCAAAAATAGAACATGCATATATTTAAGTAGACATAAGATGATGTATTTTTGCATATCATAAGTATACAGGTATATTAGAAAGAAATGTTTATAAGATTATAAGAGTTACAATTTTCTAATCTCATTTCATGAGATTAATACTATTACTATAGTATTACTATTAGTACTATACATTCTTTTGCATATGTGAATACTGACACTGCAATATGCTAAATAAGAGAAGAATTTTTTTTTTAAACAACATTCTGGATGTTGATACTAGATTTATCTTTTTCTTAAGCAGAGGGTTAAGGAATAGAGTGGAGAAAAACTTTAATTTCCAGCCACAGAAAAAATAGGACATTACAAAACTAAATTATGAAGTTAATTTTTCCCCACTTTTAAACTTTAAAAGAACATTCACATGCAAATGAGTTGATAGACCACAATGCCCTGCAGCTATCATTGTCCCAGTCATAGTTATAGCTTCAAAGAGATGCTGTCATTAGAAGAGGTAGTCCTTTAATTTGGTCTTCAGAACAATTGATCTAATCTAAAATTTTATCTGAGTCTTAAGGATTTTTATCAGTGTTCCTTGCACAAGGTTTTTTTTTTTGTTTTGTTTTGTTTTGTTTTGTTTTGTTTTTGTCTCCTTTCAGCAACCCAACTTGTTCACATAGGAAACTGGTGGTTTATACTTATCAAAATAAGTAGTATCAAAATACTACATGCAGCTTGAGATAATAAAGAGTCCCATGAAATGATTTTTTTTTCTGATGCTTTTATTTGCCTCTCTAGGAAGGACTAATATGGCATCATTCTGCTTAACTACAGTTTCCTTTTGACTTTTTTTAAAATAATAATTAGAAAGTTAATATTGATATGAAAGAGTTCTCTCTTGGATGAGCTTGTCAGCTAATATAGGTTCAATAATTATGCAAATTTATCTGTCTAGTTCCATTCTCTTTTCTAAATTCTCATCACTAACCCTCTATTAAATAATGCGTGTCCTAATGGTATATCAAACTCAGTATGTCCAAAACAGAATTTTGTTATCTTCCCCCCACAAACCCATTACTCCTCAAAACTTCCCCATTATTGTCAGGGGCACCTTCATCCACCTAGTTATCCAGTTTCATACCTCAAAATATCCTAGATACTTTACTATCCATCAACCACCAGAATTTATCAGCTGCAAGTCATATCAATACTGACTCCCCACATCCTCTCTTATATTTGTTTCTTTCTCTATTCTCAGGACCACCACCCTAATTCAAGCCTTCATCACTTCTAAATCAGATTGTTGAAAAAACCTCCTAAATGAATTCCCTGACTCTTCTCTTCTCCTCTTCACAAAGCTGCCCAAAAAGATATTGTAAGTCCAAGTCTAACTATATTCTCCTGTTCAAGAAGCTCTAGTGGCTCCATTCCACCAGTAAGATAAAAGACAATTTTTTCTGTTTGGCATTTAAAGCCTTCCACAATCTGGTTCTTGCTTAAATCTCTTCATTATTCTACAATCTAGCAAAACTGGTTCTTCCTATTCTGTCTTTATACTGTTAAGGATGCGACACTAAGAGTAATAAACATACAGTAGACCCTTAAAATTTCTTGACTAATTAAAGTGTCTACTCACTGCTCACTGGGCGAAGATCTAACATTTAGTCAACCAACATTAAGTTAATGTTTATAAATGCTTTAACACTTTATCACAACTCAAATAAGTTTAAATGAAATAATAAGATTCTATATATGAATCTAGTTTAGCAAAAATCTTGCACAAGGGTAAAGACAGAAATGGAAATTACCTGTACAGATGTGTTATACCCACATTTTTTAAAAACTATAAATTTCATATTAAAATTATAATTACTGAAGCCATTAGGTTCAACCTAGTTTCCTTAATTCATTTCTTCTAAACTGATGTTATCACAGATTACTTTTTAAACATTCATTCTTACCTGTGCTGCTCAGGCTCAGGAAGTTATTTATAATATAGAAAGCTGCATTTAAATTTAATGTAACCTATTTTACCTTTTCATTCCAATTATTTGGCAAGAAGCAGCAGCAATACAGAAAAAAATGGCTTTGGAAGTGGGAGCACCCTGATTCCAGTCTTAGGTAACTTAAACTGTTCACCACTTTAGGAAATACTTAAGATTAAATTACAGAGAAGATATGCACCCACAGAGGAAAATTTCTCATAGGAAGAGATCTAAGAACACAGGTGCCATTCTATCTTAATTCTATATGGCAATAAGTCATTCTGTTTAGACAAGCAAGAAAGTCTACTCTATTTTCCCATGGTCCTTCACAAATCCAAAGTTAAATTCTTCAAAGCACAAAACTATAAATATACATAAGTCTTTAATCAGCTATAAATTATGAAATATCCTCACAAAGAGAAACAAGGGAATGAATGATTTTATAAAGAAGGAGCTTTTGTGGAATTCTGAATAAAACTTAGAATATAGGGCTATGGCAAGGAAATCATAAAGGAAGGAAAAGGACCCACATGTGAAAAATGTTTATGTTAGTTCTTTTTGTAGTGGCAAAGAATTGGAAAATAAACTGGGGAATGTCTAAATAAGTTATAGTTTACAAAAGTAATGGAATATTATTGAACTATAAAAAATGATGAGCAAGGGCTAGCTAGGTGGCCTGAAATCAGGAAGACCTGAGTTCAAATTTGGCCTCAGACACTTAACATGTTCTAGCTGTATGACCCTGCACAAGTCACTTAACCCCAATTATCTCAGGAAAAAAAAAAAAAGATGAGCAAGCTGATTTTTGAAAGACCTGAAAAGACTTATATGAATTGATGCTAAATAAAATAAGAAGAACCAGGAATACAATTGTACACACTAACAACAGGATTGTGTGATGATCAACTATTAAAAGACTTGGTTCTTCTCAGTGGTTCAGTGATCCAAGACAATACCAATAAACTTTGGATAGAAAACATAATCTGCATTCAGAGAGAGAACTATGGAGACTGAATGTAAATAAAAACATGCTATTTTTTTTTCTTTTTTTCTTCTATTCTTTTGTGATTTTTCCTTTTGTTCTAATTTTTCTCTCCCAAAATAAAGAAATGTGTATTTAAAAAATGAATGTACATTTATAACCAGAAAAAAACCCAACACTATAAAAGTAAAAAAATTTTTGCTTTTTTTTTTTTTTTTTTGCTGAGGCAATTGGGGTTAAGTGACTTGCCCAGAGTCACACGGCTAGGGAATGTTAAGTGTCTGAGACCGGATTTGAACTCAGGCCCTCCTGACTTCAGGGCTGGTGCTCTATCCACTGCGCCACCTAGCTGCCCCAAGTAAAAAAATTTTTAAAAAGGAATGTAGAACTATGGAAATTTATGGGAAAAGTAAAAAAAAATTAAAACTTGGAAATAAATGCATATGAAATAAATAGGTATACAATCTGAGTTTTAAAATATTCAACTAATTATTCAGGATAATAGTTTTTTGGGGAAAGTCCAACAAAATTCAATTATAGCTGTGATAAAATATTAAACTGGTTTGGCAAATTTAACACCCATGAAAGACTTGAACAATTTTAAAATTCTAAGAGAATAGCTATTGCTAGCCATTCAGAAAACTATTTACAACAACGTGGATCAGAAAAGTAATTATGGCCTAATTAATGTTGGAGACGGCCACTAAACAGTACTTATGACAAAAGATGAGTCATATTATCAGTAACTTTTTATGGGAGTAACCTATAAAATGTTCTTAAAGAATCTTAACATAGGAAAAATTAAGTTTACCAAAAAAAGAAAAATGTAGTGATGATATTCACTTGAGAAAACGATTTGTCACTGAATTCCTTTAAGTTTAAAGTTCTCTGACAGAACTAAAACAATTAAACTTAGAAAAATTCAATTTATGCATTTCTTTTCCAAAACAGATCTTAATTTAGTTCCATCTATGTATAAGGCACTATGTAAGGTCCCTCAATCTACTTCAAAAAGTGAGGAAAACCAGCACTTACTTTCTACCTTGTCAGTTTCCTTTTCTATCACTACGAATGCAAAAAATCTAGAAAAGTATTACTGTAATTTAACAAGAATCCCAACACCAAGAGGCAGATTTATGTGTAAATAAAAAAAGAATGATTGCTTTACTGAAATATTTAAGCCTTTGCTGACTGACTATATGGATGCTTTGATATGGGTTTACATTTAAGAAAAACAATTGATAATGCTGATGATAGCCTGAAAGAGAAAGGAAGTGTCAGAAAACTGGAAGTAACAGGTCTTTATCAGTCTGTGTTCTCACACCTGTAGTCAGATCATCATTTCTGGGAGAAAGTGTGTCAGTCACCAAAGCTGCTTCTCTCAACTTATAAGGACAACAGTGAAGAATAACTGAATTAAAACAAAAGAAGTAATTTCATGTAGTCACCATAAAAAATTACAACACGGGCAATGTTTTTCTTTGCTTTTCCTTAGCTACTCTTAGCTGTCTTCTGACACTCATACATCCAAAGACTACCCAACACCACCTTCCCAGGAACTACCATGAATTCAGGATCTTTTGTATTTTTACTTAACCCCCCACTCAGGACCCCTTGCAGAAATGCATTTGTTCTGTATCATCCCCTACAGCATCCTGTCTTCATCTTAGTTTTCAAGTCAATCTCTAAGGCTTCAGAATCTATTTTAATGATTCTTCCAATCCCCAATCACATTCTGACTCTCTTCTCTTTATTTTACTTTTCTTGGCAATTATGCATTCAGGACGTGTTACTGCACATTACAGTGACCTTTCACAGTTATAGCTAAAGGAGAATTTTTAACTCAAAAAGACCCAAAGACAATCAAAGAAGATAAAACAAATCAGATCTCAGGACCATACTTCAATTACATGAAGTTGAATTTTTTCATAAACTAAATCAATAAATCCAAAATAAGAAAGGAAGCTGTAAATTGGGGGGGGGGGGAGAAATCTCTGAATCAAATTTTTCTAAAAAAGATCCTATAGTGAAAATATATAAGGAAAAAGTACAAATATATCAGTGTCATAGTCCAATGGATATTTTGTCAAAAATTATGAACAAATAATCTCAAAAGGAAAATTGCAAACTTTTAACAACCATATGAAAGCAAGCTCCAATTACTGATTAAAAAAAAAAAAGCGGCTATCATTTACATAGCACTTAAACGTTTGCAAAGTGTTTTTCATGCTATCTCATTTGATCCTCATTACAATTCAGAGAAAGTAAGGTGTTGTTATACCCATTTCACAGAAAAAGAAAATAAAACAGAGATTTGCCCCGAGTCACTTAGCCAGAATTGAAGGGAAGATGCACTCTAAATATGCTATGCTTCATCCACAATATCATCTAGCTACCTAATGTGTATCAAGCCTAAAATTCCAACTCATAGCCAGTAAACTGGAAATGACAATGATAGTAATAGCCTAGCATTTCTAGAATGCTGATTATATAAGTGCGTGCTTTACAAACGTTATCTCATTTGATCCTCACAATAACCCTTAGTGGTACCTTTCAATTATTAATTTATACTCATTTTACCGATGAGGAAACTGGGGCAGTAAAGATTAAGTGACTTACCCAAGTTTATACTAAGCTAGTAAATATATGAGTTTGGATCTGAATCCAGATTTTTTTGACTCCCAAGTTTAGCCTTCTATCTACTGCACATCTTGTTGCTTCAGATGAAATACACAAATAGTCAATGTTGAAGAAGCTATGGAAAGATAAACATACTAATGCATTGTTAATGGAGTAATAAAGCAGTCTGACTATTCTGAAAAGCAATTTGGAATTAGGCTTACAAACAAAAAGTGATTAAAATGTCTGTTATCTTTGAACCAAAAATCTCATTATTAGGCACATATTCTCAAGGAATTCCAAGACAGAAAGATCCCATAGATACCAAATATTAAATATTTTTGTACTAGCAAATATCTTTACAAACAAATCAATCAAATGAACAATGGCTAAATAAACTATGGTACATGACGGTAATGGAATGTGGCTGATCCATAAAAAATAATTAGCATGAAAAATACAGAGAAATATCAGAAGACATATCAACCGAGGCAAAATGAAGACCAGAAAAACAACACACAAAATGAGAGCAATAAAAATAGAAACAATAATAATAATGACAACAATCATCACTATGAATACTGACAGTAATTATAATAACCAAGTTTGATTTTGAGGAAAAGATGAGAAAATATACCTCCTTCACTTTCTTTTCAGAGGTGGGAACCTGTGAGAGCAAAACAGGACATAGGATATGTTGGAAGTATTGATTTATATTTCAAAACTGCTTTTTCTTGTCCTAATTGTTTGCTATAAGGGATAGCTCTCAGGGTAGGGGACCAGATATGGGTGTGTGAGTGTGAGTGTGTGCGTGTGCGTGTGTGTGTGCGTGCGTGCAAATACATATATATGGACATGAAACTATTAATAACTATTAAATTTTCGAAAGGACTAACTTCATATCTTTTTTAATCACACTTCTCCCTATTTCTATCTCATGGATAATTGTCATTTACCAAGCAGCTAAACATTGTAAATACTGAACCTCATTTTCATTGCTAACTCATATTCTCTTTGACTCCACATCATGGCCAATAGTTCTAGTACTGTCTTTACCTTTCATACTTTTATAGGTACAGAATAGCCAATAACACTACCAGCTTGAAATCATTTCTTTAGAAGATATCCTCTGTAAATATCTTATTTATATTTCATAATTGGGGCAACATTTCATTTCACAAAAGAAACAGATTTGAAGCTAATGAACCTTTCCCATTTCTCCCAAAAGGGTAAATATAACTGGATAAAAGATAGAATTTCATTAAACTTTAAAACCTATCCTATTCTTTGAAACAATTCATTGAAACAATTTTATCCAACAATCAATTTATTTCACTGGAAGTTTGCATTCTATAAATTAGCTACAAAATATTCTAACAATCATGCTGAGTGAAATCCCCCTGATCATGTTTACTCCATTATGTATGGATTAAGAAGTCATTTCCTCTTTTCAACTTAATTATTTTCCTATGTTGTTTAACACTTGAAAAAACAATTCCTTCATTTTTTTTTAAAGTTTCTCCTTAACTTGCAGTTTTGTTTTCAATTTCAACATTAATAGCAATACTCTGTTACAAAGAGAAAATGATAATCAACATTAGCAGATAAATCCATAAGCAACCTTTATTAGAAATCAGGTTAATTTTCAAAAAGAGAACTTTAAAGGATACCTAAAAAGCTGCTAGAAGGAAGATATACATTAAATGATGTTTTTACATGAGTCAACAATAAATAATGCTTTTCATATTTGGAGATTATATATTACTGTAAAGTTCTTGAAAGACATCAACTTTCAAATGAAATGCAAACAATATCATTTATTTCTGGATCACTGGTTGGATATTTAAAGCACCTGTGATATAGTTTTACACCACCACCACCAAAAAACTGACACCAGGATTTCAACCATTTTCGGACACATGATTCTCAAAGCTTAGTTTTTCGAAGATTAGTTGTTAATGTTGTTGGATATCTCTTAATAGGCAACCCCCCAAATAATTTCTGTAAGTTTTCAGAAATTTCTTAAGATTTTTTTTAAAGGATATTTAATGAAAATCAACTGGCACGAAAATGACATTATTTCCCCTCAATCTTCATCTAAGGAGAAGAAAATCTGATATAGTAGCAAATGTTATATTGTTATGTTGCATTCTTGAAAAATTTCAATTGTTAAGTCTGTAAAATGTCCAGGAACATAACAAATTTCCTCAATATTATAATGATATTCTTCTGGAACATGTTAGTAAACTTAAAAAAAAAAGGTACTAAAAAAATGAAATACAAAGCAAAAAACCTACCTTTACCTATTTACTTGATAGACATGAATTTTTTTGAGGCTATGAACTTATAATTTTTTTCTTTTTTTATATACCATTTTTTTATATATACCATTATATATACCATTATTTTTCTAAATGCAAATAAAGACAATTTTCAAAATTCATTTTTTGTAAGACTTTGTGTTCAGAATTTATCTTCCTCTCACCTTTATCTCCCCCCTCCCCAAGATAGCAAGCAATCTGATATAGGTTAAATATGTGCAATTCTTTTTTTTGTGTGTGTGTGTGCAATTCTTTTAAACATATAAAATTTTATTCTTAAAAAAGTAATCACATAAGTTACAGTTAACATTGTATATCTTCAGCACAGAGAATAGTTTTAAAAATAACAACACTTTCCATGAATTAGTTATGTTCCCCCAGCATACTTTAAAATTTGATTTTGTTCCAAAATTTAATTTTTCATTCAGTACATCAATTTCTATTATTTCATAAAAGTTTCTGTGAAGCCAAAATCACAAAGCATTTGTAACAAAGAAAAGCTATCAATTGTATAAGTTCAGTATAAAATTCTAGGCCCTCCTATGATGAGAAGATATATTTCCAATGACTCTTCTAAACATTGCATTTTTTTCTTTTCAAGTCAGATAAACAGTTGAGGACCATTAACACCAATAGAAGAACAAACTTGGTTGACTTAAATGGCATAATTGGATATTACTGAAGAAATTTAAAGTCACAAGATGATTGTCACTCCTGTTTCATGCTCAGTTAAGAATCCACAAGTCTGGATCAGAAATTAAAAATACCTGGGCCTAATAGAAAAACAGAATTGCTTTCCTAAATGCATGCTTGTGAGAAATACTCTTGTTTTAGAGATTATTCTCATTCATTCATTCATTCTCTCTCTCTCTCTCTCTCTCTCACACACACACACACACACACACACACACACACACACACACACACACAGAGCCCTGAGCAGGCAAAGTGGGTAGTCAAAATACGGGTAGAATTTTGGAAAACAAAAAGAAAACTAACAACCATCTTTTCTCCTACTCTACCTGACATAGGGGCCAGCATCTTCTATAGAGCAGTTTTGTTAAAAAGGGGAAAAACAATAACAAACTTGCAGATTTCCAGGCAACATGCTGCCATTTTATTAAAGCCATAACTCAGGGTATCCTCTGAAAGTTTGTGGTTTAGTAGAATGCTGAGTCACTGTGAAAGGTTATGGTTCCATAGCCTAGGTGTGCCCTTGCCTCCTTCCTCCCACATAGACATTTTCTCCCTGCAAATGTACACTTAAAAGACTATGGGGAAATGCATTAAGGAAACAAGTTTACTTGAGAGCAAAAGTAAATTCTATAAAGAAAGAAGAAAACCAATTCCTATCACGTTCCCTGCAGTTAATTCTAGCCCTTGATTTCCCTTCAGTCACATGCCAAAAAAATAGTTGTAATTCATAATTCATTTCCATTTGCTCCCTTTTAGAGTACGAAAGTATTCTGTTGGAAAGGAAATAACTAAAGGACTTTGTGCACCTTTCTTTGTAGATCTTAACTGCATGCTATTCATGTAGTTAGGAAGGTGAGAAAGGTTAACTAGTTAACCACTTCAAAACAACTTTCAAGTATTTCTAATCAACTGTCATATTGCATTCTGAGGGAGAGGACTAAATTCTGGAACCAGAAGGTCTGAATCTTTGTATTCTTGACAATAGGGTAATGAAATGGATCTCCACAAACAATTTTTTATAAAGTCCATTTGTACCATGGCTTAAAGAACTATAAAGAGATACTAAGAGTTCCTTGCAGTTAAGAACACGAAAAGGATGTTTTAGTGGTGGGTGGGTGGGTTGTTTGTTTTGCTTTGTTTTTAATGATAGAGACCAATCGAGTATGAACAGGAAAGGAAAAGCACATTAGTCAGGCAAAACAAAATCGAAAAAAGACAAACAATGTTTTCTGAGTACCAAGTATATATATATAATAGGACAGGATGAGGTAAAATCTGGATACAGAAAAACTCAGTTGAGGGTAAGAAAACAGTAAGGCATAATGCCTCCTTCCTTTGCAGACATTCTTATACAATGGAAAATATTTGTTGGGGGAGAGATCATCTTGCTATATAAAGTGACAAAACATAATTTTGAGATAATTTTGTTAATATAGAGGTAAAAGTAGTTCCCTTGTGCAATTTCATGACAAAATGATTTGGCAACCTCTAAAAAGTCCTGTGCTGAAGTTTCATCCCTTCTATTTCTTTTGGCATGGTGAAAGATGCTGGCTGTGCACTAACTTAGGGCAGGGAGGATGGGGAGGCAGCACTGTTATCTAAATGGACCATTCTAGTACATCGAGCCGCAGGCAGTGATTCTCCTAAGCAAGGGGAGAAGAGGACATGGAAATAACTGGTTTGTATTCCATCTTTCATGTATATATAATAGGTTTCCAAAGCCTCATGTGGATAAAAGTTACTGGGAGAGAAATTAATATTACACTACAGTAAATTTCACTTTGTACCTGAACAGAATGAGATAAATAAAATAGGATAAAAACATACTCTGCCTGACCATGGACATTATTGTGGCATGACAGCTACTTTCTCAAATAAGTCTTCATCAAATATTTCTAAAACTATCTTAAAAAGCACTTATTTAAGCAGTGAGAGAAGAAATTCAGTTCTACATTAAGAATAATTAGTTTAATTTTGTAACTTAAAATTTCAACTGCATTTGTATTTTAAAATGCCTATAACGTCACATATTAGATATTTAATGTTTGTTGTACTGAAAGGGAAAAGATGAAACTAGAGAACAAATAAAGGATTTATTCTTAAAACTTGAAATGCTTCATTAGTTTATACTATTAATTTATCACCCAAAACATTTGCTGTTCATTTGACTGCTTAATGCATATTTCAAACCCAACTGTTCATTCCAATCATATATTAAATGATTTGGAAAGA
Source organism: Myrmecobius fasciatus (assembly GCA_023553655.1). Classification (NCBI taxonomy): domain Eukaryota; kingdom Metazoa; phylum Chordata; class Mammalia; order Dasyuromorphia; family Myrmecobiidae; genus Myrmecobius; species Myrmecobius fasciatus. Next base: position 284,198 of record JAJPUD010002452.1, on the reverse strand, counting down.
TCAATATCTGAAGCATATCCCTGGTGATTAACCTGCATTTCTATTACCAATTGTGGGGGGGGGAGGGGAAAGGGGAGAAGGGGGTTTGAGGAGAATAAGTGATCCATGAAATTTTTTTCTATGATAGTGAGGTTGAGACTATGTTAAGAATATAAAAGTGTTCATGAATCAAGAGGCTAATTATCTTATAAGGATTATTTAGCACCTGCAATTTTCCAATTAATTTGCCTGTTACACTGACTGAATCTCACTCTATAAAGTAAAACGGCTTAATGAGTACAGATCTAATCTTATTAAGAAAGAATGAACTATAGGAACAGAGAACATATTGCACACAACTGATCCAACGTAACCCATCATAGAAAATCATACAGAGATACAGATTGTTTAAAAGTGTTTTATTCTTTCAGTCCCATATTTATCAAGTAGACATCCATCAAATATTTTATATCACTACAGTATGCAGCTGCAAATTGTTATTTTTAAAGACAACCATTAGATGTCAATACCAGATTCAGGTTCAGATTAATCAGGCAGGATGATAGTTTACTGACAATACAAACAATCAAAAAGATCACCAATTTCCACAAAAATTATTGTATTATATGTGTCTGACAAAAGGCATTATAATAGTTCATGACAAAATAGTCCCATTTATTTCTAAGTGCAAAATGACAAATAAAGCAAATATCACTACATCTTGTAGTGCCTTTTGTTGCTGCTAATTGCAAAATTGGAATATCTGAAAGCCAGATGCAAGCAATATAGAAACAGGCAAATCAAAAACCAAAAATATAAATACAGAAAAAGTCACAGAGAAGGGTTCCTTTTTTATTTTCTTTTAAGTAACTCTTGGTTCTATGTTTAATTTAATATGTAGAGCAGTGATATCTTACAAAATGTTTTAAGTACAATATTAACATAACTAAAATGTACACCATAAGAAATGACTTTATATTAGATAGGTTCAAATAAATTTGCTTTAGGTTAAAGTAATCTGCAGTCAATCAAGTTTTTCAAATGTCAGATTTTGCTTAACTAATTTGATATATATGTTTTAAAATTAAGTACCTAAGATTTATGTGTAGCATCACATTGAAAGGAAAAATCTTTGTGGAATAGTGCAAAAATGCAAAATTATAAGACAGGAAATTTTGGTTTTAACTGTGGTTCTGTCATTACCCTCCTGGTCTGCTTTAAACAAATTACTTCCCCTCTCTGATCTGTCTTCTCAGCTGGAAAAGAAGTTAGGACTCAACCATTTTGAATGTCCATGTCATCTTGAAATTTCTATGTCTGTTTTATGTCATCAGTAAATGAAATTTAAATCATTTAATCATTCAAAGTTGATATCTTCCTATGTTCTGTTCATTAAAAAAAATGTTCAAAAATATCAGAAACCACACAAATGGGAAATGTACTTTACCTACGAGGAGAAAGCTTCTCTCACAGCAGATAAGAAACTCATGCCATTCAGTAATTAGCTTGGCCAAAAATGCAGTGGAAAAGTTGTAAACAATCTATTAGGCTACTTAGAAGTCAGAAGATGGAGGGAGTCTGACCAAGTATCTGGAGAGCATTGATAAGGGAGGGCTGAATTTTCATCTTCATTAGCAATATATGCTACATCAAAGGAGGAAGCCATGGCAACACCCAACTTACTTTGGTAAAATTCAGGACTAACTATTTAAATTCACAAAAACAGAAAGTGAAGGAAGAGTTTGTAATTTAATAAAAATGTCATCATTTGCTTGTATCATACATGTCTTTTTCTGTTACACATAAGTTATAACTATGAAAAAATTTACCATAAAAATTAGTGCAATTTTCACCTGTCAGATTGGCTAAAATGATAGGAAAAGATAATGATGAATGTTGGCGGGGATGTGGGAAAACTGGGACATTGATACATTGCTGGTGGAACTGTGAACGGATCCAACTATTCTGGAGAGCAGTTTGGAACTATGTTCAAAAAGTTATCAAACTGGGCTTTTCCAAAGAGATCTTAAAGGAAGGAAAGGGCCCCACATGTGCAAAAATGTTTGTGGCAGCCCTTTTTGTAGTGGCTAGAACTTGGAAACTGAATGGATGCCCATCAATTGGAGAATGGCTGAACAAATTATGGTATATGAATGTTATGGAATATTATTGTTCTCTAAGAAACGACCAGCAGGATGATTTCAGAAAGGCCTGGAGAGACTTGCATGAACTGATGCTGAGTGAAATGAGCAGAACCAGGAGATTCATGGCAACAACAATACTCTATGATGATCAATTCTGATGGACATGGCTCTCTTCAACAATGAAATGTTTCAAACCAGTTCCAATTGTTCAGTGAAGAAAGCCATATACACCCAGAGAGAAGGATATGAAATGTGAACCACAACATAACATTTTCATGTTCTCTATTGATATTTGCTTGCATTGTTTCCTTTCTCAGATTTTTTTTTCTTGTAGATACGATTTTTCTTGCACAACAATGATAAGTGTGGGAATATGTATATGTATATTCAATTTGTCAAGTATTTTAACATGATTAACATGTAGTGGATTTCCTGCCATCTAGGGGAGGGGTGGGAACTAGGGGGGAAAAATTTGTAACAGAAAGCTTTGTAAGGATCAATGTTGAAGAATTACCCATACATGTTTTGCAAATAAAAAGTTTTAATAATAAAAAAATAAGAATACAAAAACATTAGTGCAATTTTAATATCAAATCATTTATTAAAGGGCATTTTTGCAAATGAAATTTTCAACTCTATCTACAAGCAAAGTAAATCAATTTTTGAATATTTTAAATCAAACTAGATTGTATATCCAAAATACTTTAAAACTATAAAATAGCACAAAAAAAAAATAAAGTACTATCTGGAACCCACAAATCTTAAGCTCAAAAACACTGGCAAATATTGCTAGTTGTCATGATTGGATAGAAAATAATTTAGCTTGTAATCAATCAAAAATAAATCTAAAAAAAAAAATAGGACAAGTACATAAAGAAGTGTAGTATAGTACAGAGAGCACTAGATTTAGAGGCAGAAAGACCAGGATTCAAAGTGAATCCCACTTTAGACACTTACTACCATTGTTATCCCTAACAAGTCACTTAACTTTGATGTACCTCAGGATTCTCAACCATGAAATGAGAATGTTGCTAATATCTCTCCAAGTTGTGAGGCTTAGGAGAAAAAGTATATAAAATATTTTGCAAACCATAAGCACTACATAATTACTACTATTATCATTATGAAATATTGTTCTAAATCTCTAATAAGGTAAAGGCAAACCAAAACAGCTTTTAAAGTTTTAAATCAACTAGCAAAAATAACAGACTCTTCTGAGTTTTCATGATGCTGCTCTCTTTGTTCTTCTCCTGCCTAACTCCTCCTTCTCAGTTTCTTTTGCGAAAATATCACTATCAACACATCAATTAACTCTGAGTAATCTCAAGATCATCATGGGCCCTCTTTTTTCTCCTACATTCAAACCTTATCAACTCACACAAGTTTGAGAATTATTTGTCTATGTTATGACTCTTAGATTTATATTGCTATTTCCTGAGTTCCAGTTCCATGAATCTTATTTCAAACTTGATGCTATACACACATTGCATACTCAGCTTGTTTAAAATGGAATTATCTTTTCCTTCAAACCTATTCCTCTTCTAAATTTTCCTACTTTGGGCAGCTAGTGGAGCAGTGAATAGATAGAGCACCAGCCTTTAGTCAAGAGGACCTGAGTTCAAATCTGTCCTCAGACACTAAACACTTCCTAGCTGTGTGACCCTGGGCAAGTCACTTAACCCCAATTACCTCAGCAAAAAGCAAAAAAACAAATTTTCCTACTTCTGCTGAGGCTAACACTATCTTTTCAATCAACCTTGACACATCTTTCACTCTTCAATTCATTCATTTCACTTATCCTATCATCTGCAAAATTCACTGTTTTTACCTCAACAAGTATCTATCACATCCAGTCCTTCCTTTCCATTCTAAAACCTACCATCCTAATTCTGACCTTTCTTTTGTTATCTTTCATCTGAACTATTGCAAGAAACTACTCACTGATCTCTGCCTTTCATCTTTTCTCTCTGCAGTCCATCTTTTACATGGCTGTCCAAGGTATTTCTCTAAAACAAATACCATTTCCTTACTCAATAAATTCCAGCGGCTCCCTTTTACTTCTAGGATGAAATAAAAATTCCATTGTTAAATACTGTTAAAGACCTTTACTGTCTAGCCCCAAACTACTATTCCAGACTTACTAAACTTTATTCTTCTTACAAATAAGAAGAATCTAGTCAAACTGCACTTATTAAAAAGTCCTCATATGATTCATCTCCCAACCTCCTTATCTCTGGATTTAGCTCTCCCCTACTTCTAGATTGCATTCTCCTTCTTCACTTGGAATTGCTAATGAACTTCAAGGATCAGAACAAAAGCTATCTTTTACATGAGACCTTTCTTCTCCCTCTATTTATTTTAGAAAATCATACACATATTCATGCTACTCTATACATAATTTGATGTCCTTTTTATGAAGGAAAATTAATGAGACTAAAACATGAGATGGATTATTTCAGCAAATTAGAACATGGGGATAAAGTTATGGTCTCATCATCTTTTAAAAATTCATGGATTTATAGTGGCAAAGAACTGGAAACAGCTGAACAAATTAAGTTATATGTATGTAATGGAATATTATTGTACTATAAGAAATGATGAGTAGATAGATTTCGGAAAGACTTACATGACCTGATGTTGGGTGAAGTGAGCAAAATCAGGTGAACATTGTACACAGTAACAGTAACACTGTGCTATGATCAAGTATGACAGAGTTAAGTCTTTTCAACAATACTCCAAGTCAATTCCAAAAGACTCATGATGAAAAATGCTAGCCACATCCAAAGAGAAAATGAATGGAGACTAAATGCAAATTGAAGCATACTATTTTCACTTTATTTTTTGTCATAAGTTTTTCCTTTGTTGTTTCTTCTTTTGCATATTACGTGAGTAATATGGAAATATGTATAATCCATATAAAATTGTTTACTGTCTAAAAGAGAAGGGAGGGAGAAAAATCTGGAATTCAAAATCTTATAAAAAATGAATGTCAAAAAATTGCCTTCACATATAATTAGAAAAAATAAAATACTATTTTTTAAAAAAAGTTCAGGGGCAGCTAGATGCAGTGAATAGGAGGCCAGCCCTCAAGTCTGTAGAACCAGAGTTCAAATTCGACCTTACACACTCAATACTCCTATCTGTGTGACCCTGAGCAGATCACTTCACATGAGCAAGTTCATGTGATGGATCTTATCCTATAATAAGCTACTCTATTTACTCTCAATAAACTCAAAACCCTGCAATAAACTACTCTATTGCTTACTATGTAAATATCGACTTTAGTCTAGTATTCAAAAGCAAACAATCTAGAATCTTTCCAGCTTTACCTCATAATAAATTTCTCTATAATACCTTATTCTCCAGCCAAATTTAATTAACTCCTATATTTACCCTGTAGTTTCTAATTCTCATATCTTTGCTCTCACTGTTCCCTATGCCTAGGTTGCCCACCTATAGCTAGTGAATTCTCCATACCTTTAAAAGCCTAAAAAATTAGTTTTAATTCTTACAATGACATTTTCTTAAAAATCATAAGGAATTTAGCCAATGTGAGCCACACACACACACACACACACATATTCACACACATGCATGTATAGCTACATATATAGATATACATGTATAGACATATAGAGATATATGTGAGTGTGTGTGTGTGTAAAAACTAAGAAATCACACTGCTGAATGTCAAAGATATGTAGGTGAAGTTAACTTTTTACTCTGAAACTTAGATATAGGTAATGAAGCACTGTGAAAGAAAAAAAATCTTTTTATGTAGACTACAAAGTCATTTACCCTTAAATTTATATTTGTAAAAATATGAAAATTATCTATTTGCCAACTTCAAAAAACTATGCATGTTCCTCCAGCTCTTATCCCATCTACCTGTAAGCCTATTGGGACAACTTATACTCACATGGTTGGAAACATTAATTTTATTTGTTAATTTGATTTTTTCTTTAATATAAAGATGAAATGACTTCATGCAACCCCACTCAACAAATTCTATAGTATTTCACTGCAATGAAAAACCAGTAATTGAAGTTCAGTGAAAGAGAAACACTGAAATTCAACAAAGGTCTGAATGACATGGAATTATTTAGCTTACAACTTTTGATTCTTATGTTTTAATAGCTCAAAAAAATAAAAGATAACCTCTTTCCACAATCCATTAAGCTCCTACTGTTAGTTCCTTTCCCCTCTTTTCTCCAAAAGGAAACATTTAAGATTGTATGAAATCCTGTTTGCCTTAAGCAAAATTATATTTGAACTCTTCTATGAATGTGCCATAAAGCATTATTTTTTCATCTTCTGGTTTTTCTGCTTTCCCAAAATGTGTAAGTCTAATGTTGTGTGTTGTGATTTGCCCTTTGTTCTAGAAAAGGACCATGACATCAGGCAGCTAATGCCATGGCATGCAAGTGATTTGAATTTATGAGGGAGGGCTGTGTAAGGTTACCTGCACTCGCTTTCCCCACCAGAGTCATCTGGATCCAGTGGCCAGATATAATTCAGAATGAGTAGAGATGGCCCAGGTTGCAAGTTAAGGTCTTCAACAGGTCTCAGTTTGACTTGAAACTGCACCCATTCAGTAGTAAAGGCTAGGTAACAATTGAGGCAAAGAATGGCCTTTTTTAGTTAGTCAAAATAATAATAATAATAATGATAATGATACAATCTAAATAAATAAGTCTGGGAGGGAAGACCTTCAGGGTTTCTGGCCCAAACGGAAATGATTACTATTTACATTCACTCTGAGTCAATCAGGACCTGAACAATGACCAGATGGAACTTGGCCTGAGAATCAGAGTGGTTCTGGCTTAAGATATGGTCCTTAAAAAAGAAATCTAGCCAGTAAACCTGGGGATATGATTGATAACAATATAAATGGAACAGCTAGATGGCTCAGCAGATAGAGTGCCAGGCCTGGAATCAGGAAAACTCATCTCTGAGTTCAAATCTGTCCTCAGATACTTACTAGGTAGGTGTGTGACTCTGGGCAAGTTTACTTAATTCTGTTTGCTCAGTTTCCTCATCTGTAAAATGAGCTGAAGATGAAAATGAGAAGGCACACTAGTAGCTTTGCCAAGAAAATAGGTCACAAAGTCAGACACGACTGAAATAAAGGAATAGCAATGATGATAAATGGAAAGAATGACAATAATAACAATTTTAAAAAGGACTCTGAATGTTGTGAAATTATAGTAACAAGCTTAGTCCCAAAGAAGAGAAGTGAAAAGATACTTCCTCCTACTTCTTTGCAAAGGTGTTATATACATATATATATATATATATATATGTATGTATATAATGTCAAAATTTTCAAATATGTTGATTAGTTTTGCCAAACTTTCCCCTCCACTCTTAAAATTCTTTATTATAAAGGATATCTCTCTAGGAGGGAGTGAGACAATTGGAAATGTATACAAATCCAAAAATATCAATTAAAATGGATTTTTAAAATACCACCAAAGTTCAATTCACTATTCACTTTTAAAATAACTGATTTTGCTGATGTTTTTACATTGCCAAGATATCTTCCTTTTTCCTCATCTTCTAGCTTTCCCTTATATTAAAAAAAAAATTACCAGAAGAGAAAAAAAAAAACCCAGCAAAATTATAAAATTTGTTTTCTAGATTTTTGCAATATTCAGTTTCAATTATTTTGTGATGTGGGTGTTTCCATTTATATTTGTTCCTGTTACTGTGTAAAGTTTTTTTCTTAGCTCTGCTTACTTTGTATCAGTTCATATAAGTCTTCCTATGCTTTTTTTATATTCATCACATTTACTGTTTTTTACAGCATATTATGTGTCTTAATTGTTTAGCCATTGACCAATCAATGGGCATCCACTTTTTTTATACAATGAAAAGTATAGTAGCATAAGTGCTACTATAAATATTTTGATCTATTATAAAATCTTTGGGGTTTTTGTTATTGTTGTTGTTTTGTTTTTTGGAGGGAAGAGGAAGCCATGAGGCAATGGGGTTAAGTGACTTGCCCAGGGTCACACTGCTAGTAAGTGTCAAGTGTAAGGCACATATTTGAACTCAGGTCCTCCTGAAACCAGGGCTGGTGTGCTATCTACTGTGTCACCTAGACACCCCTTTGCTATTCATTTTTAAATCTGAAACAAAGATTCTATTTCAATCCATATATACTCTATGTAGCTGGGAGCAGAAAATACTCTTGCTTTCTATTCCACAGCTTTTGCCTCCCAGCTGACTAATTTACTATTATCAGAAAGGTTCTATGTATAGCAAAATAGTACTTCTTTATGACAGTATGAGAATGAAAACATTGTGTCCATTAATTTGGGGATAGTTAAGTAAATTGTGGTATATGACTGTAACAGAATACTACTTCACTGTAGGAAATGGGAAGTATGAAAAATTCAGGTAAGTATGGGAAGACTCATGAACAAATCACAAAATGAATCAAGCAGAACTAGGAAACAAACATACAAAATAACCACAACATTGTCAAGTTAAAAAAAAAAAAAGAAGAAGAATCAAACACCAGTAAAATGATACTAAGCTATGTATGATTAAGTCCAAGAAGGGCTCTTGTTTCCTCCCTAAATAGCAAAAGGGAGAAAAATATTGGTAAATGATGCAAATAATTTCAGACATAATTTATATTCTGGTTAATTTTGTTGAACAGCTTATTTTTCCTTTCTTTTTAAAAGAGATGGTTCTCTGGATAAGGGAAGGATATATTTTGGAATGAATGTTATAAAAACAAAGGCATGAATAAAAATTAAATTATATTTTTTAAAAATTTGTTAAGACACTTGGTTTTATTGCATTCAAATCTAATAATAATAACTGTCATGATGTACCTTGCCAAAGCAACTCCCTTCTTACTTTTTTATTGAAAGCAAAATGAAATAAGTGTTCTACATATAGTAGGAGTCTAAAAACTCTACTTCTCTTTACAGAGATTAAACCATGGCTAAAATTAATTGATCAGAATTTGGCTCCCCTAGAACTTTCACACTCAAAGGGATTAGCAGTTCAAGTATAAGTTGTACAAAAATATACCAAAACTTGAGCTACTGCAGCTGCTGTAGGCCAGAGCCTTCCTGCTCATGATAATAGTGTCATATGGAACAATTTAACAATATTCAATACCAGTAGAGAACAAATGTTTTCCATTACTATATATGTCCTAAACAGAACTTATCTTTTCTTCTGAACCCATCCCTCTTCCAAACAGCCCTTTTAGTACTGAGGGCACTTGCATCCTTACAATCATTCAGGATCATAACCTCAGTGTTAACATCTAAAATAGAACCTCATCTCTTCTTCTCTTTCCAGGCTTCTTAAACATAACTTTCCTCTCCTTCCTCGACAATCTAGCCAAATGGCCATATTTGCTCATGTTGATATATTAGAATCCTTGCTTTTCCTCAAGATTTAGCTCAAGTAGTACTTTCTGCATAAGACCTTCCCCAGCCACAAGCTAGTGTTTTCCCTTCCAAAGTTATTTTATTTCTACTTTGCATATATCCTGTATATACAACATAAAAGCTACAAAAAGGGTTTGAAATACGTAGTCATAGAGATTGTGAAAATAAAAGGGTTTGAAACATAGTCATAGAGATTGAGAAAATAGAAAGATTTTCATATTTGGACACTAGATTCTAAAACATTAAATTCCTTAGTTACCATCTTCACATTAATAACTTCTGCTACAGAAAGTGGACCTAGAATCAGGAAGACCTGAGTTCAAATTCTGAATCAGATGTGACCACGGGCAAGTCATTTAATCACTGTCTCACTAAACTTCCTCTTCTATAAAATGGGCATAATAAAATAGCACCTACATCTAAGACTATTGTGAGGATAAAATGAGATTTTTGTAAAGTAATCATTAAATCATTATGTAAATACCAATGGTAGCAGTATTGATACTATAAATATTAAAGAATTACAAATAACATTAATAGTACAGTAGATTAAAATTAGAAAATCTAATTCTTACTTTAAGTTATTAAATTTAAGTATTCTTATTATCACTAATAACCATAGATACACTACATCATGGAACTGGATTTGTGAGAGAAGGTTAGAATAACATTTTCTTCATTTCTTGAAAAACAATTAGAGTAGAGTAAGCCCCACTCTATCAGAAAATAAAATAGCATGAGAATAGAAAATCAATGAATAAAAGGCTAATTTTAATTTATTAAATTTATTAAATTTAATTTATTAAAAAGAAGAAAAAAATAAAAGAATTTAACACAGAAGAGTGTAGCTAAGCACATAATAGAAAATAACTTTGTGTCTTATGTTTCCCAAGAGCAATGTGAAGATTTCAGAATTAAAATGCTTTTAGTTATTTCAAAAAATGGAATAAACACAAATGATAATTTTTCATTATTCTTAATCTAAGTAGCAAAACCTTTTCCTAAATTTCTCACAACCCCTCAGGGAGACTGTCCAATTATAAAGTATCTATCATTTGTTTTTCAAACTTAAATGAAGTAAAAGATATTTTACAGTTGAAATAAAAGACAAATCCTGCTTTATCAAATTCTAGAGCCATCCTTAACCTTGTAGGTAATAAGGGCTCTGCCTGATAGCATTCTTACCTAAACATAAATTATAGAAAGAGGGTAAATTTCTCCTGTAGGACAAATAATCCAAGCCAATCATCATACTTTTATGCTTATATCACTGTTGAACTGCATATAAAGACAATTTGTCACAAAAAGAATATAAAGTTACAATTAGGGGAATGATCACTGGTTTAAATACTTGAAAATATTAAAAAGAGAAAGAAAAAATGTATATGCTTGTTATAAACAGAAAACAATTACTAGAAATTACATTAAAATTATTATTAAATATCCAATACAAATATCTCCCTCTAATTTCCTGGTCAAAAATATTTTTGATCTAGTAGAAACTATTATGAAACAATTAACATTTTGATGACGCACCAAATGTTTCTCAAATTTTCCACATTAACTATAATAAAATCTCTATTAAAACTTATAATCACCATGCCACTTTATTTAATGATCTAATCTTCCATTTCAGATCAAGCTAACCTGTTTCTGAATCCCAAACACTAGAACTTTACACTCATCTGGCTAGTTCAGAAATTCCTGGGTAACATAACACAATTTAATGAGTGGAATGGTCAGAGAAGATAACAACTCTAACTATTAGAAAAAATGGAAACAAAAATTACAAACAATGATAGATTTCAAAATGCAAATTAACAATAAACAATTTTTAGTTCCTAAAACATGGAGGCCCTGAGGATAGTGATTTCCCTTTTCTCTATGAGCTTCTTAAATAAAATCCCCTCATAGAATTTCAGTTAAAAGATCCTTAAGAAGAATATCCATTAAAAACTGATTACATGTTTATTACCAGTTAGGGAGAATATCATGTTTTTCCAAGAAAGTAATATTTATTTCAATGAGAATATCACTTTGTATCTAAATTTTCAAATTTTTCTGTTTAGAAGTATAATGTAAAAGTTTATAAAAAGAGAAAAGAAAAGGGAAACATTACCTCTCAGACCTGTGGAGATGGAATAAATTTATGTCCAAAGAAGAACTGGAACTTTTAATTGAAAACCAGATAGATAACTTTGACTATATTAAGTTAAAAAGTTTTTGTACAAACAAAATCAATGCAGACAAGATTAGGAGGGAAGCAATAAATTGGGAAATCATCTTTACATTTAAGGGTTCTGATAAAGGTCTCATCTCTAAAATATATAGAGAATTGTCTCATATTTATAAAAATTCAAGCCACTCTCCAATCAATAAATGGTCAAAGGATATGAACAGACAATTTTCAGAGGATGAAATTAAAACTATTTATAGTCATATGAAAAGATGCTCCAAATCACTATTGATCAGAGAAATGCAAATCAAGACAACCCTGAGATACCACTTCACACCTGTCAGATTGGCTAAAATGACAGGAAAAGTTAATGATGAATGTTGGAGGGGTTGTGGGAGGGCTGGGACACTGATGCATTGTTGGTGGAGCTGTGAACGGATACAGCCATTCTGGAGAACAATTTGGAGCTATGCTCAAAAAGTTATCAAACTGTGCATACCCTTTGACCCAGCAGCATTTCTATTGGGCTTATATCCCAAAGAAATCATAAAGAAAGGAAAAGGCCCCACATGTGCAAGAATGTTTGTGGCAGCCCTTTTTGTAGTGGCTAGAAACTGGAAATTGAATAGATGCCCTTCAATTGGAGAATGGCTGAATAAATTATGGTATATGAATGTTATGGAATATTATTGTTCTGTAAGAAATGACCAGCAAGATGATTTCAGAGAGGCCTGGAGAGACTTACATGAACTGATGCTGAGTGAAATGAGCAGAACCAGGAGATCATTATACACGGCAACAACAGTACTATATGACGATCAATTCTGATGGACATGGCTCTCTTCAACAATGAAATGTTTCAAACCACCTCCAATTGTTCACTGAAGAAAGCCATATACACCCAGAGAGAGGGATGCGAAATGTGGACCACAACATAACATTCTCATACTCCTTGATTGATGTTTGCTTACATTGTGTTTCCTTTATCTGATATATCATTTGTGTAGATAAGATTTTTCTGGCACACCAATGATAAGTTTGGAAATATGTATACATATATTCGATTTGCCAATATTTTAACATAATTAACATGTAGTGGATATCCTGCCATCTAGGGGAGGGGTGGGGAGTTGGGGGGAAAAATTTGTAACGGAAAGCTATGTAAGGGTTATTGTTGAAGAATTACCCACACATGTTATGCAAATAAAATAAAATTAAAAAAAAAAAAAAAAAAAGGGAAACATACGAATTCAGATCATCCAAGGTTTTAGTATCTTAAAACATGTTGGACAGTCAGTCGATAAACAATGTATTTATTATCTGTCAGCCACTATGCTAAACATAGGAGATACAGAAAGGCAAGAGAGTCCCTTCTCTCAAGTAGCTGACAATCTAATGGGGGAAACAATGAGTAAATACTATCTATATATATAAACAATTTATAAGCAGGACATAGGATAAAGAGAAAAAAAAATTTCAAGAGGAAAAACTAGAATTAAAAGATACTAGGAAAGTTTTCCTTTATTAGATGGAATTTTATTTGGGACTTACAGCCATGGAAGTCAGTAGACAGAGATGAAGAAAGAATTCCAGGCATTGGGGGACAACCCAGAAAAAATGCCCCAAGCTGAGAGATGGAATAACTTGTTTGTGGAACAAACTAGGAGGCCAATGTCTCTAGATCAAAAGTGCATATCTGGGAGTAAAGGCTGAAAGCCGTAGGACTGTTGTGTTTGATCCTATAAAGCCGCTAGAATTTATTGAGTTGAGGAGAAATATTGAAGAGATACTGCAAAGGTGAAATAAACAGGCCTTGGACAAGAGATTAGATAGAGAGGATGAGTGATAGAGAGGTATCAACTATGACTTCTAGATTTCCAATCTAAAGAACTGAGAGGATAATGTTGCCCCCTACAGTAATTGGGAGGGTAAGAGAGTTTACAGAGAAAAGATGATGAATTTAGTTTTGGATTTAAGATATCTCCTAGATATCCAGTTTGAGAAAGTCAAGAAATAGAAATATAAGACTAAAGGTCAACAGAGAAGCAGGGGCAGGGTGGATGTGGTTTAAGAATCATCAGCATAAAAATGAGAATTGAATTAATGGGAGCTGATAAAGACTATCAAGTGAAATAGGGTAAATGAAGAAGAGAGCCCAGGACAGAGCCTGGTAGGCTACCTACAGTTAAAAAGTATGACTTGAATGTAGATTCAGATATCAAAACTAGGGAAGAGTAGAGAGATAGGAAAACTAGGAAAGATGTCTTGAAAATGTAGGGAGAATAGTATGTCAAGGAGGAGAGGGTGATCAACAATATCAAAGATGGCAGAGATGTCAAAGAAAATGAGTACTAAGAAAAAGCTCCTGGATTTGGCAACTAAGAGATCACTGGTAATTAGAGTAGTGTTGTTGGAATACTGAGATGGAAAACTAGATTATAAAGGCTTAAGAAGAGAGAGGAGAGATAATGGAAATATTCACTGAGGCAATTCCAAGGAATTTAGCAACAAAGGGCAAAAGAATACAGAATGATAGCAGAGATGGAAGGATCAAATGAGGTTTTTCCTTCCCAAGATGAAGGAGAGACATGGACATGTTTGTAGGCATAACTGATACAGTGAAGATGATAGGAGAAGGAGACAGAATAGAATAGAACTGCTTGTTCAGGAAGAGATGAGTGATATAAGATGATACATGGAGTTAATACAAATATTTAAGACGGAGGTTATTACCTAATTGAAAGATATAAATAGGTATGTTTTTGAAAGAAAAAATGCAATCAGTTACAACATGAAAGAATAATAGGAATCACTAATAACAAGAAATATGCAAATTAAAACAATTGAAGTTTTACCTCACACATATCGTAGGCAAAGACAACAAAAACTATAAAGGGTGGAGAGGCTGTGAGAAGACAGGGAAAGTAAGGCTCCACCTCTTCTAGAAAACACTTTGAAAACAAATATACTAGGAAAATACTGCATCATATTTATCTCTTTGTGGAAACAATATTACTACCAAGCAAAAACTCTAAGAAAGTCAAAGATAAGAAGTCCCAAGTAAACAAAAACACTTATGGTAGCTCTTTTCATGGAGGCAAAAAAATAAATCTGAAAGCAAAATAGATATCTATTAATTGTGGAATGACTGAATAAATCAGGATACAGAAAGACAAAGGATTGTTATTGCATTGTTCGAAAAAAAGGCAAATTAAGAAATTCAGAGCAATATGGGAAGGCCTATAGAAAGTGATTCAAGAGTATAGCAAAATAACGAAGGCAATTTATATAATGACTAAAAGGTAGGGCGACTGAGAACCAAAAAAAACTTATACATATATTAGCAGGGTTAGTGGACTAGACACTGAAAGTATTAAAAAAACAGAGGGTACAACAGAAATAGTATTGAATTTGGAGTTAAAAGATCTGAGTTTGAATCCTGGCTCTCACACCTGGAGCACCTGCCCAACTTTCCACATATGCAAAATGAGGGTGTTAGACTCTCTGAGGCCCTCCTTTTGTCAGTTTATGATTCTACTAGTCTGATCACAATGATGGATATGCTTTGAGATAAAAAGTTTTAAGTAGAAAACATTTTTTTTTTTTCATGAGTGTGACAGCACCATCTTGTGGCTGGTGAAATTAGAAAGGAATAATAAACTGGAGCACAAATTATTATTTCAAACATTTTGTAATTTGCTCTTCCACAAGAATCATCCCAAAATTGAAGTTAACAGCTACATTTTTTTTACAATATTCTGACAATTCTGACAATGCACTGAAGTAAATAAAAATCCCAAACACGTTAACTGAAGCTTTAAACTATGTTCTCCCAATCCAAACCATAATATCATGATTACAAAAGGCTTCCTTAAAAAAATAAAAATACTTTGTGTGAGAGAGGTAATCCAAGGATACTTATTTACTTTCAACAAATGACGTAAGTAGGGTTCAAAGTTGTTAAGTGCCTAGATTAGGATCCAACAGCAGGAAGAATCAGAGATTAGACTAGAACCCAGGTCTGTCTCCTGATTCCAAAAACAATGTCTAATAGCCGATATTCAGACACTTTTAAAATTTTCAAAGTGCTTGATATATATCTGATTTTATCATCCCAACAATCATAGAAAAGATAAGTGAGAACTTTTGCAATATTCTCTCATCGCCCTCCAAGTTTCTTCCTTCCATAGACTCTGTAAAACACTGCCAAATTTCCTAAATACTCAAATATTTACTGAATGAATGGATTCAACAGGTCAAGAATCCTGTTTTATCATGGGGCAATTTTACAATTTGTTCAGTTGTTTTTAATTGTGTCTAACTCTAAATCCTCCCCATTTGGGGTTTTCTTGGCAAAGATATTGTAGTGGTTTGCCATTTCTTCCTTCAGTTCATTTTCCAGATGAGGAAAAATGAGGTAAACAGGATCACAGCTAGTTAACTTTCTGAGGATCGATCTTAACTCCAGGTTTGGTGCTCTATCCACTGGGCCAGCTAGTTGCCTAATTTCCATTAGGACAAAAAAAACCCTGAAATATACTGCTGCACATTCTGCAGACAACAATCAATTTTTTATCTTATTAATAAGCATTATATAGGAAATGGCTAGTTCCCAAATAAATCCTATTTGGCCCTTTTCCTTTAGAGATGAAAAAGCCGTTTAGGAAAGCAGCAAATTTTCTGTTTTAAAAAAAATACTTCAATTGTAAATTTTTGAGATGATATCATTAGGTATACATGGAAAATTATACTACAAATAGTATTTTTTAAAGATCTCTTTCTGACTTGGATTAATGTTATACATAACACAGGCAACCATTCCAAAAGCAGCCTCCTTTGTTGGCATTTCTTTTGGCAGAAAATAACTGGCATGCTGGCCAATTTGTTCAATTATGTCTGCTATTTTTAAGTATCTTTGAAAGTCCTTCAGAGATATAATTTGAAAATAGCTCATTAAAGTTTTTTTAGGAAAATCAATTATACATACTACCACCTTTTCAAGAATTCATTTTAAATAAAAGATTTAAATAAGGTGGGGAAAACTTATTGCTAATAAAACAAGAACATTATACTACAGATTTCAAAATGAAAACCACAGAACAAATTTTAAATTCTCTCTTCGCAGACTATAACTACAATATAATGTGTTGGCAATGACAGCTGCAAAATGAGACATGTAGCAATAAGTCTTGCTAAACAGTTAAGGAATAAAAAGGCTGCAAAAAGCTTAAGATATCAGAATACTTAGTTCCTAATGTGATATAAATAAATAAATTATTCCATATAAATTAGTCTTCACACTCAGAAATGATCCAAACTTGTTCAACAATTTAATATAGGCTATTTATATGATTGCAAGTCATTAAGAAGAACGATTTATTATTTGATGGTCTAATACAATGTAATTATACATGTTCCCAGACCAAAATTTCCTCCTCTCCTCTATAAAGTATTCTCTCTTCTAATTTAAAAGTGAGTTCCTTGATGGAAGGGACTGTCTTACAATCATATTTGGATCTCTAATGCCTAACACATGGTTTGGCAAGTAATTTTTAAAAATTTATTCATGCTAAAACTATTGATGACTATCTTATGGACACACAAAAATTGTTCAATTGCAAAGTTCCAACTTGAATTTTTTATATCCTTTGCTATCCGGCATTCCAATATTTTCCCATCAATTTCTAATGAAAATAACATACAAAAAAAATTGTCTATAAAATCATCCATATTGTCCCAAATAATATGGGAGAAGTATGGAACAGATGATCAGGCTGCATAAAAGACTTACTATTAAAACTAGTCTAAAACTATAAGGCAGATAGATGGTATAGTGGATAGAGCACCAGCCCTGAGTATTTGAGTTCAAATCTGACCTCAGACACTTAATACTTCCTACCTGTGTGACCCTGGACAAGTCACTTAATCCCAATTGCCTCAGGGGGAAATAAAGGTAAGGCACAGAAAAATGATCCTTGAAATTAGACAGAAACTATAAGAATAGAATATAAAACAAATAAACTATGATTTGAGATTTTACTGGAGTGAATCTATTGAATTCTGCTACTCATCAGGTTACTTTTTAAAGTAACACATAACTTTTTATTAGTCGGTTACCACCTTTAATATAAGATTCACCAAAGGCAGTCATTTAAATTTCAAATATACTACAATCAAATTTATTTTATTGGAAGCTACTTTCTAATAAATGACATGTTAAAATTAGATGTGTCAATGAAAATATTTGTATTGACATACTTATTTTCAACTAAGTATATATACATTTGTATTAACATACTTATTTTTAATCAGCAACTCTTTCAATTAGTTCAATGTTGAATTTGATGCAAAAGCCAGTGACCAATCACGATGTATTTAAAGGACCAATGCTGGGATTACCCATAAACTGCATGACAGAGAAATTCAAGACCAAGTCCAGAAACTTGAACTTTTCTTTTTAATTCTGACACTGAATATTTCAATGGCTTTATGTAATCTGATGATCTCCCTGCCTTAAATTTCTATTCCCAGTATCATGAAATAACATATATTCATTCATTACATATATGGCACTATACTAAATACAATGATGTTTATATAGTTTGGATCAAAATGAAAATTTACTTCCAAAAATTACTTTATATTTGTTAGCATGATGATATTAAGAAACTTCTGGTAAAGCCAATAAATGGTCATGGGCTGTGAAAGAAATCAAAATTTTAAACAAGATAAATTTTTAAGAAAAACTAACTTATCAAAAGTTACCCAAAAAGAGGCAGCAAGGTATACCAGGTGTGGAGTTAAGAAGACCTGATTTCAAATCTGACCGAATTGTGTCACTACCTATATGACTCTGGGTTACTCACTTAACCCAGTTTGCCCCAGTTTCCTCATATGTAAAATGAGCTGGGGAAGGAATGGCAAATCATTTCAGTGTCTTTGCTAAGAAAACTCCAAATTGGATACCAAAGAGTTGATCAACTATTGTACAAGAACAGCAAACATCTCCCATTCACTAATGATCCTTCACTTGCTATAACACTTAAGTATAATAAGGTCTTAGAAAAACACCTGATAATTTAGAGTAAAAATACTAACATTATTAAAATATTATGCTGATAAGTTTTTAAAAACCCAAAGGTCTTTATTTATATAACACTGAACTGACTAATCATAAATTAAGTGTTGGATCAAGAAGTTGCCAATCAGCATTTATTCAGCCTATGTATCTGGTATTGTGCTAGGTGCAGGCAATACAAATCCAAAGAATATAATAATCCCTACTCTTCAGGAGCTTCATTCTAATGGGGGAGAAAACAAGTACATATATACAGCATAAATAAAAAGATAATGACAAGCATAAGGTAGTTAAATACAAGGTAATTTGGAAGGTAAGGCACTAACAATTCAAGGAATCAGGGGAAAAGGCTTTATGCAGGAGGTAGTGTACAATCCCTGATACATAGTAGGCATTTATTAAATGCTGCTGACAAGACTGGGTGACTAAAAAAAAGCAATGTGGAGGAGAAGAAAAAGTAAGAGAGCTGGAATCAGAGGAACTGGGTTTAAATCCTGGCTCTTAACCTCATTACCTCTGTGTACATGAACCTGGCTGAATCACTTTACCTCTTGGGACCCCAGTTTTGTAATTTGTAAAATTATAAAATTGGGCTAAATGATTTCTAAGGTTCCTTCCAACCCCAAATACTAAATAATTTTAAGCCAGTTCTTAAGGAAATTGATGAAGAATTTCTGCAACTACTTGGAGTTTGGGTAGTTTAACCACACACATTTCCAATATCCAACTTCTTTGAAATGACTTTTAATCAATTATGTTTTTAAATTATATTGTTCACATGAGAAGTGATCCCAAGTCATCAGAATAAATGTCAGAGTGATTTCAGTCACTATTATGAGACATTTCTAAAAAAAAAAAAAAAAAAAAAAGTTGACAATGAGGTAATATTCTACATGATATTTAGAAAAGAATAAAAGACAATATTTAAACAATGAGATTAAAACCAGAAAGTTCTAATATATTTAAAAGATGACTGGGTTCTTTTCTCCCACTTAATACAGTTGGTAGACTAAAGACTCTTGTTAAATATCATATTAAACAAAATATTTAACAAAAAAAGTTTATTTTTTTAAACTGCTAACACTGGAACAATCTAACTGCTAAAATCTCTATAGAAAAACCTTAGAAACCTAAGATGAAATCCTAACCTTCTGATTATGACAGGAGAAATATTAATAGTGCAGACATTAAAGCTACTTCTTTGCCATATTGTAGATGAGTCCAGTAAAAACATTTATCAGATGAGGGGGAAAAAATAAAAACACACAAAAAAAACCTCCTCAAACAGTAAAACTGGATAAACCATTTATCTCATGATTTCAAGGACTGAAATTTCTGTCTTGGTAAATTTTTTCCATGAAAAGTAGATATAAATGTCTGGTACATGTCATCTTTAGACAGTAACAACTGTCCCATAAAGCCATCACATACATACACACTCACTCTATAAGAATCAAGAGCAAGAAGACTGAAAGTGACACAGAACAATTTAATTTTAGAATAATGAAAATTTCCTATTAAAATAGAAATTTTTAAAATTTAAGTTTCAGAAAGGAACTTAGTATTTCACATTAGATGTTTATGATGTCTTTAAAATATATACACTTTTCAGGGGCAGCTAGATGGTGCATTGGATAGAGTACCAGTCCTGAAGTGAGGAAGATGAGTTCAAATCCAACCTCAGACACTTAACACTTCCTAGCTATGTGACCCTGGGCAAGTCACTTAACCCCAATTGCCTTAGCAAAAAAACAAAACAAAACACTTTTCAAAGCTTACAACATTGTCCAAAATTCAAATCTGAAATGAGACACTGAAAAAAGAAAAATCAAATATCTTTTAAAATTCCTAAAATATAAGTTAAAAATGTTTATAAATGAACCAAAGTTGCCTTTACAAACTACTATATAAATAAGAATCTACTGATACCAATTGAACTGCCAATGTTTCCACTACAGTGATTAAGTAATTTAAAATAACATTTGCAGCACATTAAGGACAATGTAAGTCATTCTCCTTATCATAAGGATCATTACTATTAAAATCCAAATTCTGATAATCTAATGAAATATACATACAATTTCTAATGTTATGGCAAGAGACACCAGCAATGGCTATTTCAGACTTTAAAAAAAAGTCTTTCCAACTTGAACCACATATACACAAGCTAAATGAGAATATATTTACATTAAAAGTCCTCCAAAACATAAGAAAGGAAACTACAATGACATTCCAACTCTTATTAGCAAATTGCATATATAGAGACAATCATTTAGTTAAGGAATTTTTTTTCCTTTTAATTAAAAGATTTTTAAGACACATGATTGGTTTAATCAAACTAGTAAGTGGTTCCTGCTTACTGTTTTCTAGGAATGCAATTTATGAAGGATAGAGTTTTTATCAAAAACAAGTACCATTAAAAAATTTAAAGGACATTAAACAGTTTCATTTTTTATTTATAGAACCCATTCAGATACCTAACACTGTCTTATCATAAAGTGCAGTTGCTGTATTTAAATTTGAAATGAAATAATTTGCTTAGTGATTATAGCTAAAAAACAAACAAACAAACAAAAAACATATTGTAATGGGTGAAGAAATCAAGACTTGGCTTTGAATATTTTCTTAAAAAATTTTTCTATACCCAATACATTTAAACAAGGGATCATTTAAAGTAACATTTTGGAAAATCACTATATTATCCTAGGAGGTCTCTGTCCTGGGCCATGATTGTTGTTTCATTAAATCATTGATGTTTTATTAAATATAACTAACTGGATCACCTTTAAGATTATTCAGACATACTAAATCTTGTTCCACAGAATAATTTTCTATGGGAAAAAAATATTGAAATTGAAACCAGGCCTGGACTTAAGCTTTGGCTTTTCACATTTACCAGCTTTGTTATGTCTTTGGGTAACTGTACTCTCCGAATTTAGCTCATCTCCAAAAATGAGGAAAACAGAATTTTACAGCCGGAAAGGGCTTTGAAGAGCTTACTAGTGCTACCCCCAAGTCATTTTACTGATGACAAAACTGAGATCCAGAGAGATGATGACTTGCTCAAGGATACACAGTAAGTCAGTGGCAGAGAAGGACTAGTCTCAAGACTTCCTAATTTGCAGTCTGATCCTTAGCTGGTATCCTTTCCATAACACTATTCTCTCTCCTAATGAAACTCCAAGGGTAACCTTTAACTACTGAATTTCTTGCCTGGGACAGAGATCTGGGAAAGACCTTAGCTTTCCCACTGCATCCTCGGCCATCGCCACTCATCTTGGCCTATGTCCTGCCACTGGAATCAGATGGCTCTAAAGCAAAAATGTTAAGTCACTCTTGCACAGCTCTTCCTCACTTAAATCCAATTTGCTTACAAATCAAAACATCACCTTGATGTCACTGGTCCTTTTTGGGAACTAAGGATAAATAACAACAATCTCGCATAATATTTAACACTGTCGAACAAGGGCTTAGGAAGACCAAATAGGATGCCTTCTACTTTCCAGACCATTAGTTTGCCACCACTTAGCAACCTTTCTTACTTGGAGGTTCACTAATCACCTAGTTAATATTCTTCCTGCAGATATCTACCAGTCTCCAAGTCACAAGCCCTCATTTTTCAAAGAATTCAGTATCTGGCTTGTGCTATTTCACTATATCCCACACCTCTTAAGACTCATATTTGGGGATTTCAATACACACATTAACATTTTGGCAAACATCTAGTTTGTCAATTCATCAATCTGTCGCATTACCATAATCCTCCACAAAAGTTTAGTCACACCATCATCTGTGACCATTCTACCTCTTAGATCCTAAATCCTGAAACATGAGGCAGTTTGGCAACAGTGGAAAGACTGCTGGAATGGGAGCTACAGGAATTTGGTGTAAATAAAGGCTCTGCCATTTATTAAATATCTGTTGCTATTTATTAGTCTTGAATTTTAGAAAAAAAAATTTAGGGGCAACTGGATAGCAAAATGGATGGAGCATGGGCCTTCAAGTTAGGAACACCTGAGTTCAAAGCTGACCTCAGACACTTAACACTTCCTAGCTGTGTGATCCTGGGCAAGTCACTTAACCCCAATTGCCTCACCAAAAATAAATAAATAACAAATATCCAAAAAACAAAAGAAAAAAAATATATATACCAAAAAATCCATAGCAATGTTTTACTTCCTGTGCCACTAATCTTTATATGTTTTTTCTTATTCTATTATATACCTTGAATTCATTTTAAAGCACTAACATTTAATTCTTGACCTGAAGAAATAACATGATAACATAACAGGCAGATATGATTACTGAACTATATCATGGATATGTAACAGTGAAATAAGAATATGTATATCAGATAATAGGTAAAGGGACAGAGAATATAACTGTCATTTCATTAAGAGAGAATACTCTCAACCCCTATTCACTAATATAGGTATAATACACTAATAGCTTCTTTGCAAACTATAATCTCATAGTTGCCCAGAGGCTAGTTTCTTAAACTATGGTATGCAACTCCATATGGGGGGTCTTGCATCTGAATATTGGGGTCATGAAATTTTAATTTTTTATCAGTAAATATTTGATTTGAATATTCTATTTTATATACCAAATATCCAGGGTCACATAAAAATTTCTGAAGTGAAAAGAGTCAACAGTGAAAAAAGTTTAAGAAGCCCTGGCATAGATGACTATGAGATTAAGTGATTTACCCAAGAGACACATTACTAGTATGTGACAGAAAGAAAACCTGAACCAAGGTGTTTCTGGTTTTGAAGCCTTCTTTGTATTCACTATGAGCCAGCTGCTATTTATCAAAGAATTCTAAAAGAATAACTAAAGATGTTCATATTCACATAATGTAATTATACTCTTAAGTATATAAAGGTTATATAAGTTTAGCATCTAGTACTTTATTGCCATTAAAACCAATATGGTACATTACTAAAAATACCTTCTTTAAGTGATACCTTTTCTATTATTAAGCATTAAGGTATCTTATATTCTTCAAGATCTAGCTTTATAAATACTAAAAGTTATATGGTTTATTCAACAAATTATCTTTTCATCCAAAAGAATGTAAAGCAAGAGATGGAAAGCTCAGTAAATCTCATTGTTTCTATAACTTGTCCTCAATCTAGCTCTGAAAAGCTCATTTTTTGCAAGAAAATAAAATAATCTTTAATACTTCTTTGTGTGATAGGACTACTTCGTAAATGTTTAATGGAATGATTACCTTGATATTTCCAACTTTAAAAGTTCATAAATCTGAAACTAATAGAAAAGGATGGGTCAATATGTTAGTCCCAATTTTAGGATCCCTTTACTTATTATTTCAGATGCTCAAAAAAAAGTCTATATTAATGCAATAAAGACTATTTGAAGTTACATTTTCTATTTTTTAGTGAAATAGAAAAAAGCCAAGAGAAACAAACAGTAAAGTCTATTATGAAGTCTCTAAAGATTAAGTGTTTTAAAGGAAAAAAGAAATTTGGGCTGGTTTCGTGTTATAATTATTGTTTCCACTGATGGCATTAATGTTCTTGAGACATTATAGATAAATCTTTGAAAGGTAGTTTTCAAAGCCACTGTATTTTTTCTTATGCTCTAGGAGAAAAGTATACAATATGATATAATAAACATATTAGAAAAGAAGTCACAAATACTTACCAATCTGCACTTGTTCAGGTTGACTCAGAGAGACAAATGCTGACGTATCATCAATCCAAGATACCTGAATGTTACCTGTAATGGTGAAATATAATTCAAGTGAGTGTACAAGTTTATGGTACTCTCAAATTTGATTTATGAATCTAAAAAAGCTGCTTTATATGCTTAGAGAAGAAAATTAAGTAGCAACACAAACTTCTTTTTTTTAAAAATAATAGCTTTTTATTTTCAAATATATGCAAATACAGTTTTCAACATTCACCCTTACAAAATCTTATGTTCCGAATTTTTCTCCCTTCCTTCCCCTGACCCCTCTCAGGCAGTAAGTAATCCAATATATGTTAAATATGTGCAATTCTTCTATACATATTTCCACAATTATAAAGCTACACAAGAAAATCAGATCAAGAAGAAAAAAAAAAAAAGCAAGGAAACAACAACAAAAAAAGTGAAAATACTATCTTGTGATCCACATTCAGTCCTTACAGTTCACTTTCTGGATGCAGATGGCTCTCTCCATCACAAGTCTATTGGAATTGGCTCAAATCACTTCAATGTTGAAAAGAGCCACATTGAACAGAACCAGGAGATCATTGTGCACAGCAACACCACCAAGATTATACAATGATCAATTCTGATGGACATGGTTCTTTTCAACAATGAGATGATTCAGGACAGTTCCAATGGTCTTATGATAAAGAGAGACATCTACACCCAGAGAGAGGACTATGGGAATTGAGGGTGGATCAAAACATAGTATTTTCACTCTTTTTTGTTGCTGTTTACTTGCATTTTGTTTTCTTTCTCATTTTTTCCCTTATTGATCTGAGTTTGTGCAGCATGATAATTGTAGAAATATGTATAAAAGAATTGCACATGTTTAACATATATTGGATTACTTGTCATCCAGGGGAGTGGGTGGGGGAAAGAAGAGGAAAATTTGGAACACAAGGTTTTGTAAGGCTCAATGTTGAAAAATTATCCATGCATATGTTCTGAAAATAAAAAGCTTTAATTAAAAAAAGGCCACATCCATCAGAATTGATCATTGCATAATTTTGTTGTTGCCACAATACAAACTTCTGAATAGATTCTAATTATTAGTATTATATTACTACACTAAAACCTGAATTAGATCTTTCAATTAACCAGAATTCTTTTGTGTATTTAATTTCTATATTAAAGAAACAAAAATAAAACAATTTCTTTTTTTTTTATTAAAGCTTTTTATCTGCAAAACATATGCATGGGTAATTTTTCAACATTGACCCTTGCAAAACTTTCTGTTACAAATTTTTCCCTCCTTCCCTCATCCCCTCTCCTAGATGGCAGGAAGTCTAATACATGTTAATTATGTTAAAATGCACGACAAATCAAATACACACACACACACACTTAAACAGTTATCTTGTTGTACAAGAATGATTAGATCTACAAGAAAAAAAACCTGAGAAGGAAAACAAAATGCAAGCAAACATCAATAGAGAGCGTGAAAATGCTATGTTGTGATCCACACTCAGATCCCACAGGCCTCTCCCTGGGTGTATATGGCTTTCTTCATCACTGAACAACTGGAACTGCTTTGAAACATCTCATTGTTGACAAGAACCATGTCCATCAGAATTGATCATCATATAGTATTGTTGTTGCCGTGTATAATGATCTCCTGGTTTTGCTCATTTCGCTCAGCATCAGTTAATGCAAGTCTCTCCAGACCTCTTTGAAATCATCCTGCTGGTCGTTTCTTATAGAACAATAATATTCCATGACATTCATATACCATAGTTTATTCAGCCATTCTCCAACTGATGGGCATTCATTCAGTTTCCACTTTCTAGCCACTACGAAAAGGGCTGCCACAAACATTCTTGCACATGTGGGTCCCTTTCCTTCAAGATTTCTTTGGGATATAGGCCCAATAGAAACACTGCTGGGTCAAAGGATATGCACAGTTTGATAACTTTTTGAGCATAGTTCCAAATTGCTCTCCTGAATGGTTGGATCCATTCACAGTTCCACCAACAATGTATAATGTCCCAGTTTTTCCACATCCCCTCCAATATTCTTCATTATCTTTTCCTGTTCAGAGTTGTCTTTATTTGAATTTCTCTAATCAATAGTGATTTGGAGCACCTTTTCATATGACTAGAAATTGTTTTAATTTCAATATCTGAAAATTGTCTGTTCATATCCTTTGACCATTTATCAATTGGAGAGTGGCTTGAATTCTTATGAGTCAATTCTCTCTATATTTTAGAAATGAGGCCTTTATCAGAACCCTTAAATGTAAAGATGATTTCCCAATTTATAGCTTAGCTCCTAATCTTGTCTGCATTAGTTTTGTTTGTACAAAAACTTTTTAACTTAATATAATCAAAATTATCTATCTGGTGTTCAATTAAAAGTTCCAGTTCTTTTTTGGACACAAATGCCTTCCTTCTCCACAGGTCTGAGGTCAGCTATCCTATGTTCCTCTAATTTGATTATTATATCACTCTTTATGTCTAAATCATGAACCCATTTAGATCTTATCTTGGTATGTGGTGTTATATATGGGTCAAGCCCTAATTTCTTCCATACTAATTTCCAATTTCCCCAGTAGTTTTTTTCAAATAGTGAGTTCTTATCCAAAAGCTGGGGGTCTTTGGGTTTGTCAAACACTAGATTGCTATAGTTATTGCCTAGTTTATCCTGTGATCTTATCCTATCGATAGGATCGACTACTCTATTTCTTAGCCAGTACCAAATGGTTTTGATGACCACTGATTTATAATATAGTTTTAGATCTGGCACAGCTAGGCCACCTTCATTAGCATTTTTTTTCATTAATTCCCTTGAAATTCTTGACCTTTTGTTCTTCCAGATGAATTTTGCTACTATTTTTTCTAGATTTGTAAAATAATTTCGTGGGAGTTTGATTGGTATGGCACTAAATAACTAGATTAATTTAGGTAGTATTATCATTTTTATTATATTCACTCGGCCTATCCATGAGCACTTGATATTTTTCCAACTGATTAGATCTGACTAATAAAACAATTTCTTAACATAAATTTACTTAAAAGAACCCAACAACTTCAGTCATCTCCAACACTATATTGAAGAAAATTATCTCAGAATCTCTGATACAAAGAAAAATCAAAGATTACCTAAATAAAAAAGCAATTTTCATTTTTTGAGAGAAACATAAAATATCCTACTAATACTCGTTTCAAATTAAAAATGGGGAAGATGAAAACTACTCAATTATGTGTAACAAACAAAAAGGTATATTTTGATTCTATATTAAAAGAGGCAGTTGAAAATAAAGGAGAGGGAAGGGACAAGAGAATGACAAAAACATTTAGAGACTAAGGTAGGATTTGAATTCAGGTCTTGTTGACTTTGGGTACAACTCTATCTACAAGCTGGTTATATACAAGGACAGGGTCAAAAGAGGGAATAGGATGTCTAAGATAGAAGATTAGAATGGGAAATGAACATGATGTGTCCTAGGAACAGTGATAAACAAAAGGGCTAGAATATAAAAAGAAAATTTGGATAGATAAAAAGGTCTGGATCACTGAGTATTTTGAAGGACCAGGTTACTGAATTTGGATCCTATTAATCTAGGGGAAGTTATGTAAAATAGATTTGAGAGGATAAGGACTAAAATCAGAGAAACCAGTTAGAAAGCTGTCATAGGTAGATCAGGATCACTGAATTTTAAGTGGTAAGGAATCTTAAAAGAATATTGTTCTTCCCTAATTAATTTCATATCTCAATTCCCACTGACGAATTCCCTTCTGCCACTATCTCCTTCTTCAGTCCTCTTTTATACAATAAAGCAGCCCTTTTTCTTGTCAAGACCAACCCTGCTACCTGAACAAGTGTTGCCATTCCAGTCTCTTCAGCAAACTGTCTTCTCTGTCATCCCTTCTTCCTTTTATCTTCAGTATCTCCTTCTTTGATGACTGCTTCCCTATTGCCTACAGGTCTGCCTGTATCTTTTTCATTCTCAAAAAATTTCACTTGATTTACCCAGACGTCTTCTGGCTGTGAAAGCTAAACTTCTTAAAAAGCTGTCTCTTTGGATTGTGAGGACCGAATGTGGATAACATAATATTTTCATTCTTTTTTTGTTGTTGTTTGCTTTTTTCCCTCTTTTTGATCTGATTTTTCTTGTGCAGCATGATAAATGTAGAAATATGCATAGAACTATATATGTTTCAACTATATTGAGTTACTTGCTGTCTAGGTGAGGGGAGATTTTGCAAAAATGAATGTTAATCTGCATATATTTTGAAAATAAAAAGCTATTATTAAAAAAAGAAAAAAAAAGCTGTCTCTTTTCACTCTCCTTAACTGTCTACAGTTGGACTACTGATGTCATCATTCCACCATAACTGCTCTCTCTCTCCTGATTCTTCTCCTACCTGATTACTCTTTCTTGGTCTCTCTTGCTGGATCTTTATCCAGGTTATGACCACTAATCAACCATGAGGACTGCAGCCTGGGTACACTTCTTCCTCTATACTACTTCACTTGGTGATCTCATTGACTCAATTACCCTTCTGCAAATGATACTCAAATCTACTTATCCAGGCCAACTCTCTTTGCTGACCTTTAGTCTTACATCTCCAATTGCCTTTTAGACATTTTAAATGGACATCGTATAGACACCTCGAAAATGGAATTCATTATCCTTCCCTCTAAATTCTCCTCACCTTCCAGACTTCCCTGTTACTATCAAGGACAGCCTAATCATCTAGTCCTGCGGATCTGAAATCAACTCAATATGCCTCCATATCCAATCCACTGCCAAGGTATGTTGATTTCATCTTTACAACATCTGAATATGCTCTCTTCTCTCCCTTAATACTACCACAAGCCTAGTACAGGCCCTCATCACCTTTTGTACTATTACAAAAGCCTGCCACTTTCAGCCTGTCTCAGATCTCTCCCCCTTTCATTCAGTTGCCAAAGAGAATTTCTAAATGATTTCCCTAAAGGGTCTATGTCACCTCTAAAGTTAGTAAACTCCAGTGGCCCCTTATCACCTCCAGGATCAAATTTAAAAACCTCCAGTATTCAAAACCTTTCAGAATCTTCCTGCCCCCAAGTTCTCTATTCTTATACTTTCTTACCCCCACCCCACCCCCATATTCTTTTATTCAACAACACTGGCCTCCATTTTGTAACTTGAACAAAAATATTCCACCTCTCAGTTTCAGGCATTTTCTCTGGCTGTCCTCCATGTGGAATGCTCTCCCTCCTCATATCTGCCTATTGCCTCTCCTGGCTTTCTTCAAGTATCAGTTAAAATCCTGCCATCTATAGGAAGTTTTTCCCAATTCCTCTTAATTCTAGAGTCTTCTCTCTATTGATTTTTCTTATTTATCTTGCATTTGGCTTGTTTCTACATATTTGTTTGTTGCCTTCCCTATTAGGTTGTTTTTGCTTTATTTTGTATCTTCAGTCCTTTACACAGTGCCTGGGAAATAGCAGGCACTTACTTAATAAATGCTTGTGGATTAAACTGAAACTATTCTTTTCAAAGTTACCAATGAGCTAGCTCTGTCAAATCTGATAATTTTTTCTCAGTCCTCAAGTGTCTTAACCTAATTCCTGCATTTGACTTTGCTGACCACCCATCTGTCTGGATAATCTTTCATTCCTGGAATTTTGTGACACCATTCTCTTCAGGTTCTTCTGCCCATCTGACAATTCCTTCTCCATCTTTTTTTCACATTCTCCACAGCAGATTCCTCTGTCCTGGATTCTCTTTCCTTCATACCTACACTATCTTTCTTGATTTTCTCAGCATTTCCAATGGGTTTAATTATCATTCTCTTCAGAGTCATTCACAAATCTATAAATCTAGGTCAACCCTCTCTCTGGAACTTTAGTCCCACATCATCAAAGCCTGGGATATTTTAAACTGGATGTTCCAGAGATATCTTAAAATCAACATGACTAAAGTAGAACTTACTACCTTTCCCCAAAACCATCCCCTATTCCAAACTTTCCCATTTTCAAAGGTCCAGTTGTTCTTCCAATCTCTCAGATTTATAAATTTGGCATTATCCATAATTACTCATCAT
The DNA here is from genome assembly GCA_023553655.1 of Myrmecobius fasciatus. Lineage (NCBI taxonomy): Eukaryota > Metazoa > Chordata > Mammalia > Dasyuromorphia > Myrmecobiidae > Myrmecobius > Myrmecobius fasciatus. The sequence continues at coordinate 253,656 of JAJPUD010002452.1, read as the reverse complement.
TTCTCACTCCCTGTATTTAAATCATTTGTCTTATTTCAAGTGTCATTAGCATTTCCTGAATCTGATCCCTCCTTTCTACATAGTGCAGCTAATTCTTAGTGTGAAGGCGCTACTATTCTTCCATTTTCAAGTTTTATAACGATAGGATCACCTTGACTCCTGCTTCTCCATTGTCCAATATACCAATTAACTGACATCTGTTGACATTTCTATCTTTATGAAGTCTTTCACATCTGACATTTCTTTCTCATCTTACTTCAGGTTTTCAATCCTTCATGAAGTAGTTTTCTAACTGGTCTGTTATAAGTCTATCTCCACTACGATCTATTCCATGTAAGTATCAAAGTGATTTTCTTTAAGTATAGATCTGACCATGTCTCTCCTACTCAATCAATTCCAATGGCTCCCCATTTCTTCTAAGATCAAATATCATCAGCTACATATATAATGAATGTGGCAGAGATACATTTATCTCTGCCAGGAAATATTAGGGAACAGAAAAGGAAAGAGAAGAATAGTTGAAAGATTAATTATAAACAACATAAATGCAAATATCAGAAGCTAGAGAATAAAAGGGAAATATCTACAGGAAAGTTGAGAATATGGAGTAAACATCTATAACTGAGGACAGGACAACATGAAGAAAATGGGGGAAAATGAATGGAAACATATTGCTTCAACTATAGATCAAAAATGTTAACCAAACTCTTCATTCACTAATGTTCTCTTCTTTATAGAGAGGTGAGGGCAAAGAAAGAAAAAAATTGTAAAAGGAAATAACAACAACAAAAAACACTTAATATGAATGGGATGAAGTCAGTCATAAAATGGAAGATAGTAAGATGAATTAGAAAGAATTCAAAAATGTATCACTGACCAAAACAAAACAAAACAAAGAAAAAAAAAAACAACTTGAAAAATAACAATTCACATAGAATTAGACTAAACAGGTAGAATAAAAATATATGACACTACTAGTGAGCAAAAAAAAAAAAAAATTTGCAAGGATAGTAATTGAAATCAATAAACATTTAGAAAGGTCTCCTAGGTGCCAAGCACTATGCTAAGTGCTGGGAATATGAAAAAAGTTTAGAAAGAAAGAAAACAGTTCCTGCCCCTATAATCCAATGGGGGAGACAATATATAAACATATATAATGCAAGCTCTAACAGAATAAATAGTAAATAATTAATAGAGAGAAGACAATGAAATCAAGAGGGGTTAGGGAAAGTTTCCTGTAGAAGGTAAGATTTTAATTAGATAAGAAAGAAAGCCAGGAAGGTCAGCAGTTGAAGCAGAGGAGGAAATGTCAGGAACAGGGGACAACAACAGAGAATGTTCAAAGATGAAAGATGGAAGGTCTTATTAATGGAAAAACCAGTGTCCCTGGATCAAAGAGTATGTATCATGAATTAAGGTATAAGAAGATTGTAAAGCTAAGAGGCGGCTAAGTTAAAGGGTTTGGAATGCCAAACAGCATTTTGTATTTGTACTTGGAAGCAATAGGAAGCTGCTAGAGTTTATGGAATAAAGGAAGGGGTTCACATGATCAGATTTATGCTTGAGGAAAATCAACTTTATGGCTGAATATAGAACAGATTGGAGTGAGGAGAGACTTAAGGTAAGCAGATTCACTAGCAGGTTTTTGCAAAAATCAAGGAGATAATGAAGGTTTCAGAGTGGAGAAGGGAACATATACAAGAGGTATTGCAAACGTGAAATTAGCAGGCATTGGTAGCAGCTTGGAGATTAGAGGTGAAGAGAGAGTCTGGAATCCAAGATAACTCCTAGGTTTCAAGCATGGTGTTGCTCTTTATAGTAATAGGGAAAACAGGAGGGAAGAAAGGTTTAGGGGAAAGACACTAAGTTTAATTTTGGATGAATTGAATTTAAGATATCTACTGGACATTCAGTTCTATATGTAAAGTGGCTGAAGATGTGAAATTAAAATCAGCAGAAAGACTGGGGCAGGAAAGGTAGATTTGAGAATCATCAGCATAAAAATGTTAATTAATTCATGGGAGGTAAAATAGGAACAAATTGCAACAGTGAGGGCCCAGTTGAGATTATGTAACCTACATCTGTTCTGGACATAGAATGGTTGTGTGATTTTTTTCTAACTTCATTCAGCAAGACACGTGTAGGCACAAAGGCAATAAATGATGGGAGTAATCCAAAACTAAGGTTTGGCTGGGCATAATCAGCAATGCGATAAGTGAGCAAAGGATTCAAGAGTAGTACAATACAGAGCTGAGTTGGTTCACCAAAGAGTCAAAATGGGAAGACAAGGATAGAGTGGCTAGTACAGGTGGCCAAAAAATACATGACTATGAAACAGCAAGGAATATTAGAAGAAAACCAAAAGATTGAATAGTTTAAAAAAAAGAGCTGAACATTATATTTCAAGAAATGAATGAAACTATCTACATCTATTAGAACTTGAAGACAGAGTAAAGTTTGAAAGAATCTACCAACCACTTGCTGAAAATAAAAAGATAAATTTATTTGAGCAATTTGAAGGAATTGTATGATGATATAGTGGTAATAAAATTCCTTATCTAAAAGGAGTAAGAAAAGAACTAAAATAAAAAAGGATACCTTAAATTGCCTCTTCAAATATAATTTTAAATGCAAAAAAACTGAAGGAAGTTCAGAAAAAAAGCAGAGAAGTCAGAGCATTTTGAAAATAATTTGTAGAATTCATCATATTCTTTAAAAATAATAAAAAGCAAGGAGTATGAAATAAAGATTAAAGGGTTTGGACAGAATCCTCCTTTGGTGTTTGATGTATATAAAGAAATACTCTTTTTTTAGTGTAGAAGTTCAGAATAAAAAAATTTTAATAAATATTTGCTGAACTGAATTTTTTATAAAAATCTTCAAAGAGTATACCTTCAAAGTCTCTCTTTCTTTAGAGTAGGGTTCTTAAACTTTTCTCACTCTCAACCCCTTTTTCACCTGAGAAATTTTTACGTAACTCAGGTATGTAAGTATATAAAATAGATATACAAATTAATATTTACTGATAATAAATTATAATTTTGTGAGCCCCCTACTCCCATATTCAGTTACTCCATGTGGGGTTGCAAATACAATTTAAGAAACTAGAATTTAGAATTTGTAATCCTGTAGTTTATAACCAAAATGTTCTTCCTAACAGTTCTAAATTCTGTTCACCTAAATCTAATCACCCGCACTGCTATTAAGGGCATTTAATGCAATTCAATAAAAATTTAATTGGCATTCAACTTTATAAAAGGATTATGTACAAGGTAATTTTCAACATAAGACAAGAGGAATACAAAGATGAGATAGTTTATTTCTTTAATAGATAATACAAAAAGGAAGAATAAACCAGGTATTTAAAGAAAAGTAAGCTAAATGTGGAAGGATATAAGGAAGGTTCAAAAAAAAAAAAAAAGAACACAAACAGTACAAAGAAGAAAAATAAATTAAGAGAATAACATGTTTATCAGTTCTGAAAAACTGACCCCTTGCTGCCCCATAGTCACATGTAAAAAACAAAAGAAAAAAACTCAGTTATGCCAACAATATCAACAGGAAGCTTCCTGGAGAACAAAGCAAAGAGAAGCTCAACTTTTCTTGGTCTTTGGTCTACATGAATATCTATATGTCACTTGGCTTTTGACACCAAGTACTATATACAAAGACAACTTTTATCAGACAAATAGATGGCTTCTCTGAATTTGAACCTAAAGAATTTTATTTTTTGTCTTTGTTTTCCATGGTGACAGAAAAGAAATTCAGCTACATCAAGAATAATTTTATCTCATTTTGATTACATTAAAAAGGTTTTGCACAAAGGGAAGCAAAAAGCTGGGGAAAAATTTTTACAGCCAAGGGTTCTGCTAACGGCCTCATTTCTAAAATATATAGAGAACTGACTCAAATTTATAAGAATACAAGTCATTCCTCAACAGATAAATGGTCAAAGGACATGAATAGACAATTTTCAGGTGAAGAAATTAAATCATTTCTAATCATATGAAAAATGCTCTAAATCACTTTTGATTAGAAAAATGAAAATTAAGACAACTCTGAGGTACCATCTCACACCTATCAGATTGCTTAAGATGACAGGAAAAGATAATGATAAATGTTGGAGGGGATGTGAGAAAACAGGAACACTAATGCTGGTGGAGTTGTCAACAGATCCAACCATTCTGGAGAGCAATTTGGAACCATGCCCAAAAGGCTATCAAAATGTGTATATCTTTTGATCCAACAGTATCTCTACTGGGTCTATTTGCCAAAGAGATCTTAAAAAGGGAAAAGGACCCACATATGCAAAAATGTTTGCAGCAGCACTTTTTGTAGTTGTCAGGATCTGGAAATTGAGTGGATGCCCATCAGTTGGGGAATGGCTGAATAAATTACAGTACATGAATGTTATGAAATATTATTGTATAAGAAATGATGAGCAGGCTGATTTCAGAAAAATCTGAAAAGACTTACATGAACTGATTCTCAATGAAGTGAACAGTATCAGGAGAACATTGTAGAATTAACACAACAAGATTATGTGATGATGAACTGTGCAGGACTTGGCTCTTCTCAACAATGCAATGACTCAAGGCAATTCCAATAGACTTGGGTAGAAAATGACAATCACATCTAGAGAGACTATGGAGACAGAATGTGGATCAAAGCATAGTATTTACACCTTTTTGTTTGTTTTTTTTCCTTTATTGTAGTTTCTTTTTTTTTGGTTTTGGTCTGATTTTTCTTGCACATGACAAATATGAAAATATGTTTGAAAGGATTGCATATGTTTAACTTGTATCAGATGGTTTGCTGGCTTAGGGAAGGAGGAGGTAAAGGACATAGGAAGAAAAATTTGGAATACAAAGTTTTACAAAAATGAATATTGAGAGGTGATTCAGGCCAATTCCAATAGACTTGTGATGGAGAAAGCCATCTGCACCCAGAAAAACGACTTGGGGAACCAAGTATGGATCCCAATATAGTATTTTTCACCTTTTTTGTTATTGTTTGCTTTCATTTTTTTCCTTTCTCATTTTTTTCCTTTTTTGGTCTGACTTTTCTTATGCAACATGATAGATGTGGAAATATGCATAGTGGAATGCACATGTTTAACATATATTGGACTGTTTGCTGTTTGAGAGAAAGTGAGGATAAACGAAGGAGAAAAATTTGAAATACAGGGTTTTGCAGGAATGAATGTTGAAAACTATTTTTGCATATATTTAAAAATAAAAAGGTATTATTTAAAAAAAGAATGTTGAAAACTATTTTTACATGTATTTGGAAAAATAAAATACTACTGGAAAAAAAAAGAATAATTTTATCATGCTTCTTTGTGACTTTTCCTAATATTAAAACTCTAGGTTTTTTTTTAAAGGTTACAGTATGCTAAAATGAGGAAGACAAAAAGTAAGGTGAAAACCTTGCATATAGCATTCTTTATTCCTAAAATGATACTTTCTAATGCTACTTACCACCAAAACAGAAAAAGAAAAAGAAAGAAACCAGAAAAGTTAATCTGTAACTTTAAATCACTTACCAAAGGCACTAAAAAGCTGGTAAAGGTCACTGGTTTTCCATTCTTTGGGGAATGTCACATGCAGAACGTGATCTCGTTTAGGTTGCACTATGAAACACATTTTTAATGGAAGGTTTACATTTGAAAGGTTACTCAAGTACATTTACTGTATTTCCTATTCCAAAGGCAACAAGAAGCTTTACTACTTTCTTTAACTTAATTTGCTACAACAGACATTTCTTGGTAGATACCAAGGCCAGACTAATTTGGGGACTCTCTATTAATGTTACATGATGAACAAATGGTGCTCAAGAATTATGATTCTTTAATAAGATTAATGACTATAATCTTACAGAAGACCACAGATTTTACCACAGGAGTAGTAGTACTTCCATAGCTATTATAACTAACATTTACATAGTGCCTACTATGTACCAGGCACTGTGCTAAGCATTTTATAATTATCTCATTTAATCTTTAAAACTACCTGGGAGTAGTAAGGATTAAATAAATGGTTTTATTGTTACTTTGCAGATAGGGAAACTGAAGCAAACAGAAATTAAATGAATTGCCCAGGGTCACATAGAAAATGTCTGAGGCCATATTAGAACTCAGACCTTCCTAATTACAGTGTCAACACTCTTATCCCTGAGCCACCCAGCTGTCTATGCTGGGAGAACCTTCCAGAGTCCTTATATTAGAATATTCTTTCTTTTTACAAAATCTCCATGTAACTTTCACCAATTTTTAAACATATAAAGATCTCTTTGCTCAGAATCTTTCACTGAATTATTTCTCATTTTAATCTATTCTTCTTGTATATTGGTTTAGAAGAAAATGAATTAATTCACTGCCCAATCTGTAAAAATGCAGCGCTTTTGATATAAAACTTTTAATTTTTCATCTTTAAGATATATAAAATCCTAATTTAGATAGTGAAGCAAAAAAGGTGATGACAAATGAGGCAGACAGAAGAAAGAGAAAAATGATAAACATTTTTCTTCTAAATATATTGATTTTTCATAGGCTTTTTAATGGGAGGAAAATCCCCAAATTTTAAAAGGTAATTATGGAAGAAATACCAAGTTTACTGAAAAAACTACAAGTGAAATGAATATGTACTTTTTCTTAATAAACTGGTCACAAAAATCTGGAAGAATTAAAAAATGAGAGTTCAGGTTAAAATAAATACTTTAAAAGGCATATGAAAAAGAAATTTCAAATCATATAAACAATGGAAAATAAATGAGAATTAATCAAAGCCAAAGGGTCCAATTTATTTAATGACACTGAAAGAATCATTGTTCACTTTGAAATGAATTAGGAGTTTTCTTAAGAGATATTTCATCAGCTACAACTAGTTCTAAATAACACATATTGAATTTCTTAAATTCAAAGAAATTAAAATCACTTACAGTCTGGTCCTTCCAAATTGAGATATGGGATATCCATGACCCTCATAAGAAATAATCTAAGATGGTAAGAAAAGAGGAAATGGTTATGTCCATTTAAAGGAAATACATGATTCCATAAATATTCTGAACAGAAATAACTTTATTTCACAAATTCTAGCAATAGTAAAAACCATCTATATATGAGAAAATATTTACTTGATTAGTAACCACATAGAAAAGGAGCTTTGACTAATATCAATAAACAGCATTAAAATGGTACAAAAAACAATATAGTTATTTAATCCATAATGAAACAGCAGTATAAATAACTACCTACTTTATTAACCTAAGAAAGTTCTTTGCCACCTATATCCTTGACACTATTCAGTGGCTCAGTATCAGAAATTGATATTTTATCACTAGAAATTATATTAAAGGGAAATTAATAACTCCTTTGCCACTGTATCCTAAGAATCATGTGACTTTTCCAACTTAAAGCTAAAATGTTATGTTATCGCCTCATAAGGACATGAGCTCCCAGAGGGAAGAGATTGTCTTACTTTCCTTCTTTGTATTTCCACTACTTAGCACACTTAAGCAAAGTAAATAATTTATTCATTTATTCAGCCATCCACTCATTCTAAACAATGAGTTTTTCTGGCTTCAAATAATATAAAGTATCAAACAAAAGATAAAAGAATTTTCAGCTATTGTAAAATATTTTTGTATCCTTATGATGGTAAGGCATAGTTTCCATTTTTCTTTCTTAAATGAATTTTATGGCATGAATTCATGTCATATTCATGAATTTTTTTATTCATGAAAAAATGTATATTTAAATAGAATAATGATGTCTACCATATGGCCACTTCCACTACCACAAATTATAATTCATCCATTGCTTTTCATGTTCAATTTCTGTCCATACACTTCCATAAATTCTCCATAGTAGATATATCCAATGCACAGAGGATTTCCTGTCAGCCTTTTAATATTTCTTGGATACTAAATAACACTTATGCTATATCATGTCATCCCTCATTCTCATTAACTCTTAAATATTACTTTTGATCATGTCCTTGATGATGACTCTTGTGCTACTTCTCTCAACAGAAACCAATGTTGTAAATTATAAAAAATAAAACATTTACTTCTCTCCTAACCTCCAAATTATCTTTTTACTCGAAGTGATTTTGTTTTTACTGATTTTTAAAATTTTATTTACTCAACTAATACTCTGCAAAACTGCTACTTTTTGATAATGAACAGCCTTATTATTATTTTTTTATTAAAGCTTTTTATTTGTAAAACATATGTATGGGTAGTTCTTCAACACTGACCCTTACAAAGCTTTCTGTTACAAATTTTTCCCCCCTAGATGGCAGGAAGTCCACTACAGAACAGACTTATTATTTATTAAAAACTCCTTTATTTTAGAATAAGTCTTGTATCAGACATATCACAATACCTTGCAATTAAAGGCACATTTTCTATTAGTTATTTAAAAAAGTAATCTATTTAACAAATGATAGCACTAATAGGAGAAATAAATGCATTGCTCAAAGGAGCCAAAAATACTAACCATGACAATTACTAAAATTTAAAAAATTTTCTCAACTAAAATATAACTTTGTAGTCTCAATCAAAAAAATCTATCTCATTTTTTTTTTCTGAAAATGTGCTCATGTTTCAAGATTCCTTTTACTTAAATTAATTCTAACACTTAAGAATTAGCCTGAAGGAATTAATTCAAACTAAGAACTTGGGAAATCATTCTTATAAATACATTACAGGTCTCGATATTCTACTGTGCCATAAAAATTCATAAAATGAAATTAAATTCTTCATCTGGAAAACCCAGAGATGAATTCATGAATTCCAGTGAATACTCTATTTATTGGTTTAGGAACTTAAATGTCTGGGTGATATTATATTCCTTCAGAAACATTCCTGAAAAAGGAAAAAGCATTACAATATAAGACTGCAAAAACAAAAGAGAAAAATGAAGGAATGATAATTCATATAACAAAAAAATTAGAACAGGATTTCTTTTAATAGTTTTCCCATTGCAGTCACCAACCATTAATTCTTATTAATTAATTAGTCAAAAGATAGGGAAAGTTATGAAAACCTAATGTTCTAGAAGTAGTTTCCAACTGAAGATTTGAGACTCAAAATGGCAGCTAGATGGTGTAGTACCTAAAAGTACCTAAAAGAGTCAAGAAGCTCTGAATTCAAACCTTTCCTCAGATGTGACATGATTACCAAACTGTCTCTTTTGCAAAACTTCGATTTATAGGCAACTTTTTCAGAACACATTTGAAAGTATGACATTATGAATAATTGATATCCCAGGCTAGTGTTTATCTGGTATGGTTTAGCAATTAACTGGAGATAATAGAAAAAAGTCTAAACTAATTTTTCAAGCTGAATAACATAATTATTTTAAGGAAATTACTAAATTGATATCTAAGATTCTAATTTAGAATTTGTAATTTAAAATCTATCAAAAAAGAAATTTCTTATACAGGATTCATATTATACAGAGTATTTTTTAAGACTTTGTTAGCACTATGTGTAAAGGTATGTTTCTAGTAACTAATAATAAATGACTCATTTAATCCTAATATAAATTCAACAATATGTTACCTATTTTGGTTTGCACATACTAAAAAATAGCAAAACAGTACATACAGCTAAAACTTTTCATTAACTTACACTGTCCTTTACTTTCTCAAAAATTCCCAAGATATTCTCATGCTGTATATATATTGTCTGTATTGTTTCATTCAGTAATGGAAGAAAACAAATTTAAACAGAAAATGTGTTAAAGGATTCTTTGTTTTTTTAAATTACAGACTTAATACTATGGGAAACTTGTGAAATCTTTCTAATGGATTTATATAGGTGGTTTATGATTTAATATTTTTAAAAACCTTCCTTTATTAATTATTATCATAATAAAATATTGATAATAATAAATTATATAATAATAGATTAATTGAGGTTATTTACAAAAATCATGTAAATTTATTTTCCATGCTAAGTGCCTTTGATAGCTGAACTCCTTGAAAAGGCCATCTACAATAAGTACTGTACTTTCTCACTTTCTTCTTAACCCCTTACAATCTGGCTTCCAATCTTATCATTCCACTGAAAATGCTCTCTTAAAAGTTACCAGTGAACTCTTAGTTATCAAATCCAATGGCCTATTCTCAATCCTTATTCACCTAGACATCACTACAGTTTTTGACATCGTTAATCACTCTTTCCACCTCAATACAGCCAAATTATTACAGACTACAAGCATATTATTCCTATTATTATTATTGTTTTTTTCTGAATTAAAATTTCTAGTCAAAATGTCAAATGACCAAAAACTACTCAAGCTATACTGTCTGCTTATTATTTGAACCAAACAGAAAGTCCTTATATACAGTTTATTAATAGCTTTTCTTAACTTTTTCCTAAGCCTCTGATTTAGTGATTTAAGGGTTTGGAAACTGAATGAATGGACCCAAACCATGTCAAAATACTGAAACTCCACAAGGTATGTAATTTGGCAGATAACAATATGTTGAGAAAGTCATGAGACTGTAAAATGAAGCTCTGCTTCTGGAATACAAACCTAGGCAAACTCCTCCCAGTAAACTGTCTTCTTCTTTGTAAAATGCTGCTTGCAAACTATTATGCTGGAAAAAATTTGTGGTTTTAAAAATTTTAATAAAACCCTTTAAGTGAATATATACTACACAAGGTTAGCTGTTACAGGGTCTACAATGATTCTCTGAAATGATAGGCTAACATACTTTCCACAGAAGTCACCTAACATGACAAAATGAATTTTAAGCAAAAATGGAAAAATCATAAACAAGCAAAAATATTGATGAGTACATGAAAGCTTGTTCCTTCATTACAAACTGTATTCAGAATAATCAGAATGTCTTTCATCTTTAGATATCAAGATATATTCAAATTAACAATTCCATAAAATTTCATTCTTATTTCTGTGTAGGTGCTATGTAGTCATAAACAAAATCCTGTTCTGAGATCCTTAAGGCAATTCCTCTGAATCTTTTTGTGAATATTTTACCATTTACTTAGCACTTATTTGATATTAACAACAAAAAAAGATATCTTCTGTCATCATCTCCAATACTGTCTCACACAATGAAGTGGTCTTATTCCTTACCAAAGCTAATCCATCTACCTGTTCAAGTGATCTCACTCCATTTTTATCACCTCCAACATATTAACCCTCTCTTGTCATCTTTACTCCCTCGCTTATTTTTTTATTTTTCTATTTATTTATTTTTTTTTGCTTAGGCAATTGGGGTTAAGCGACTTGCCCAAAGTCACACAGCTAGGCCATATTAAGTGTCTGAGATCAAATTTGAACTCAGGTCCTCCTGACTTCAGGTCTGGTGCTCTATCCACTGCGCCACCTAGCTGCCCCTCCCTCGCTTATTTTTAATCTCTTCCTGTCTGCTGGCTCATTTCCTTCAGTTTTACAAATATGCCAATGATTTGCCTGTCCTGAAAAAAAAACAAAAATCCATCACTTGATCCTTCCATCCCTAACTATTGTCCTGCATTTCTTCTGCCTTGCTTTTCTTCTTTGAAAAGGTGATTTGAAAATAGGTGCCTCTACTTTCTCCCCTCTGACTCTCTCTATTTAATACCTTACAATCTCATTTCCAACTTTTATCACTCAAAACCTGCTCTCTCCAAATGCAAATCAAAACAACTCCAAGGTACCACTTTACACCTAATCAAATTGGCTAATAGCACAGAAAAGAAAAACAATAAATGTTGGAAAGGAAGTAAGAAAACTGAGAGCCTAACGCATTGTTGATGCAGTTGTGAATTGATCCAACTATTCTGGAAGTCAATTTGGAACTATGCCCAAAAGGCAATCAAACAGTGCATATCCTGTGATCCAGCTAATATCACGACTAGGTCTATATCCCAAAGAGATCATGAAAAAGGGAAAAAGAACTACATGAACATAAATATTTATAGCAAATCTTTTTGTGATGGCAAAAAAACAAAACTGAAGGGATGCCCATCAATTAGGGAATAGGTAAACAAAATTTGGTATATGAATATAACACAATACTGTGCTATCAGAATTGATGAGCAGGCAGATTTCAGAAAAACTTAAAAAGGCTTATACAGAACTGATGCAAAGTGAAATGTATAGAACCAGGAGAACATTGTACACAGTAACAGTAACATTATGTGATAATTAACTATGAATGGCTTACCTCTTCTTAGCAATACAATGATCCAAGACTATTATAAAGGACTCAAGATTGAAAAATGCTATCCACAAAGAAAAAAAAAACCTGATAGATTCTGAATGCTAATTGAAGCATGTTATCCTTGTTTTTTTTCTTTTATTCTGTTTCTTTTTTTCACAATCTGATTCATATATAAATATTTTACATTACTGCATATATCAAACTGATATACAATATCAAACTGCTTACTGTTTTAGGAAGAGGAGAGAAGAGGGAAGGAGAAAAATCTGGAACTCAAAATTTTGTAAAAGTGATTGTTAAAAATTGTCTCTATATATAACTGGAAAAATTAAGACAGTATTAAAAATGAAATAAAAAATAGATTTAAAAAAAAGACTGTTTGCTCCAGAGTTACTAGTTATCAAACCAAATGACTTTTTCTCAATTATTGTTCTCTTTATAGCCTCTGATATTACTGACCACTCTCTTCCTGATACTCTCATTTCTCTAGGTTTTAGGGACACCACTTTCCTGGTTTTCTTCCTAATCATCTCACTGCTCCTTTTCAGTCTCCTTTGCTAGATCTTCTTGCTAATATCATATCCTGTCATCAGAGATGTCCCTCAGGATTCTATCCTGGGTCCTTTTCTATTCTCCTTATATACCATTTCAGTGGTGATTTCATCACCTTTCATGTTAATTACTATCTACATGCTGATTAATAAATCTCAAATCTAACTATGCTGTCCCAAACTCTCTGCAGACCTTTAATCTTGAATCTCCAATTGCCTTTCAGACTTCTCAAACAGAACTGATCAAAACTGAACTCACTGTGATTCCCCCTAAACTTTCCCCTCTACTATCTTCCCTGTTACTGCGGAGAACAAAATTAACCTTCTAGATTTGAGTTTTCCTCAACTTGTTACCATCTCTGACTCTCAAAATCTAATGTTTTCAAGGCCTCCCAACTTCACCATTGCAGTATCTCTTAACCATTCATTTCCCCTTCTTTCCTTTGACATCTTAGTGCAGGCTCTCATCATCTCATATCTGGATCACTGCAACAATGTGTCCAACTGCCTCAAGTCTCTCCTCACTCTGATCCATCTTTCATTCAGCCACTAAATTTTCCTATCACACTGATCATGTCACCCCCTTCTCTTCCTCAATAAATTCTAGTGCTCAATTAAGACAACTCTGAGGTACCACTACACACCTGTCAGATTGGCTAAAATGACAGGAAAAGATAAAGACGAATGTTGGAGGGGATGTGGGAAGACTGGGACACTGATGCATTGTTGGTGGAGCTGTGGATGGATCCAACCATTCTGGAAAGCAATTTGGAGCTACGCTCAAAAAGTTATCAAACTGTGCATGTCCTTTGACCCAGCAGTGTTTCTATTGGGCTTATATCCCAAAGAGATCTTAGAGGAGGGAAAGGGACCCACATGTGCAAGAATGTTTGTGGCAGCCCTTTTTATAGTGGCTAGAAACTGGAAATTGAATGGATGCCCATCAATTGGAGAGTGGCTGAATAAATTATGGTATATGAATGTTATGGAATATTATTGCTCTGTAAGAAACGACCAGCAGGACGATTTCAGAGAGGCCTTGAGAGACTTGCATGAACTCATGCTCAGTGAAGTGAGCAGAACCAGGAGATCATTATTCACGGCAACAACAATACTATATGAGGATCAGTTCTAAGGGACATAACTCTCTTCAACAATGAAATGCTTCAAACCAATTCCAATTGTTCAGTGAAGAAAGCCATATACACCCAGAGAGAGGGATGTGAAATGTGGACCACAACATAACATTTTCATGTTCTCTATTGAGGTTTGCTTGCATTGTATTTCCTTTATCCGATTATTCTTTCTTGTAGATACGATTTCTCCTGCACAAAAAATGATGCAATAGCTATACGTATATTCGATTTCTTAAGTATTCTAACATAATTATCATGTAGTGGATATCCTGCCATCTAGGGGAGGTGTGGGGAGTAGGGGGGGAAAAATTTGTAACAGAAAGCTTTGTAAGGGTTAATGTTTAGGAATTACCCATACACATGTTTTGCAAATTAAAAAAAATAAAATAAAATAAATAAATAAATAAATAAATTCTAGTGCTCCCTATAGTTTCAAGGATTAAAATGCTTCCTCCTACCTTTTTAGCCTTAAACCTTACTCCCTGTCATGTGGTCTGATCTAGCCTCCCAGCTGTTCCACAAACAAGACAGTCCATCTCTCAGCTCCAGGTGTTCTGTCCCTCATGCCTGAAATGCTCTCCTTCGTTTGCACCAATTACTCATCTCCTTTGCTTCCTCTTTTGTTATTCAACTGTTTTCAGTCATGTCCCACTCTTTATGATTCCATTTGGAATTTACCTGGCAGAGATATTGAAGTAGTTCCCCAATTCCTTTTTGTTTATTTTACAAATGAAGAAACTAAAGCAACGCAGGGTTAAGTGACTTGCCCAGCACCATGCAGTTAGTGAGTATATGAAGTCAGAGTTGAACTCAAAATGAGTCTTGTTGACTCCAAATTCAACATTCTATCCTCTACACCACTTAGCTAATCCCAGTTAGTTCCAATTAACATTTCATTTTTTACTCCCTTTTACTCCTAGCACCTTACTTCTATTAATTATTATCTATTGGGGCAGCTAGGTGGCGCAGTGGATAGAGCACCAGCCCTGAAGTCAGGAGGACCTGAGTTCAAATCTGGTCTCAGACACGTAACAGCTGTGTGACCCTGGGCAAGTCACTTAACCCCAATTGCCTCAGCAAAAAAAAGCAAAAAAAAAAAAAAATTATTATCTATTTATCCTCTACATAGCTTGTTTTGTATACATCTGTTTGCATGTTTTCTCCCCAAAATGATTATAAGCTCTTTGAGGGCAGAAATTAATTTTCACCTCTATTTTTTATCTCCAGGACTTAGCACAATACCTGGAACAGAATAGGTGTTCAAAAAATGCTTACTGATTGATTATCCCATTTTTTATGATCCAATGAACATAAAAGAGTTATCAATAGGAATTTTGTCATCTATTTTATACAGCTAGGTTTAAGGACAGAAAAATGAGGCATATGGAGTCAAAAGACCTAAGTCCAAATTCCAACTCTGTGATTTGCCATATGTGTGATGATGGGCAAGATATTTAAACCTTTCAGGCTGTCAGTTGTTAATCTTTAAAAATGAAGTGCTTCATGTTTAACCAACACTGGTTTACTTCCTTGTCTAGGGGAAAGAAGGAGCGGGAAGGAGGGAGAAACACACAAGATTCTGCAAGGATGGATGTTGAAAACTATCTTTGCAAATATTTTGAAAAATAAAAAGCTATTATAAAAAATTTAAATAAATAAAAAATAAAGTGCTTACAATAGATGAGACCCCTTCTCACCCTGAGCCTATTTTTCCTAAGGAGCCTCTGCTATTCAAGTACACCTAGAAGAAATCATATTGGTTATTCTGGAATGCTGTACAGGGTCTCTTTAACTCTACAAACTAACAAAAAGAAGTTAAAGATGATTTTGGGTACATATAAAACAAGGAAGCCATATAATAAATCAAGAGCTACTAAAATCTGCTGTTAAGGAAGTATGGTTTCTAGTTATTCTCTAAATTTCATGGAAAAAAGGAAGAAATCAATGCAAATAAAAGCTTTATAGATACAAGGTTATCCCAAAATCTTGGTGTAGTTTTACACTTTAATAACTTCCTAAGTATGAATGCTACAAACTTCCATTAAAAGTTTAGTTAAATTTCTTTTATACATGATTTGAGTTTTTATTTTAATTTTAGCAAGATGGAGCAGCTATTGTTATGCATTATATAATGTATATGCATTAGAAAGTATCTGCATGATGTTTTCTAAAATCTAGTGATTCTGTAGAAAAGGTGCTCTTGTTTGACTACCTTAGTCAACAGATCTATCTCTATTAGAATTCTTCTTGTGGAATCACATCAAAAGTGATATGTATAAATCAAATCCTTATTCTTTGGACAATGTTAAGGCTAGTATTATAAATGTAACCCTTTCAGTCACTAAACAACAGTTGATGAAAATTTTTATAAAGGAAAAATTGGTAATGAGGATGTTCAACAAAATATAACAGTTATAATGAATTGTAATTTCAGGAATTTTAATATTTTTATCCAAATAATTAACCTTTCTAATTTTCTTAAAAAGTCAATAGCACTTACACTTCTGGAATTATTTAAAAACAAAACAAAAAACAAACACTACCATCACCACCCCAAACTGCATTAAGACTTTTAGGACACTATATTTTTGGTGACTGAAGGAGAATGTGGTAATGCTGAAGAGAAAGTAACCAACCAAAAACTACAGAGAAATGGCAATGTCTAACCAGTCTGACCTCATATACCAAAATTTCAATCACCCTTATTTGAAGTCTTTATTATTTCCTAAACTGACTCAATACAAGAGCAACCCAATATGAGTAACTAAGAATGAGGTCAAGAAAAAAATGCATCTTACATCAGAAGAAAAGCCCAGAGGTCTATTTTGCTTTAAAGATTTACAAAGTATTTTCTTTAAATGCACAAATGCTTATTTTACAAATAAGCAAAACTTAAGCTTGACATTAAGTGGCTAGAGGTCAAGATTCAAAGCCAGATCTCCCTTGACTTCAAGTTAAATGCTTTTTCCACTCTCCAGAATACTGAAGCAATTACTATCCAAAGCACAACCCCTTAGTGTATATAAAAAGACAACAAGACACCAGAATCTTCAAGCAGTGGCTAGCTGACGAACCAGATACCTGAAACACTATAACCATCAAAAAGGGTATGCAGTGGGGGGGGAGGGGGGGAACAAAGGCGCAAGCATCAAATCTTTCCAGTCACCACCAGGAAGTCCTAGAATCGTTGAAACCTGAGATGGAAACTCACAGTATCCTATAAACTTCAGTTGGTTGGGAGATCTCTGAATGAATACACAAACACACACACACACTCTCAGAAGGACCTTTAATGAGTTAGTCAACCTAAAATGTCAAAGAATCTTTTCACAAAGAAAACTTATTCTGATTTCTTTTGACAAAGTAAAATCTCAAGTCATCCAAATTCTCAATCTTTCTGTCAAAATGCTAGTTACTTCAAGTTACTCCTACTACAAAATGCTAGTTACTTCCAAGCCAAAATGTTGATTTCATTTTACCTGCTGTCATCAAAACCATATATTCCTCTTTCCATTAAACTTCTCAAGAGAGATCACACATAAAGCATTACAGATATATTTTAAGGTGAAAGAGTGCTTCTCTCACACCCTTGAAAACTTAAAGATAGAACTATGGAGTAAAATCTAATCTCAATGCAATTTTAGTGAAGAATTAATTTGTAGTTTAGTTTCACTATGTGCCTTTCAACTGAAAATTGAAACATTTAACGATTCACCAGGTCTACTGCACTTGTAAATAGTCTTGGTATTTCCTCCAGGCCACAGCAATAAAAGCACTGCATAGGAAGCTTGAATGCTAAGGCTCATCATTATACATATTTATGGGCTCCGAAAAACTAATTTTATCATCAGAGGGGAAAAGGCAAGCAGAAATGTGTCAGAAATCCGTATTTATTTTGAATGCTAAGAATTATTTTAATTCAAGTCAGTCGTGGAAACAATTTTCAATCAAGTCACTTGATTTTTAGACAAAGAGAATGTAGCTTTATATTTGTTCTCGGGGCCAATTCATGTGTTTCCACAGAGATATCGCATTACCAACATAAATGGGAAGAAAGCTTATTTGAAGAATAATCACCTAATGAACCACATCAAATTTTATCTAAAATACACAGGAATAAAAATGTGAAGTGGCCATTCAAAAGGGGTAATATCTGCTGTAAAAGGATAGGTTTTAAAATATAAGAGTAAGCTAAGCATGATATTGGCTATTGGTTCAAAACAGTTAAGGCACCAACAGCTCTAGCAATACATGAGGTAGGTAGTGTGTGAAAATGAAAAATACCTTTCTTTAAATATAAACAATAAGTGCCTGAAATGCATTTCTCTATTTTGAGACTACTGCTCTTTAATAAAGGATAACAATGGATTCTTAAAAATAGCTTCTTTTCTGCTTCCTTATAATAAGGTGCAACTTATGCCCAGTGAGTCTAAGACAAGACTGTTTTCATGCATTTTTTACTGCTAATTTCCCCTTAATAGGGAGGACAAGTTGCTAAAATGTGGATAGGTGGATTGATATTATTTTTCCAAACAAGACAGAATTAAAGTAAACATTAAGTCAATACTTACACTGAAGATACATTTTTGTAAAATAATAAAAGCTTCTTCACCACATCATGACAGTTTGATGTTTGGACAGCCTTATACTACTTTCTAACTGTCAGTATTGTTGATGGTGCCAAGGCTCTAGATGAGTTCAGGTTAAGTGCCATTTAAGGTTTCTCACATAGACTAAGTTACAAACACATGGCTGGCTCTTAAAAAATAAATTTTCTTGGTAATTAAGAATAGTAAGGCAGAACAGCACACAGCAACTTAAGAAAAACTTTTCACTAAAGGTTTCCTGAAAATAAATCTGTGGCTCTCTTCAACCGTGAGATGATTCAAACTAATTCCAATTGTTCACTGATAAAGAAAGCAATATGCACCCAGAGAGAGGACTGTGGGTACTGAGTTTTTGGACCACAACAAAGCATTTTCATTCTTTCTGTTGTTGTTTGCTTGCATTTTGTTTTATTTCTCAGATTGCTTTTTCCTTCTTGATCCAATTTTTCTTGTGTAGCAACATAACTGTATAAATATGTATACACATATTGGATTTAACATATTTTAACATACTTGACATGTATTGGACTACCTGCCATGTGGGGGAGGGGGTGGGAGGAAGTTGGAGAAAATTTGGAACAGAAAGTTTTGCAAGGGTCAGTGTTGAAAAATTACCCCATGCATATGTTTTATAAATAAAAAGCTTTAATAAAAGAAAAAAGAAAAAGAAAACAAGTCCTGATTCGGACATAATTTAAAACAATCAGAACAAACACAATAAGGATGGCAGACAAACTAGAAAATAAATTAATAAACAATACCCTTTTCTCCCTTCTCTCTGCCTTATGGCAGCCTCTACTTGTAAATTACTCTTTTAGTGCCTGTACTAAGATGATGCTTGAGGAGTCTTAGACTAATGATTTGAAGCAATGGAAAAAAAGGGCTACCAAGTACAAGAAAGAAGAGATAGCTTCGATAAATGTATGTGAGACTAATGCATACTGTGCTGATTGATAACAAATTCAGTGGGCTTATTACTATCTTGAATTTATCTAGAAGATTGTACATTTCACGTACTTCTACTTGTCTTTGAGTATACCTTTGCATATTTTTGCAAAGGCTCCCAAAATGGACTCTGTTTTTAAAATGTCTGCTTACCTAGCTCATTTTATCTGAAAAAGAATATGTATGGCAGTTGATTTGATGGAGCTTAAAAGTAGGCTGAGTTATAACTCACCATAGTTTAAGCTATATTTCTGAAGATCCCCAAAGGGCATAAAATACTATTTTAAAAAGGATAATGATTCACTTAGCCCGAGTCTTGCTGCTACCATTAAAAGAGAATTAAACTAAATGCCCTTAAATTCTGGGGACATTTGCTTCTATAGTTTGTTGTGGATGACTGTCATCCATCAGCTTTGCTACTTCTCCTCCCTTGCCTCTGTCTTCATCTTCTTCTGAACTCTCCCTGTAGTGACCTTTTAGTCCTTTTAGTGACCACCAAAGGACCCTGGAAGATGGCACTTGAAAGCATTACTTTTGTTTTATGAGATGAGAAGTTGAAGGAGTGGGCTGAGCTGTCTTTTAGAACTTCTCACAACTTCCCCATAATCCTAAAAAACTGCAAACACAGAAAGCAGAAGGTTTCTACCTCTTATTTTGTAATGAGATCTTTTAAAGTATAACACAAATGGGGCAACTAGTTGGTGCAGTGGATAGAGCACCAACCCTGAAGTCAGGAGGACCTGAGTTCAAATTTGACCTCAGATACTTAACACTTCTTAACTATGTAACCCTAGGCAAGTCACTTAGCTCCAATTGCCTCAGGGGGAAAAAGTATAATACAAATAACCAGTATTTTCTCAAGTGGCTTGATCAATTGCTCTTGTCCTATGAAACTTGAGCTTTTCTCTTGTCAACACACAAAGTACTACCCAAAGATCCAAACTTATACCTAATAGCTTATTCATGACATCAACTGAAAAGAAGAAAAATGAGACATTTTCTCTATTTTTTCCAGTAACAATATTTATGATTTGCCCTAAATGTATAACAATATAAAAGTTACATATAAGCACAAAATCATATTACAGCTAAATTTAAGAATTCTTTATCCAATCTCTTAAATTATGAGAGCTCAGATGGCAAAGGGAGGAGTTGAGAAAAAGGGAAGGAAGAGTTAATGTATATAATAAGCTACTCATGGTATGTCACAAATTGCCTATAATTTATGTCCTTAAGAGAGTTGCTTAGTTCTAGTGCCTTGTCTTCAATCTTCAGATTCTAAAATAGTCCCTATATTATTCATTTTGCTTAAATTTTAAATAATTAAACTTTAACACAAGAATTTTTAGAGTACAAATAGAAGGTTTGATTATGCTTTTGAAACACTGAGATGCCGGAGACAAAACAAGTTGGCTAATATGAACAGTTGACAAATTGTGGTTCAAAACCTTCTTTTAATTTATTAATTATATATATTTGTGAATACTAGTATTTACTACTGCTACTACTATGTGTCAACCTCTATAACAAGCACTGTAGGTACAAAGACAAAAATGAAAAAACTCCTATATTCAAGGAGTATTTTCCTTGAGGATATATATAAAAAATATGTGAAATATACATGACATTTGCATGTATAAATACATAGTATGTATTTCATAGCAAACTGCACAAGAGGCATTTGCAGCTAGGACAAAGAAAGACTATGTGTGTACTTGAGCTAAGCTTTTGCCAGGATGTTTTTTAAAAATACTATAGTGGACTAACCTAAATAAGCATTTCTTTAACCATGTTTTATATGATATAAACAAAAAAGGTATTTCATGAGAAATCAACTTTAGTGATATTCTTTTCACTAAAATATTAAACTTGGAAATTGTGTATCAATAATAGTTATTGCATCTGATAGTTTTAGGTATGAAAAAAAAAAACCTTAATTTTCTCTATTTTGCTCTAAAATTTCTAGGGGGGTATTATATACTAACACAATCTCCTGGAAAGTTTATAAATTTTGTCAATACTTACCGTAGTGTTTCATAACCAAATCTGGGCAATGTTAGTCAAAGCAATAGCGGTGCACCTCAAAATATAATGATGGAGAAAAGCAAATAGAACTAAAATACAATAATAATCAACCTAAAGAGATTTTTTTTTCATTCTGTTGTTAATAGCTAGTGTTAAATACTAAACCACATTTAAAGAGTATCTACTATATACAAAGTATAGCTTATATAGGGAAATGGAGAGCTAAATTGAAGTAGAAAGTAACAAAGATAGGCAAACAACAACAAAAAGAGCGAAAAAGCTATATTGTGAAACACACTCAGTTTCCAAATTCCTCTCTCTGGGTATAGATTGCTCTCCTCACCACTGAACAATTGAAACTGTTTTGAATCATCTCATTGTTGAAAAGAACCCTGTCCATCACAGTTGATCATCGTATAATCTTGTTGCCATGTATAATGATCTTTTGGATAGGCAGGATATTCTAAGACATTATAGTCTCAGACAAATGCATATTTTAAAAAAGCATCTACATTTAGAATTAAAGTTATTAAGTTATGGAAATAAAGGCTTTAACACTAAAAACAATTAATTTTAAAGTATTTTATGAGTCATTCTCTTAAAAAAAAAAAAAAAAAAAAGTATGTGCCATACTAAGCTTTAAAGCATAGGCAGCTATCTGACTGGGAAAGGTATTACCATGGCAGTGAGATAAAAACTCATAGTCAGAATTGGTGGCTCTCCCCTTTAACTTCCTATTCTCACTCTAGCTTCTTCTTTACTATCGATAAGATAATGGGATAAAAGGGAGGATTTTTCCAGATCTTGGTTCTGCTTTTCTCCACATTATAAAAGGAATGGAGGGAGAAAGGGAGGAGGAGGAGTAGATACTGGACTTCCCTAAAAACCAGGGCTAGGCCACCAAAACAATATGGCTTTGGACAAGACACAACATCACTTCTGTGCAGCATAGATGATGACTGTCTTCTCTTTCCTCATACTGTCATACTTTCACATCAATAAAGTCTATGAAAAAGATTCCAAGTAACAAGTTCTCAATTTCTTCACTAGATAATAAGTTGCACTTACAATAGCAAGATCCAAAAGAGTTAATAATTGCTCAAGAATAAGGAAATGAGTTTTTTACAAAGGACAATATTTTGATTACAAAATAATCACAATACTATCATAATCTCTAAAAAAAAAAAATTCCTCTGATCTAATCTTCTTTCTTTTCTTTTCTTTCTTTCTTTTTTTTTTTTTTTTTTTTGGTTGAGGCAATTGAGGTTAAGTGACTTGCCCAGGGTCACACAGCTAGGAAGTATTAAGTGTCTGAGACCTAATTTGAACTCGGGTCCTCCTGACTTCAGGGCTGGTGCTCTATCCACTGCGTCACCTAGCTGCCCCTCTAATCTAGTCTTTATCCATAAAAAACATTATAATGTAATTGTTCAAAACATTTTTATAAGTTAACTTTTCTAATGTTAACTTATTTTGAGTCAAGATCTGATCCTCACTAGAATAATTATACAAATACTAAAAAGCTTTCAAGGAGATTTTTCAGGAAATCAGAGATTTACAGTTAAATATTATCAACCACAGCTTTCCACTAGAAAATATATAGTCATAGCTATTCTCCAATCAGTAAATGGTCAAAGGATATGAACAGACAATTTTCAGAGGATGAAATTAAAACTATTTATAGTCATATGAAAAGGTGCTCCAAATCACTACTGATCAGAGAAATGCAAATCAAGACAACCCTGAGGTACCACTACACACC
This sequence comes from Myrmecobius fasciatus, assembly GCA_023553655.1. Lineage (NCBI taxonomy): Eukaryota > Metazoa > Chordata > Mammalia > Dasyuromorphia > Myrmecobiidae > Myrmecobius > Myrmecobius fasciatus. Next base: position 230,448 of record JAJPUD010002452.1, on the reverse strand, counting down.
TGTCAGATTGGCTAAAATGACAGGAAAAGTTAATGATGAATGTTGGAGGGAATGTGGGAGGGCTGGGACATTGATGCATTGTTGGTGGAGCTGTGAACGGATACAGCCATTCTGGAGAGCAATTTGGAGCTATGCTCAAAAAGTTATCAAACTGTGCATACCCTTTGACCCAGCAGCATTTCTATTGGGCTTATATGCCAAAGAAATCATAAAAGGAAGGAAAGGGCCCCATATGTGCAAGAACGTTTGTGGCAGCCCTTTTTGTAGTGGCTAGAAACTGGAAATTGAATAGATGCCCTTCAACTGGAGAATAAATTATGGTATATGAATATTATGGAATATTATTGTTCTGTAAGAAATGACCAGCAAGACGATTTCAGAGAGGCCTGGAGAGACTTGCATGAACTGATGCTGAGTGAAACGAGCAGAACCAGGAGATCATAATACATGGCAACAACAGTACTATATGACGATCAATTCTGATGGACATAGCTCTCTTCAACAATGAAATGTTTCGAATGTTGGAGGGGATGTGGGAAAACTGGGACACTGATACATTGTTGGTGGAACTGTGAAGAGATCCAACCATTCTGGAGAGCAACTTGGAACTATGCCCAAAAAGTTGTCAAGCTGTGCATACCCTTTGACCCAGCAGTGTTTCTACTGGGCCTATATCCCAAAGAGATCTTAGAGGAGAGAAAGGGCCCCACCTGTACAAGAATGTTTGTGGCGGCCCTTTTTGTGGTGGCTAGAAACTGGAAACTGAAGGGATGCCCATCAATTGGAGAGTGGCTGAATAAATTATGGTATATGAATGTTATGGAATATTATTGTTCTGTAAGAAACGACCAGCAGGACGATTTCAGAGAGGCCTGGAGGGACTTGCATGAACTGATGCTGAGTGAAACGAGCAGAACCAGGAGATCATCATACACAGCAACAACAGTATTACATGATGATCAATTCTGATGGACATGGCTCTCTGCAACAAAGAATTGTCTCAAACCAGTTCCAATTGTTCACTGAAGAAAACCATATACACCCAGAGAGAGGGACATGAAATATGGACCACAACGTAACATTTTCATGATCTCTACTGACATTTGTTTGCATTGTGTTGCCTTTCTCTGATTCTTTTTTTTTTCTTGTAGATAGGATTTTTCTTGCATAACTTCTCAAGCATTTCAACATTATTAGCATGTAGTGGACTTCCTGCCATCTAGGGGAGAGGAGGGGACTGGGGGTAAAATTTGTAATGGAAAGCTTTGTAAAGATCAATGTTGGGGAACTACCCATACATATGTTATACAAATAAAAACCTTCAATAATAAATAAATAAATAAATAGAAAACAAACAAAAAAAAAACAATGAAATGTTTCAAACGACCTCCAATTGTTCACTGAAGAAAGCCATATACACCCAGAGAGAGGGATGTGAAATGTGGACCACAACATAACATTCTCATACTCCTTGATTGATGTTTGCTTACACTGTGTTTCCTTTATCTGATATACCTTTTGTGTAGATAAGATTTTTCTTGCACAACAATGATAACTTTGGAAATATGTATACATATATTCGATTTGCCAATATTTTAACATAATTAACATGTAGTGGATATCCTGCCATCTAGGGGAGGGGTGGGGAGTTGGAGGGAAAAATTTGTCACAGAAAGCTATGTAAGGGTTAATGTTGAAGAATTACCCACACATGTTATGCAAATAAAATAAATAAATAAATAAAAAAGAAAAAATTTTAAAAAAGAAAAAAAAGAAAATATATAGTCATTATGGCTCCTCAACATTCACTCCAGGGGGAAGCTAGGTGGCACAGTGGATAGAGCACCAGCCCTGAAGTTAGGAGGACCTGAGTTCAAATCTGGTCTCAGATACTTAACACTTCCTAGCTGTTTGACCCTGGGCAAGTCACTTAATCCCAACTGCCTCAGCAAAAAAAACAAAATAAAACAAACAAAAAAATCAACACTCACTCTATTAATACCTCACATGCTTTCTTCACAATAACCCTGTGACACAGAATGCAAGTACTGTTACTTCTATCTTATCTCAAGACTGAAATTGAAAGAGACTATAACGATTCCTCAGGGTCCTAGAATTGTTAAATACCAGAGCCAGGATTGGTGTTAATGATGTGAGGGCAAAGAGGACAAAAAGAAAAAATCCCTCAGCTTCATTTCAGAGAACAGAATTCAGGTACCAAAAATGTTACTCCTAAATTCAACACTAATATATAAAATTTAAAAATTCTGAGTTCAAATCTGGTCTCAGACACTTAATACTTCCTAGCTGTGTGACCCTGGGCAAGTCACTTAACCCAATTGCCTCAGCAGGAAAAAAAAAAAAAAAAAAAAGAAACAGACTGTCAAAAAAAGAGTAAGCAATGAATGAGAATGCCAATTTGGAATAATGGAAAATGTGGTAGGTTTGAAGTTTTGTGTTTTGCTTTGGATGGAGAGATAAGGGTAGATAACAGTGAGCAGAACCATTTATTTAATTTTAAAATACAAGAGTCTAGCCCCCAAGAACAAAAAAGTATTTACACACCTGTGCTGTCTGCTGGACACTCAAATGGTATAAAGAATATATGTTAAGTAAAGTATATAATGCTAACAACTGATATAAAAATATATACCCTAAGAATTTATTCATATCAATAAAAATGTATATATCCATAAAATAACAAAATTCACATATATGAATAAAAAAGTTGCAATGATTACTGAGTATTTTTCTTCAGAGAGACAGTTTAATAAATGGCAACATCAATATTTTAAAGACAGAAATTATAGCTGTATTTAAAAGAAAATATTACATCAATTACAATGCGGTCAATAATAACATAAAACAAAATGCACCCCAAACCATCTGTATTTCACCTTTTCTTTTCTTTCTTTCTTTTTTTTTTCCCCTGAGGCAAATGGGTCAAGTGACTTGCCCAGGGTCACATAGCTAAGAAGTGTTAAGTGTCTGAGACCAGATTTGAACTCAGGTCCGCCTGCCTTCAGGGCTGGTACTCTATCCACTACACTACTTAGTTGCCCCATCATCTTTTCTTAATAAGTTAAAAATAACTGATTGTATTTGGACATCTTATCCTAGTGTAGTATGACAAAAGTAGTTTACTACTTTGCATTTCAAGTATTGGTTGACTTTCAAATGTCTCAGAGAAAATATAGAGGAGGAAAATGAGAAATTAAACTGGTTAAAAAAAGTTTCTTATAAAGGGGTGAGAGTTTCCCTAATCCAAATGATCACTTTTTGTACCCATTTATATTTAGCAAAATTCTTACTGAATTAATTGTTCTTTATTACAATAAAACCGTGTGCATATACCTACTTTCTTTCACTATATCTACCATGATTTAAATTAAATTTAAATTAAATGTGTTACAAATCTTTAAGGAGGAAATATAACTTAGAATTAAGCTTTCTCTTTTATAAATCTGTATACATGGCTGACATGGAAATAAATTTAATGTGTAAAAAAGCAGATATTATATATTAACCACATTCACAGGGATTTACTGCAAAAGAGATAAAAATGTTTTTAAAACTAATAAAAGCTACTTTTCTTCTGAGAACTATTGTAAAATAAAAGTTAAATTAATACCAAGCATGGTTCTTTTAATAAAAATATGGTTGTGTTGTCCTACCTGTTAATTAAACTATGTTTTAAAAAGAATAATTACTGCAATCACTGTAGCATATATAACAAAATAAAAGATAACAGTCCCTATCTTCTGGGATATCTAGGATATCTATTCTTCCTCCCTTTGCTATAAAAATTCAGAATTTATGATGATTTTATCTACTCTTCATTATCTATAAAAAGCAGAGTTAACAAAATAAAAGTATACATAATAGTAATGTTTAGCCTTTATAGAATAAAGTATTTATGTGAAGGTTGTAATTATAATTATTCTTATCTATCTATATGTAACATGTCACCCCTAATCTATTGGAAATTATGTCAAGGTCAGAGATATATTTTTTTATTTATTCCTCCTAGCTAATAAGTTCTAATAAATTGGGCTAACATATTGTACTGAATATGCTTTCTTTGAAAGAGTTCCAGAAATCCAACCTTCTTCAGAACTCAATGATTTACTTCCAATTAAGACAAATTAGTTAGATTTTACTATGATTATATTTTTAAAATTATAGAAGAGAATCCACAGGATTTTTTACACTTATTTTCTTAAATGTAACTTAAATACATAACATCCTCTAAAAAAGGACATGTTTTATTCAAGTAACATATTAATATTAGTTAATTTTTCATCTAATGAACTTGGGGATTAAGTAGAACTATGAAAGAAATACTTCAACTGAAAATAATTGAGTTAATTACAAAAGTTTTACCACTGTATTTCAGAAATATCTTTTTTGTACCAACTTACTTAATATACTAGCTAAGTTTAAAATGACCCCCTAAAAATTATCTTAATCATTAAAAAAAAATTTGATTGCAAAGATAAGCATTTACTTTACCCAAAAAATAAATTCCCCTTAAAAATTATCCTGATCAGAAGATCATTCATTTTCCATGCTTCTTAACCTCACTCTTATTTATGTTAGATAATTTCTGTACTGGAACCCATGAATTACTTACTTGTTAAAAAAAGGTTCAATGAGTTTTGATCTGGCAGACACATGAATTTTTGGAGGACTGAGAAAAGACCCTAATTAAAAAAAAAAAAAAAAAAAAAGCAAGACACTATAAGTGATTATGTACATGAAGTCTGAAAATTCAAGTAAAAATATATATAAATCAATAAACAAGTTTGGTAAGGGATGAAAGTTCTCCTAAGAACCAAGTTTCATACTCCCTGAAGTACTCAGGAAGGAAAAATTATCCCATTCCCTGCTCAGAATTTTTCCCAGAGAGCTTTCCTTTCTACTCTGACTTGTACTTCATAAACATACTCACCTTAAAATGAGAAAGTCACGGAAAAAATAGACAAGGCAAATTTTTTCCCTCCCCAATTATATGAATTCTTGATATTGACATGTACATAGTACCTAAGAAATTAGCCATGGAGATGAAACACAGTCCTGTAATGTACGCATCATAGCCTGCCTCGTGGAGCTGTTCAGATGCAGTATCATAACTTGGAAACCCTTCGGCACTTTCTAAAAGGAAAGGAAAAAAAAAAAAAGGTTTCCCAAGGGTGTCATGAAATATCATGATGCCTCTGTAATTGAACTTCATTATATTAATAATTTCTATAGAAGTATCCCTTGTGATTATAAAATTATTTCACCAATTTAAATATTTCCTATTTCTCCTATAGCCCAAGACTTACTTTGATATGGTTTAATATGATGTCCAATGAGAGATGCTATCTATAGCAATGTCAAATGCCTTACCTACACAAAAATATTAACTTTATCAAACATTAAAGATTTTATAAAAGAGTACCTAATTTTCAAATATTTCAATTTCATAAGCCTCAGAACTCATAAAGTACACCTTCACCTGATTTTAATGGTCAATACCTTACAAACTGCAAAATTTGCCCTCCTCAAATCAGGAGCCAAATTTTAATACTAGCAACCAATAAACACTCTAATGCCAAAAATTCTATTTCAGAAAGCATTTCAAATTCATGGAAGGATTTCTTACTGTAGAAATTACATTAACAAGTAGAACCCAATCTAACAGGTCTGAACTTGCTGAAAAGTGAAAGACCAATGGCTCAAGCTCAGAACATTTTCTTGGGAATTTCTGTATATATCTGCAAATTTAAGCAACAAAATATGAAAGCACAATTAAATCCAAAATATACCAAATCCTCAGTATAATGTTGTTTGTCCTCAGGGCCCACACTATGGAACTATCTTACTGAGAAGACCAACTCAAAGACCTTTTAATATTTTAATATACTTAGTTATCTTGGGATTGAGAGAGGTGGGGAAGGGAGAAAAATGATTAAACTTGTCTGAATGAAATCTACTTGACTCACTACTGCCTTATGTTGAATTTTACTCCATAGTGAAAAGAGGCATAGTGAAGTTCCAGTATACAAGCATAAAAGAACAAACAAAAATACTTTATTAGAGTCTGACAAATCAGTACAGTATTCCCTTGATCAGTTAAGATGAAAGCTACAATACTGAAAATAACAGCATGAATGTAAGTTAATAAAAAAGGACCAATTTTTACATTAATATGTCTGTCACAGAGAATTTCCAAACTACCAAAAGATATTAAATAAGAATATTTTAAGTATAAATCCTTTGTCTTTTCAAAAATGTTCCCTATCTACATAGCTTACTTCCTTAATTCTCCCACCAGCTCTCTTTTCACTTACACATACATACACATTTTCCAAAATCATCAGGAATGATCTAAATTTCTTTTATCCCCTTTCATTTGGGATAATTATCCAGAAAGAGAAACAATTAACTATAATCTGGGATGCCTGAAGATACTGTACTTTGAAGGTTATAAAGTATTAGTCTATAATTGGTGACTAGAAAATTTTCAGTTAACAGTAAAGGATAATCTCTGGAGCATTCAACAAAGGCACAATTAGGCCAATGTAAACAAATTATGTATACAGTTTGAAAAAGAATTAAGGTTATTGAGCACAGAATATAGATCAGATGTGGTAACACCTAATGTTTTCCAATCTGATTACTTGCTCTGTTTCCACTCCCATACCAGCTTAAGAGAGGTTATGGAGATTTTCATTCCATCCAATCTAGAGGTACAGTTCTCAAACTTCCCAAAAGCGCAAAAAGTATAATGTTGGTGCTTAACCATAAAAAATATCTCTTTATATTAAATGGATATGACTTAGAGGGAAGGGAAAATCCCTCTAACTTTTTGGGAAAATTCCTTCAAGTGTCAAGTGACGACATATAAATTTCAATTATTTTGCTCCTCAATGACCAATCTACCCCAACTAAGTACACATTTAAACAGAATACAGACACAATCAGACACCAACTTATTACTTAATAAATTCCATAACACTTTCATACCTTAAAGAGTATATCACTTATGTTTATTAATTCATAATCAAAAGCCTTCACTTTTTTTTTTTTTTTGCCTTAAACTCTTACCAACTTTAGGAGGGTTGAATGGTGCCTCTTTTAAACGCTTTTCCAGTTCTGCAAGGGATGTGTTATTAATAATATCCTGCAAAGAGAAGCAAAGAACAAGCAATAATTATATATTATATTGGATAATTATATCTGATGACAATTAGCTAATAATTATGTTGAGTACTGCCACCTTATGTCGTTTACTAACACTCACAGCTGCCAAGTTATATTTAGTATGTCAGATACAGCAATCATTAGATTACGCCTTTTCTGGATGGGCCTATTTCTACAATAGTACAGTAAGTAACATTTTGGCAAAACTATGCCTTTGTCACAATACTTAATCATTTCAATTACATGATAGGCACTTGAAAAATGCCAAATGGTTAGAAAAACATCTCAGTTACTAAAAAAGCATCATGTTTGTTTTTTTAAAAGAGGAAAATCATGGAAAAACTAGCAAACTAGCAGATTTGAAAATTACCTTAAAAGGTTGTGTGCTTGCCATCAGTTTAGTATCCAGTAACCTAAAATTTTAAAATGGTCAAAATGTAAACAAAATATAAATGAATATAAAAAAAAGAATGTATTACTTATTTGGATATGATCCTCTCAAGATCTTAAAAAAAGGCCAATGTTGCCAAATGTATTAGAGAATACTTTTTCTAGTCTTCATACTGAATAGTATTTTTAAGTTATGTGAATATAAATACCATAGAAATCTTACTGTATTTTACTAATCAGTTCAAGTTGGCAATGCCAACAGACGTAGTTCTTGGAACAGCCCTGTCTCTGTAGTGTTACTTCTACTATTGAATTAGATTGTTTCTTCCCTACCAAAAATGTAGAAAGTACAAAGATTCAATCTAAATCAATTCAACAAGCATGTTAGGTTCTGTTAAGTGCAAAGCACCAATTTAAGTAAGAGCTAAGGATACAAAGAAAGACAAAATTTTTTAAAGTTCCTGACCTTAGAACTTACACTGTACTAGGGGATGCAATTTTATACAAGTAAGTATATACAAAATCATTTGATGATGAAGAATAGACTTAAATAGAGGATCACCAAAGGTGACTAAAAGTAGAGGTTAGAAAAAACCTTTAAGAACTTATAATATGCCAGGCACTATGCTAAGTATTTTAAAAATATTATCTCTGTGAGATAGATGTTGAACTTTAAATTAAGATAAGGACTCCAAGAGAGAGAATGAAAGAGGGAACATTTTCCAAGCATAAGGCAAAGACATGAAAGTGAGAATTCAAATGGTCAGTTGAAAAAGTTCATGGCAAAACATCAATAGAGCAGAGCACAGAAAATAAAAGACAACTATGATTATACAAAATTAAAAATTTTTACATAAACAAAATCAATATAGATAATAAATTAGAATAGTATATTATAGAATATAATTAGTATATTAAAATAAAAGAATAATATATAAGAGGAAATAGTTACTATGAAAAAATCTTTGGAGCAAGTATCTCTGACAGCCATTCCTCTTTTGATAAATGCTTAAAAGCTACAAACAGGCAGTTTTCAAAGGAAGACACTCAACTTATGAATAGAATATAAAAATTGCTCCAAGTCATTAACAAATAGAAAAATGGAAATAAGCAAAGATGATTTTTAAAAAAGGAAAATTAAATGATTATGAGAAAATGGGCACTCAAATGCATTCTTCATGGAGTTGTGAACTGGTTCAAATTTTGGAAATATGTGATACCATGTCCCAAAAATCCCCTAATTGTGAATATCTTTTGACTCAGTAATACCGGCAACATATCTAGACTCTAAAGAGATCAAAGAAGGAAGAAAAGGACCTATCTGTATTTAGCTATTTATAAACACTATTTCTGTAGTAGCAAAGAAGTGGAAACTAAAGAGTAACCATCAATTGGGGAACAGTTGAACATATAATAGTGTATTAATGCAATGGAATATAAAATAATGAGAGGTATATGAGTTCAAAAGAGACCTGGGAAAATTCACAGAAACTGATGCAGAGTGAAGTGATAACAATCAAGAGAAAAAATAATTCAGTTACAACAGCACTATAAAGACAAAATTTTTGAAAGACTTAAGATGATTCCCAAGAGCTAATGAATTATGCTACCTAACTCCTGACAGTATGGTGATGGATTCAAGATGCAGAAATAAATGTGTAGTTTTGTTTTTTTATTTTTTTAAAAGATACTGATAATGTCTAAAATTTGTTTTGATTGATTATACAAACAAATGTTTTTCTTTATTTCTATCAAATTAAGGGACAATTGGGAATGAGTGAAAACAAATGCTTGTTAATTAAAAAACAAAATAATTTTTTTTTTTAAAATGGCCATTCAGGGGCAGCTAGGTGGCGCAGTGGATAGAGCACCAACCCTGAAGTCAGGAGGACCTGAGTTCAAGGCTGGTCTGAGACACTTAACATTCCCTAGCTGTGTGACCCTGGGCAAGTCACTTAACCTCAATTGCCTCAGCAAACAGCAAAAAAAAAAAAAAAAAAAAAAAGGGGGCCATTCAGGGAGACCAAGTAGATCAATTTGGCTATATTCAGATGGTATGAAGGGGAGTAAATGTAATTACTAGAAAGGAAGGCTGGAGCTAGAATGCAAAGGACTTTGAAACAGCAATCTCAGTGTTTACATGCTTTTTTAATATTCTTCAGATATTTTCAAGAATATAATATATAATTTCCACTACTGTTAACTATTACTGCCCAACTTCTCCATTTGAATTCCTATACTCATGAATAATATTAAGCTTCTGTGATAACTTTATTCCTATAATATTCTATAGATGAGAAATTTTAAAAATTAACTAGTATAACATAAAAAACTTACTTTCCTGCCATAAAAAAAAAAAAAAAATCAGTGTATAAGGTACAGGAACTTCATACCTAGAGTACGTTTGCTCCATTATAGTTTCCCCCAGTCCTCAAAGAGTGTCTGGACTGAGTTTTATCTTATAGAAAATAAATCTGAGCTCTGTAAAGTTAATATTAAACCTGTTATTTAATAAGTAAAAATTAACTTTAATTGTTCCAAGGTACTAAAATTTGCAGGTAATGGATTTAGGAGCTAAAACACTTGCTCACAGCTTTCATTTGTCTACAAAGTACTCTAAAGAGACTATTCCGTGTTTATACGGCCCAATGGTTTTATAAGAAATTTCCATCTCAGCATATTTCCTCAGTTATTTTCATTTAAGAATACATGAGAGGAAAAAGACAACATACCATCTTGCACCTGGATTAAGTGCTTATTTTGAAAATTCTTAAAATAGGAATTTCAAAAACAAATAATCACAAAACCAAAATTTTTAAACCATCAATAAATAATCTAACAGTCTATCAACCTATTCTTCTAGCTAAGAGTCCTATGAAATTAGTGTACATATAATGTAATACATACCCAAATATATTATATCTTTGACAAATGCCATTTCAGATGAGAGATAAATCTTACCTGGGGAAGACACATGTTGTGACCTCCTTAAATTCATTTAAGTCCTAAAATACAAAAAATCAACTCATTATAGCTAGGCTAGATTGATACATTCTTATTCAAAACCATAAATCATGCTCAATATGAAAAATCCATTATCCAGAAAACAACACAGGCATAAAACACCTTTGCCCATTCTGTAATAATGTTTCCAGAAACTTTCCAAATGAACTGTAACACCTCAAAAAGACATTTTAAAACAAAGAACTTTAAAATCTATTTAAGATTCTATTTCATAAGAAACTTTGAAAACTCAAAATTCTAACAATAATGTGTGCTTACAAAATAATAGTACCAAAGAAAAGCTATTGAGTTAATTAATCATACCAAAAAAATCCATGTTTCTGAAAGAGTTCATAAGGTTATATACTTCTGGAGGCCCACAGTAAAGTAGCAAAGCACTCTGAGGAAAGGATAGGAAGCAGCATGCATCAGATCAGTCCATCTGACATCCAAATGTTTTGTTTTTTCTTTCCAGTTTTCTAACACCTTCCTCCTCGTTATGTATCCTTTGATCCACAGACACTGGCTTCCAAGCTGTTTCAAACACCAACAAGAGATTTGTCTCTTGGCTAGGGGCATTTTCTCGAGCTATCCCCCACGCCTGGAATGCTATCTCTCAACTCAAGTGCCCTGACTTCCCTAGCTTAAGTGCGGATTAAAATTCATCTTTTATGGGAAATCTTTCACAATCCCCATAAATTCTAGGGCCTTTCCTTTGTTAATTATTTCCTATTTATCCTGAATATACTGCTTTATGTATTTATTTGCATGTTATTTCCCCCATCTGATGTTGAGTTCCTTGAGGGTAGAGAGGGTCTTTTACCTCTTTTTGTAACTCTAGTACTCAGCACAGTGCCTGATGGATAGTAGGCATTTAATATAGATTGATTTTGATCATAAAATCTAGAATGGAAAGGAGATTGCTTAACTCTGAGCTAATTAGCATACATAATAATACTAGACTTAAAAGTCATATTCCTAACCTTTTGTAACTACACTGTTATTCGACAATATTAATACTTCATGTGAACATACCAAATCCAATTATATTTTCAAGAGTTTAGAAATATTAAAATTACTTTATTTTTTATAATTAACACAAAGTAGAAATCTAAAATTGTCTAAAATTCTGACTAGCTTTTCCATGACTATAGTCTACTTCACAGAAAGTATAATGAAAAAGTAGCTTAAATATAAATCAAAGCAGAAAAAAAATTCAGTGACAATTCTGTAAAAGCAACACCACAGCTCTAAAAATGACAATCAAAATAGCCCCTAATCAAGTGCATTCTAATATCCTCCTCCCATTTTACAAAACTGAAAATTAGAAAGGCTAACTAACTTGTTCAAGATCACAGTTTGCTCAAGCAGGATTACTCAAGCAGTATTGGTATTCTTTTATTACTTGAGGATGTATCCCAACCCAGCAAAGGGCATGAGGTTTGGTAAGTACAAAGAAATAAAAAAAAAATGGAAATGAACCTTTATGTCATTAGTAAAGAGATGAAAGATCCTTCGGAAGGAATGCGACTAACATCAATATTCTTTTATGTTTGAAAACTACTACAATCATTTTCTCTATGAAAACATGTTAGAAACATTTTAGAAGGAATACCTTTCCTGGCATGGGTTGGACTAAAAGGCAGCTATGACTCTGTAATTACTATTACAAGCACAATACAGAGAAAAATTCTGCATAAGATCTTTCTTACTCTCTTACCAGATAACAAAAAGATTTCATGATGAGGCAGTTTGTTAGACAAAAGTTCCCATGACAAGGATCCCAAAGAAAGCAGGAAGGATTTAGCTCTAAAATAATTAAACTATCAACACTCACATAGTACTTTAAAGTTTACAATATCTGTCCTCATAAAAACCTTATGCCATAAAGTTGTTGCAAGTATTACTCTCCCTATTTTAGATATGAGAACCCTGAGGGCCTGAAAAATTTCTACATTTTAAAAAGTTTTACTTTCTTTCTCTCTCTCTCTCTTTTTTATTAAAGCCTTTTATTTTCAAAACATATCCAGGGATACTTTTTCAAAACTGACCCTTACAAAACCTTGTGTTCTGAATCCCCCCCCCAAGATGGTAAGTAATCCAAAATATGTTAAACGTGTTAAAATACATGTTAAATCCTATATATATATATATATATATATATATATATATATATATATATATATTATATATAACATAATTTTTCTTTGCAAAAAAAATTTCATAAAAAAAGGAAAAAAAAAAAAAAGAGAGAGAGAGAGAAAGAAAACAAAATGCAAGCAAACAACAACAAAAAGAGTGAATGGTATGTAGTGATCCACCCTCAGTTCCCACAGTCCTCTCTCTGGGTGTAGATGGCTCTCTTCATCACAAGATCATTGGTCTGAATCATCTCTGTTGAAGAGAGCCACATCCATCAGAACTGATCATTGTATAATCTTACTGCATATACAATGATCTCCTGATTCTGCTCATTTAACTGATGCTAATCAGTTTATGCAAGTTTCTCCGACTTATGCAGGTTTCTCTAAAATCATCCTTCTGATTATTTCTTACGAAACAGTAATATTCCATAACATTCATATACCATAATTTATTCAAGCCATTCTCCAATTGATGGGCATTCATTCCATTTCCAGTTTCTAGCCACTATAAAAAGGGCTGCCACAAACATTTTTGCACATGCGGGTCCCTTTCCCTCCTTTAAGATCTCTTTGGATATAGGCCTAGTAGAAACACTGCTGGGTCAAAGGGTATGCACAGTTTGATAACTTTTTGAGCCTAGTTCCAAATTGCTCTCCAGAATGGTTAGATTCAATCACAGTTCCACCAACAATGTATCAGTGTCCCAGTTTTCCCACATTCCCTCTAATATTTGTCATCTTAACCAATCTGACAGGTATATCTCAGAGTTATTTTAATTTGCATTTCTCTGATCAATAGTGATTTGGAGCACCTTTTCATATGACTAGAAATAGTTTCAATTTCTTCACCTGAAAATTTTTCATATCCTTTGACCATTTATCAACTGGAGAATGGCTTGAATTCTTATAAATTTCAGTTAATTCTATTTTAGAAATGAGGCCTTTATCAGAATCTTTGAATGTAAAAATGTTTTCCCAGTTTATTGCTTCCCTTCTAATCTGTTCACATTAGTTTTGTTTGTACAAAAACTTCTTAACTTAATATAATCAAAATTATCTATTTGGTGTTCAATTATGAATTCCAGTTCTTCTTTGGTCACAAATTCCTTCCTTTTCCACAGATCTGAGTGGTAAATTATCCTATGTTCTTATAATTTGCTTATAATATTACTCTTTATGTCTAAATCATGAACCCATCTTGACCTTATCTTGGTATGTGGTGTTAAGTATGGGTCAATGTCTATTTCTTCCTTACTAGTTTCCAAATTTCCGGCAGTTTTTGTCAAATATTGAGTTTTTATCCCAAAAGCTGGGGTCTTTGGGTTTGTCAAACACTAGATTGCTATAGTTATTGACTATTTTGTCCTGTGAAACCTATTCTACTGATCGACTAAAAACGATTTTTCTACTATGAAGTTCATTTTACTTCAGATTTCTTTTCAAGATTTTCTCATTAGGCAGGAACAGAAAAACTATCAGCAACATCTAATAGAAAGAAAAAATTAAGTAGATTGACTTTGCTCACAGATACAAAACTATAGTTAGACTGAAACTCAATTATTCTAAGTACTTCCCTATCTACAAAGTCTGAAGTATAATTTGATGGCAGATTCAAGTCATTTAATTCCTTCATCTACAAGAATATGTGAGTATCTATGTCCAAGGTAGGTTAACAGACAACCTACTGAATCAGTCACAATGTACTGGGAACAAGAACAGCTCATGGACAGTGAGAAGTTCCAAGAAATAACTAGGAGGAAAGAGGTGCTCAATCACCCTTAAGAAAATGTACCATGTCAAAGGATATGAACAGATAATTTTCAGATAAAGAAATTAAAGCCACTTCTAATCCCATGAAAAAATACTCTAAATTACTACTGATCAGAGAAATGCAAATTAAGACAACTCTGAGACACCATCTCACACCTCTCAGATTGGCTAAGATAACAGAAAAAGATAATGAAGAATATTGGAAGGGATGTGGGGAAAACTAATACATTGTTGGTGGAGTTGATAATTGATCCAACCAATCTGGAGAGCAATTTGGAACTAAGTCCAAAGGGCTATAAAACTGTGCATACCCTTTGATCCAGCAGTATACCAAAGAGATCATAAAAAAGGGAAAAGGATCCAAATGTACAAAAATGTTTGTAGCAGCCTTTTATAGTGGCAAGAAACTGGAAACTGAGTGGTTGCCCATCAGTTGGGAAACGGCTGAGTAAGTTATGATATATGAATGTTATGGAATATAATCGTTTTATAAGAAACAATAGGATAATTTCAGAGAGGCCTGGAGAGACTTACATGAACTGATACAAAGTGAAGTGATCAGAACCAGAACATTGTAGACAGGCAACAGCAAGATTATATAATGATCAATTTTGATGAACATGGCTCTTTTCAACAATGCAAAGATTTAAGGCAAATCCAATAAACTTGGGATGGAAAATGCCATCTGCATCCAGAGAGAGAGAGAGAGAGAGAGAGTGGATACTGAATGTGGATTGAAGCATGCCATTTTTACCTTTTTGTTTGTTTTCTTTTTCATGTTTTTTTCCTCACTTTTTGGTCTGATTTTTCTTGCACAACATGACAAATATGGAAGTGTTTAAAGGGGCTGCACATATCTAAACTATATCAGATTGCTTACTGTCTTGGGGAGAGGGAAGGTAAGGGAGCAAGGGAGAAAAATTTAGAACAAAAAGTCTTACAAAAATCAATGTTGCAAACTATCTTTACATGTATTGGAGGATGGGAGGAGGAAGAAAGAAAAAAAAAAAATACACCATGGCTGGGCCCCTAGCCTTGCTCACAGAGACAGCTGAGGACATAGAGAGTTGTAGCCATGGCATCGCGGGGACCTTGCTATTATGATGAGTGTCTTCCAGGGAATCACTGGAATCTTTGTCCCATTCTTTATCCCTAAATATCCGAATCAATTTCTTGCTATCTCTTTTGGCTGTTCTCTGTTCTGGACCTACTCAACTCTCTCTGGACCACACAATTAAAAAATGAAACCATCTGCTATCTTAATTATCATTGGTCTTGAGAAAGACAATCTATGCAATTTTCTCTCTTCTAGATAGAGAAGAAAATCCTCTAGATATTAAAGTACTTACTAAGCTGAAGACTGAAGACTAGAAAACAGCTGTCTTAAACATTTATATTCCAGATGAATTTTTGCCTCAATTCTAAAGTTTCTTATTTCTTTCATCCATATTTTTTTCTAATTAATTTTTTTTCTAAACTGTGTGTCTACTTATATACCTAAAGTATAGATACTAAAGTATATGTCTAATACCTAAACAGATGTATGTACTTTTCTTATTTAAAAGGATACTGTTTTAATGAAATATAGGTCACTCTCTTTCCCCCTGAGAATCTAAAGATATAAAGATGGGTCACTTCCTCTTCCCCCATTCATTCCACTAAAAACAAGTGGTATATTTAAGCTGGATGAATGGCTACAATTTGGGAAATCACAAGGATACAGTGTTTAAAGGAAAAAAATTTTCCTAATGATGTTGAAATTATAGCAAAACATTATAATTCATCTTAAATTTTTCTCCCATGGAAAGGGCCCCACATGTGCAAGAATGTTTGTGGCAGCTCTTTTTGTACTGGCTAGAAACTGGAAACTGAATAGATGCCCATCAATTGGAGAGTGGCTGAATAAATTATGGTATATGAATGTTATGGAATAATATTGCTCTATAAGAAACGACCAGCAGGACGATTTCAGAGAGGCCTGGAGGGACTTGCATGAACTGATGCTGAGTGAAATGAGCAGAACCAGGAGCTCATTATATACAGCAACAACAATATTACATGATGATCAATTCTTTTTTTTTTTTCCCTCTTTTGTCTTTATTTATTTTTTTTTATTTGCAAAACATATGTATGGGTAATTCTTCAACATTAACCCTTACAAAGCTTTTTGTTACAAATTTTTCCTCCCTACTCCCTACCCCTCCCCTAGATGGCAGGATATCCACTATATGTTAATTATGTTAAAATATTTGACAAATCGAATATACATATATGTATTTCCACACTTATTGTTGTGCAAGAAAAATCGTATCCACAAGAAAGAAAAATCAGAGAAAGGAAACACAATGCAAGCAAACATCAATTGAGAGCATGAAAATGTTGTTGTGGTCCACATTTCATATCCCTCTCTCTGGGTGTTTATGGCTTTCTTCAATGAACAATTGGAAGTGGTTTGAAACATGATGATCAATTCTGATAGACATGCAACAATGAAATGTCTCAAACCAGTTCCAATTGTTCAGTGAAGAAAGCCATATACACCCAGAGAGGGATATGAAATGTGGACCACAACATAACATTTCCATGGTCTCTATCGATGTTTGCTTGCATTATGTTTCCTTTCTCTGATTTTTTTTTTGTAGATACGATTTTTCTTGCACAACAATAAGCGTGGAAATATGTATACATGTATTCGACTTGTCAAGTATTTTAACATAATTAACATGTAGTGGACTTCCTGCCATCTAGGGGAAGGGAGGGGACTGGGGGGAAAATTTGTAACAGAAAGCTTTGTAAAAATCAATGCTAAGGAACTACCCATACATATGTTATGCAAATAAAAAGCTTTAATAATAAAAAAAAATTTTTTTTCTCCCATGGAAAAAAAATGTTAACTACTTTCAATGATGCCAAGGTCACTCGTTTTTATAAAAACCTATCTTATTAATAGCATATTCTTCTTGCATAGGCATGTAACCAAAAATAATGGAATATTCCATTTCAAAAGAACTAAAACTGCAGGTGACTCAAAAACTATGAAAAAAATGCATGAAGTAGATCTCAGCATTATTACCAACAATTACTTGTGCACAAAAAATAAAAATATATAGAATAAATTATATCACCAAAGATACATAACAGAAAAATAAGGGAGGCTGGTTTTACTTTCAGATGAAAGATGAATAAAAAACTACCATGGTAGTTTTCGAACACATTTAAGAACCAGAAAAAATTCCCATTGTAATTTAAGAAAGACACAAGCTAAAAATGTATACAAAAGATAAAACACTATAGTTAGTTTGCAATATGAGTTAACAGAAAAAGTGTCAACATCAAAGAGATTGTAGATAGGATGTGCATTTACAAAGCAATGTGTTAGATGCTACTGGGAACAGAACAATGAGTCTCATGCTCTTAAAGAGCTAGCAAACTATAAAGTATCTGAAAAATCTAGCCAAGGAGCAAAGCAAACAAAAGCAGAAGAATATATACAATTTCAAATAGAGAGATGGAAAGACATTACAGGATTTAAATGCTTTATATGTTTCTCAGGTTATGATTTTGTGGTTGATCTTACTGTTTCTGTGTTTCATAAGAGGGCTCAATGAGGGAAAGGTAATACATGTGGAAAAGATTTTTCTAAAGTATCAATTAAGGACTTTAGGGGGGCGGAGCCAAGATGGCGGAGTGAAAAGGTGACTTTCTGCCTCTCCTCCGATCTTCTCTCAAATCAACAATAAAATAAGCCTCTGAACTGATCTTCAAGTCAACGAACTCAGAAATATTTGGGCACGGTTCTCTGGAGAACTTCATATCAGGTTAGTCGGACTCAGACGGAGAGATAAATAGACGACAACTGTGCAGGCCGGAAGTGAGGGTGGGACTCAGCTCGGCTCACCGAGGAAGAAATTCCAAACTCCAAACTCCAAATTCCAAACACCTGGAGTTTATCTGAGGCACTCGGGACACTCTGCCCTGATTGGGGACAGGTGTTCTGGCAGACTTGCCTTGTTTAAGGAGTAATTCGGACTTAGTCCTAGCCCCCACCGGCCCAGCACCTTAAGTCAACTCGCCGAAGTGCCCCAGGGCAAAGCGTCTTCAGCCGAGGTTTTTTTTTTTCCCCTACCTTAAAGAGATATCCACTCTGTCTAAAAAAAAAAAAAATGATGAAGAAGCAAAAGAGAGCTCTCACCATAGACAGCTTTTATCAAGGCAAAGAAACGACCTCAGATACAGAGGTTTCTTTAGACAAAAATCCAGAAAAAAACAGCCACGACCATCACTGGTCCCCGTTTCAAAAGGCCTTTCTGGAAGATTGCATAAAGAACCTCAAAAGAGAGCTGGAGGATAAATGGGAAAATAAATTGAAATCAGGGCAAGAAGGATACAGTATCTTGCAAGAAGGATATGATGCTCTGCAAAAGAGATATGAAAAAGACACCAATTTATTAAAAAATAAAATTAGTGAAGTGGAAAAAGAGTGCAGTGAACAAATTGGCCAGTTACAAAAGGAACTTAAAAAGGTAACTGAAGAAAACAACACTTTAAAAATAAGAATTGAACAAATGCAAGTGAATGACTCACTAAGACTTGAAGAATCAGTCAAACAAAAACAAAAAAATGAAAAATTAGAAGAAAATATGAAATATCTCCTAGGAAAAACAACTGACTTAGAAAATAGATCTAGGAGAGACAATCTAAGGATTATTGGACTTCCTGAAAGCCATGATCAAAAAAAGAATCTAAACACTATCTTCCAGGAAATCCTGAAAGAAAACTGCCCTGAGATTGTAGAATCAAAGGGCAAAATCACCATTGAAAGAATTCACCGATCACCTCCTGAAAGAGACCCCAAAATTAAAACCCCAAGGAATATCGTGGCTAAATTTCAGGACTATAGCACCAAGGAACAGATTCTGCTAGCAGCTAGAAAGAAACAATTCAAATACCGAGGATCAATAATTAGAATCTGTCAGGATCTGTCAGCTTCCACACTGAAGGATCGAAGGGCCTGGAACCAGATATTCCGAAGGGCAAAGGAACTTGGATTACAGCCAAGAATAACCTATCCAGCTAGAATGAGCATTATCCTCCAGGGAAGAAGATGGTCATTCAATGATATAGGTGAATTTCACCTATTTCTAATGAAAAGACCGGATCTGAACAAAAAATTCGACACCCAAACACAGAACTCAAGAGATGCATAAAAAGGTAAAAAGGAAAGGACTCTTGAGAACTTTATTTTTACTAGGGGGATACTCAAATTTTGGGGGTATAATTAACTAAATATTACTTTGATAATATGAAAAAGAGAACTAGAGGGGAAAAGGTTGTCATACTGGGGAAAAGAGGGAAAAAGTGGTAAAATAAGATCTAAAAAAAAAAGGAGGTAAAAACAAGGTAAAATCACTTGAAGAGGCAAAGAAAACCTAATATAATTGAGAGAAAGAGGGGAGGGAGACGAGCACTGTGTAAATCTTACTCTCATCAGGTTGGGCTCTAAAAGTGTATATCAGACATTTGAT